>CM062805.1:1309085350-1309685350 GCA_031772625.1 Pinus tabuliformis | reverse complement strand
AAAGTAATCAACCATTTATTGTATATGTTTAGGTTTATCTTAGTAGATATGTTGTGATAAAATATGAGGTGGAATATCCACAACAATTTATATATTACCCACATAAATAATACTCTTCCTTGAGTGCTTTTATGAAGTCCCCTTGATTGGGGTCTTTTAAGCGTTCAATTCACAGACTTGTTTATACCTTCATTAATTCAAAATGGTAGGCCTATAGACAATTTTTTTTGTGAAAACAACTCTTCATTACATAATTAAGAAAAAAAAATGAAGTTTTTTATAATTGATAATTAGGTTAAGATCATACTTCTTATGATATTAACTAATGCATGAAGGAATGGTCCTCTTCTTAGGTCTAAGGCTTGGCTTGTTGTTTTTGTATTATTAATTCTAATGTCTACAAAAAAAGAAGAAAGTTTGTTTGATTATGCCAATTCAATTATCAACTAAATTTGAAACACTTTTTTTCTAAATGTGAAAAACTCAACACTTCCAATGATGTTAAGCCAAAACAATAATAAAATCTATTCTTAAAATGTTCATACCTACCTCTCTAATTGGTAACAAACTTTCTAATTTACTCTATACCCAAAAATTACATACTCCAAGTCTTTATAGCTTGTAACCACTAACACTATAACCATAAAGTATATACTATATTTTAATATGTTGATATAATGCTGGTTGGGGGAATGCCAATATACACAACTTGATGGTGGTTTTCATTTATTCATGTTGACATTTTTGGCTTACAGAGAACATAGGGAATGGTTGTACATGAATGAATTGTAGAATGGTTGTAGGTGAGTTCCTTGTATATTACATATATGTACATTTAAAATTGGAGCTACAACATGCCTTACACAATGATAATTTATTCAATTGAATTATTTAAGGAATAGTCAACTTGTGAGTAACTAAATGTGTTCTATAACCTAGTATAATATAGTGCAAAAAAGCAACAAATTGATTTTTGATATTGTTGGAGTTAAAATTTAATTGTACATAAGTTCATTGCATTTAATTATCCTACTAGCAACCAAACAAATTGCCAATAATAATGCAAGCATAATGCAAAACAAATGATCCAATTCAAAATAGATTGATCTATAAATATAACACACACAAAAAAACCAATCATATATGAGTAATGAATTTCCCATCTATAAATAATAACCAAACACCACAAAAATCACTGACAGAAAAAGATACTCAATTGCACAAGCATTAACATAAAGGAAACATAGATTTTTTTTTCCAAGGAAAATCGTAATTTTATTAACTAAAACAAAATTACATATTGCAGATGTTATGGTGCATTGCATCAGAAGTATAGCTGCTGATCAAAGATCATGAAAAGAAACAAGAAATAAATGTACAGATGGGGGAAAAGTCAAGCTTTTCACCCTTTTTTCTTCTCAACCTTTCTCCACCACCCCGAGTCTCTATTGGAGATATAAGTGCTAGCGTTGTGTGAGCCACAAGTTCGGGGTTATCTTTATCAGAATCTGATGTGTTTGATATGTGTTGCCATTTGGATCCGTTGATATCCATTTATTATGGTATCTTTACTGACTGTAAATCTATAGGTTCTTGTGAATTTATGTCTTCCACTTCTTGTTCTTTGTTCATCTGATTGGTATCGCTGGGAGTGACATGTTCCACATCTTCTTCCTCCTCAACATCTGAGAGTGGTGGAGGATATTGCCATCCCTTGGCTGGTTTCCTTCCTTTTTTCTTCTTACGAGTGTCTCTTTCAGCTGTTGGACACATGTTTTGTAGATTTCATGTTTGTCAGTAGGTTCTAACTCTGAATGTTGTATTTTCATAATCTAAAACCTGTGTCCAACACCTATGTCTATGTTTCAACGTAGTTGATCTGGCAAACCTTTGCTGACGTCTACTTCCACACATATTCATGCAAAAGTGTAGATTCTTTCCTCTAGTATTTGGTTGTCAATTTTGATGTAAAGCCCAATAGTGTTACGAATTCCTATGAGTACTTGTTGATTCCAAAGATGTATTGAGAGGTTATGCAGTCAAACCCAAAATAGCATCCTAGAGTCAACTATTGTATTTGCATCAAAATCTGGGAACCATGGTGTGATGAAGAGTCCTATATACCCCAAAAACCAAGGTCCTTCCTGTATTACAAGATCTCTGGCTGTTGTTGTAGGAACGTTTAGTATGAATAAACCCTTGGAGTAGAGATGTATTTCACATTGTGTAGTCTAATTTTTTAAAATCCAATGAAATAGATCAACAAGTTTGGGCCAAAAATAGTTGAATCTACATATTATTTCTTGCCTTTCATATATAGTGCTCTGGTCATATGTTTTTGGTACATCTATGCTGAATTCTGGAGTATAATTCAATTGTTCCATGATATATGGCCTTCGTTCCATACCTGTTTGATTTCGTGTTGCTTCAGCTGTATCTTTCCCTTGAAGAATGTCTTTGAAGGATATACCTCATGTTTTTTTCCCTTGATGTGTTCCTGCATTTTTTGTTGTGTGACTCCCACTTCCCTCATGCTTATAAGGGTTTTCTCTGTTGTCTTCCATGCCACCACTTATTCTCAAATTTAGAATTATTGTTGACAAAGATGAAATTCTGTAATCACTCAAGTGCTTGGTTTTCTGGAGTACTTTGCCCTCATGTATCAGATTTTTTGATTTGGTGGGATATCCCACTTATTGCAAGATAATATTCTTCAGTTCCTTCACATAGTTAGTCCCATTTAACCAGAGTAAATGTGTTTTTCTGGCAGAGGTTTTTACAAATACTTGGAACTAAGGGTACTTACCAGAGATCCAGGTTTTTCTGTCGTCTGAGGATATCTTGTCTAAGGATCTACATTTCCTATGGTGTGGCCACTGCTTCCCTTGGATTGATCCTCCTTGTTGGTCTCGGGTCCATCCTTTGTGTTCTCGGATTCCCCTTTGTTTTGTAGAATCAACGCCATCACCATCTTTGCCTCAAACCCTACTACTCTTATAACCCAGGAAACATGGTCTCCCCTCCATTGCATTTTTGTTGTCTCCGGAAGTGAAATCCATTGGGAGAAGAACTCGTCAATATGCATATTGTAGGCATTAGGCTTCAAAGGCAGCATGGATATCCTGCATCTGTAACAATTCTGGATCTACCAATGCCATGTCGCAGTCTTCATGGTCACTGGTGCTAAATTCATCATTCCAGCCAGACCAGTCGGGAAGGCTTGAGATCCACTGAGATCGTGCCACAAGTTGCCCCATGCCCTCCCAATGGCCGACCGAGTGGCTATCCATAGTGCATCCCTCAGCTTTTCTCTATTCACGGGCTGCTACTCCCTGGGTGGTTTCGTCCTTGGTTGAAAGAGGGGTTTCTTTAATCGCACCCATCTTCTTCTCCAGGAATTCCTTGGGAACATTTGTGAGTACTAGGAGCGCTACTCCCTTCCTTTACCTATTTCCGATCTCCTGCAGCCACGAACCCTGGCCATTTTATCTACAAGAAAACCCTTCTTCCAAGAAGGTGATACTCTATCCCCAAATATGGCAAAGGGCATGATTGTGATCAAGAATCCTACCCCATCTTGCAGATTAGTAATGGGTTTCATGCGAAACCCCTGAATCAAACCAACCATATGCATAGTTGCTACCATGGAGATCAAACCTGGGTCTGCAGAGAAAACCCTAGCATTTCCTTCCGATCTCATCTCTCCTCTTGCCAAAGGAAACATAGATTATTCTAGAAAAAATATGTAAAAACTAATAATTAATGATGATCTATTCTTATGATTAAGAGTTATTGAAAATAAAAGATATACAGTCTTAGTAAAAATCTTCATTTAATATTATGCATTCGTGATATTTGAGGATGAAAAGGATTTTGAACCCTTAAGCCATTAAAAAGTTTCTTCATTCTATATCTTTTTCCATTTATGGTACTGCTACCACTTCTTAATATTTCATTTCTTTATCTATTAGATTCTTATTATGTATTACATTGTTTTTACACCAACTAAGACATTTTATATTATTATGATAATTTGTACTTCCAACTAACAAGTGATTCTTTCATATTTTTGAGGCCAAAATGAAACCTTCAACATATATTTTGAAGATGAAGAAGATTTTGAAGTTTTTTGTGATTAAAAGGTTTCTTCATTCTATGTATTCTATGCCTTTATTCATTTATGGTACTGCTCTCACTTCTTAAGATTCCATTTCTTTATCTATTGGTTTGATTTTACACCAAATAAACTATTTTATATTACGATGATAATTTGTACTTCCAACCAACAAGTGATTCTTTCATATTTTTGAGGCGAAAACGAAACCTTCAATATTTTATTCTCACGTGGATTGTTAAGGGAGTATCGAATTCAAACATTGCCCATGATTATATTTTTTCAAAGTTTAGAGGGTAATCTTAGATTAAATTTTTGAGGCCAAAATGAAACCTTCAATATTTTATCCTCACGTGGATTGTTAATGGAGTATCGAATTCAAAGCTTGCCCATGATTATATTTTTTCAAAGTTTGCAGGGTAATCTTCGATTAAATATCCTTGTTCATACTATTTTCGTACCAAAAAACGTAGATTTGAAAGAATGGTATGATTTTTTTTTCTCTGACACTCTTCAACACACTCTTTATTCTTGAAATTTTTGTAAGAATTTTAAGATTGAGTAAATGTTTTTATGGGATATCATAAATCTATTTAAAGAACGGATTTAACATAGGTTTAGAGGGATCAATTTTTTTTAGTTGTAAATTTATTTTAAAGTGCAAAAAATAATGTGTAATGTTTTACTCTTTAAATTGCATGTTTTAATGTTACATATAACGTGTATTGAGTCATTTTATATTAATTCATATTAAAATATTTTATTCACAACTCACATTATATATTTTATTCTAAAAGAGACATTAAAATATTCTTTTTTAATTTTTTAATTTTTTTCATTTAAAGTTGATATAAGTATTGGAAAAAAATTTTAAAGCATAAGGTTTAAACATACTACTCACATTTGTTTCTTTACTTCCAATTATTTTACATCTTATTAGGTCATGTGGACAACTAATTAAAAATGCATAGCATATATTTTTTTCTTTTTTATTATAGATTGCACTCCTTTTCTAGTTAGAAAATATTTTATTTTTATTTTAAACAAACGAACATACATTACACATACATACATAAGACAACGCCTTTCACTGTGGGATGTAGAACTAGTATAGGTGCATTTTAACCATGGGTCTACCAAGAGCATCCCTAGAGGGATCAAATCTCAAAATTGAAAAAAAAATTACACCAATTAACCCATTTCAGTGTTTGGTAAATATGTGATTAATATAGATTTATAGTGGTATTTTTTTCATTATTTAAATTGTATATTTTGATATTTTATCATTACAAATATTTTATATTAAAAATTAAATGAGTTACACATTTTCCTCTTGTTAAGAAGTAATTACTCTAATTTACCTTTAATTACTATTTCCTTTCAAACAATTTATTGAAGTTCTATTAAGATATTTAAAAAAGAAATAGATTTTTCAAATTATGTTATCTCTATAAAGTTATATAAAATCATATTATTTAAGACAAAAGTAAAAAAATTGTATTTGTTACCGGAAGAGTGAAAGTGAAATATCAACAACTCACTTAATTGTTGTGTTAATAGATTTTTAATTGTTCTACTTTGAAGGTAACATTGTGGAAAAAGTTGCGGATTACAAATACTTAGAATTGAATTCAACAAAAATATAAGTTGGCATAGTTGTAGAAAGAAAATAGCTTTTGGGGTTGGAAATCATTTTATGCTTTTCATAATAAGTGTATAGAGGTAGACTTGAAAACCACTCAAACCCTTTTTGGGCTTCTAGTGATTCTACCGATTTTATATGGTTGTGAACTATGGGCTAGTAGTACATCCCACATGCAATGGAGATAATTAAATTGATAAACTTCAAAAGTGTTCGATTAGAAGCAAATTCAATATTAAGAGTGAACTTCCTATTGCTACCTTCTTAAGTGAAACAGGGGCTTCTCCTATTGAAGAAATTGCTATGTTGTGAGTCACAATGTATTTAAATAAAATTGAGCAAATGGAAGAGGATATATGGCCTAAGGTTGCCTTTAATGACAAATTGTGCAAAGAAAAAGAACATGGATGCAACAAAATAACAATGGTTTAGTAAATGGGGTATTTTCTTGAACATGTGCCCCATAAACAACAAGAGATAGAATATATTTTTATAGATAAGTTCTATAAGTGTACTTGTGATAAGGAGCTAGGAAGAAATAGAAATTACTATATTGAAGTGTGTAATCCCACTCAAATTCATTAACCAAAACCATACATAGAGGCCAACATCTCTTGGAGAGCCAAAATTTTTGTTGCTCAGTTAAGAACTAATCTCACCAACCCCATTGTGAAATAGGGCACTAGAAAAGGCTAAAAGAAGTGTTGGAGGAAAGTCTATGCATTTTTTGTTCTTCCAGAAAAGTGGAACAAAAGGGAATTTCATTTTAGAATGTGAGGCCTTCAAAGACAATAGGGAAAGTTATGTAGATATGGTGACAACTAAGTCTTGGGATAATTTATTTAGCGAGGAGTTTGTAAAGAATATGGGAGCATTTATTGTGAAGCTTCACAGAAAAAGTGCCAAATACATCAAGCAGATGAAGAGGCAATCTATCCCATAGGGTATCTTCAGCCTCATGGACACTAAAATAATTCCTTTCTTCTTTCTTCTTTCTATGATTATTTACTTTTTTGTTTTGCCCACATGAGAGAATTTTATTATTATTATTATTATTATTTTGAGGACATGACATAGTTACACATGCCCCTCATACTGGATTTTAGAATAAGCCTCTCGACTCAAAAATTATTTCTCCTTCGATTGCAAATGTATAAATGTTATTTTTTTCTTTAATATTGACTCCAAATTTTTGTCTGGGATGAGTTTTCTGTTGGGTGTGGAGCTTGATTATCTTCTATATTCAAAGGTATCGCCACATAGGACCCCAGTTCGAAATGGGGGCGGCAACGCCGCCCATAAAATATTCGCTGCAGGGGGGGTCCAGGGGGGGCGGCTGCGACCTTTGGGAGCCCCCCCCTGGCGGGGGGTTTCGGGGCCAGCGCCCTCGAAGCTAAAAACAACTTTAAAATTTCCTTGTAAAAGTATAATAATTTCTAGTCAATCTCGGCCGTTGATTAGGCGGATGATCTGACAGTAGAACTTATGTTTAGTATAGGGTTTTTTGCCCTAGAAGGAAACCCCTCTCTTTGTATGAGGGTATTGTATTTGAGGCTGTGTGATAGATGTGTATTCTATGAGTGAGAAATAGAGAGGTGAGACTGTGAGAGAAAACAAAGGATATTACGACAGATTTTCTGTAGGTTGTGTCTCTTCATTTTGCTGGATAATAGAAAGGAAGGACTAGATGTTCAAGGTGGACGTAGCCCAAACTGGGTGAACCATGTATATCTGTGTCTCTCTTGTTTTGTGCATTTTCTGTGTTTATATTTCTGCAATATTTTATGTGTTCCATTGCTCCGTAATATATAATTTTCTAACAACTGGTATCAGAGCCGAAGGTCTATTTGGTTGATAAACGCGCAGGAAAGAAGGGTTCCTCGTTCAAGTGGGAGCAATGGTGGAAGATGGTAAGTTTATGGTCGAGAAATTTAACGGCAAAAACTTCTCATTGTGGAAGATGCAGATGGAAGATTATCTGTATCAGAAAGATCTATACCTACCATTGGGTGGAAAATCAAATATGCCGACGGGTATGACAGACGAAGAATGGAACCTTCTCGATAGAAAGGCACTCAGAACAATAAGGTTGTGCCTTGCTGCATCAGTCGCCTTCAACATTTCGAAGGAAACGAGGATAGATGTTTTGATTTAGACGCTGTCGAAACTATATGAAAAACCCTTGGCCTCAAACAAGGTATTTCTTATGAAACGGTTATTTAATCTGAAGATGTCGGAAGGTGGATCTGTAGCAGACCATTTAAATGATTTTAATATAGTTACAAGTCAGTTAAGTTCTGTAGGGGTAAACTTTGATGATGAAGTTAGAGCTCTGTTATTCTTGTGCTCATTACCAGAAAGTTGGAATGGTTTGGTAATGGCCATTAGTAACTCTGTTTCTAAATCTAGTACTTTAAAGTTTGATGATGTTATCGGTGCTATCCTTAGCGAGGAAATGCGATGGAAAAGCTCCGGCGAGACATCGGGAAATGCTTTGAGCGCAGAGTCTAGAGGAAGAAAAACGGAAAGAGGAAAGAGCTCACGATATCGCAGTAAATCAAGGAAAGGCAGATCCAAGTCTAGATCGGGGATAGTGTGCTGGAAATGTGGAAAGAAAGGACACCTAAAGAGAGACTGTAGATCTCAGAAGGGAAAAGAAGGAGATGCACAACAAGAAAACAATCATGAAGCAAATGTGACAGATGAGGTGTTACAAGATGCTTTGATTCTTTCTTTCGAAAATATTACTAATTCCTAGGTGGTAGATTCAGGGGCTTCATTCCATGCCACACCTGATAAGAAATACTTTCATTACTATGTTCAAGGAGATTTTGGACAAGTTCGTCTGGGTGATGATAAACCCTGGAAAATCATTGGAATGGGTAAGGTTCTTGTAAAACAACAGAATGGAAACCAATGGCTATTAAAGGAGGTAAGGCATGTTCCAGATCTAAAGAAAAACCTGATTTCAACAGGGCAGTTAGGCGGTGAAGGTTGTGTGACAACTTTCACAGATAAAGCTTGGAAGGTCACCAAAGGAGCCCTGGTAATAGCAAAAGGCGAAAATGTTGGTACATTGTATTTATGCAATGGTATTTCTAACTTTGTTAATGCTTTAACTTCCAAAGGAGCAGATGCAGCATTATGGCATCATAGGCTCGGACACATGAGTGAAAAGGGGATGAAGATTCTTCACTCAAGCAATCTGTTGCCAGGTTTGAAGAATGTTGATTTGGACTTCTGTGAGAATTGCATTTATGGAAAACAAAAGAGAGTCGGATTTCTCAGAGTTGGGAAACAAAAGAAGAATGAAAAATTAGAGCTTGTGCATACAGATGTATGGGGACCTGCTCAGGTATCATCTCTCGGTGGCTCTCGTTATTATGTTACTTTTATTGATGATGCAACTAGAAAAACTTGGATTTATTGTATTAAGAATAAATCTGATGTATTTGATACTTTCAAGAAATGTAAAGCTTTGGTTGAGATTGAGACAGGAAATAAATTGAAGTGTCTTAGATCAGACAATGGAGGTGAATATTGTGGCAAAGAGTTTGATAGGTATTGTTCAGGGCATGGAATTCGCAGAGAGAAGATAGTTCCAAGAACACCACAAGAAAATGGTGTGTCAGAAAGGATGAACATAACAATCATGGAGGCTGCAAGGTGCATGAGATTGCATGCAGGATTGCCTTTACAGTTTTGGGCACATGTTGTAGATATTGTTGTTTATCTAATAAACAGAGGGCCTTCAAGTTCCTTGGATGGTGGTGTTGCAGAGGAAGCATGGACAGGTAAAAAGGTAAACTTCTCTATTTTAAAGCCTTTTGGTTGTGAGGCCTTTGTCCATATTGATAAAGAAAATAGAATAAAGCTTGAGGCAAAGTCAAAGAAATGTACCTTTATTGGATATGGTGTTAATGATTTTGGTTATCGCTTATATGATTATGAAAATCACAAAATCATTAGGAGCAGAGATGTAATTTTCAATGAAAAGGTCTTGTATAAGAATCAGTTGCAGGAAAAGAAACAGGAAAAATAAAAAAGGAATACGCAGTTCTTGATTAAATCACTTAAAAAGTAAAGGTGCCTGAAAATAATAATAATAACCAACCACAACAACAACAACCACCACAACAACAACAAGTACCCCAAACACTTGAAAGTAGTGTTAGAAGATCTACCACGATAAGTAGACCCCCTGAACAATACTCTCCTTCATTATATTATTTATTGTTGACTGATTCCGGTGAACCTGAATGTTATGAAGAAGCAATGCAGGTTGAAAGCAGGAAGAAAAGGGAGGTAGCCATGGAAGAAGAGATGGACTACTTAATGCATAACCAGACTTGGGATTTAGTCAAGTTGCCTGTAGGAAAAACTACATTGAAGAATAAGGGTTTACAGGGTGAAGGAAGAAGATGGAGGAAAACAGAGGTATAAAGCTAGACTTGTGGTGAAGGGGTTTTCACAGAAGAAAGGTATTGATTTTGATGAAATATTTTCTCCTGTTGTTAAAATGACTTCAATCAGAACTATTTTAAGTCTTGTAGCAGCTGAAGATTTTCATCTTGAGCAGTTAGATGTAAAGACAACCTTTCTCCATGGGGATTTGGAGGAAGAGATATATATGCAGCAACCACAAGGATATGGGGTGAAAGGGAAGGAGAAACTAGTGTGCAGGTTGAAGAAGAGCTTGTATGGCTTAAAACAGGCTCCAAGGCAGTGGTATCTAAAATTTGATAACTTTATGTCTGAACAAGGTTATACTAGATTTCACTCTGATCATTGTGTTTATTTGAAAAAGCAAAATGATGGCAGCTATATTATATTGTTATTTATGTAGATGACATGCTTGTTGCAGAATCAAACATGTAGGAAATAAATGTGCTCAAAAGCAAATTGGCAAATTCATTTGGAATGAAGGATTTGGGAGCTGCAAAACAAATCCTTGGTATGAGAATAACTAGAGACAGGAAAAATCGTAAATTAACATTGTCTCAGAATGAGTACATACAAAAGGTGTTGAAAAGATTTAACATGCACAATGCAAAACCAGTTAGTACACCTTTTGCTAGCCATTTCAAACTTAGCAAGGAAATGTGCCCAATGACCCAAGAAGACATGGATTATATGTCTAAAGTTCGATATGCATCAGCAGTTGGAAGCTTAATGTATGCAATGGTCTGCACAAGGCCTGATATTGCACATACAGTGGGAGTTGTAAGCAAGTACATGAACAGTCCAGGAAAGGAACATTGGATGGCAGTGAAATGGATTCTCAAATATTTGAAAGGTACAACAAATCAAGCATTATGCTTTGGTGGTTCAAACATCTCCCTACAAGGATATGTTGATGCAGATATGGCAGGTGACAGAGATTACAGGAGGAGCACTATAGGATATGTATTTACTGTTGGAGGAACAGCTATCAGTTGGGTTTCAAAAATCCAAAGTGTTGTTTCACTTTCAACAACAAAAGCAGAGTATGTTTCTACTACAGAGGCTAGTAAAGAAATGATTTGGTTTCAAAGGTTTATGGGTGAATTGGGTAAGGAGCATGATATGGGCACGTTATATAGTGATAGCCAAAGTGCCATTTATCTAGCAAAGAACTCAGCATTTCATTCCAGGACTAAACAGATACAGCTCAGGTACCATTTCATACGATCAGTGTTGGAAGATGGAGAGTTGAAGCTGGAAAAGATACACACTATCCAGAATCCTGCAGATATGCTAACAAAAGTTGTAACCAGGGAGAAACTGAGAATATGCTCAGTTTCAGTTGGTCTTCAAGGATGACGATGAAGATGAGAAACAGCTAGGTCAAAAGAGGAGTCATTGTCCAGCAAATGGAGCAGCGGTATAGTTGCTACAATCAGTCTCTAAGTGGGAGATTGTTGGGTGTGGAGCCTGATTATCTTCTATATTCAAAGGTATCGCCACATAGGACCCTAGTTTGAAATGGGGGCGGCAACGCCGTCCATAAAATATTTGCTGCAGGGGGGGTCCAGGGGGGGCGGCTGCGACCTTTGGGAGCCCCCCCCTGGCAGGGGGTTTCGGGGGTAGCGCCCCCCAAGCTAAAAACAGTTGTAAAATTGCCTTGCAAAAGTATAGTAATTTCTAGTCAATCTGGGCCGTTCATTAGGTGGATGATCTGACGGTATAACTTATGTTTAGTATAGGGTTTTTTGCCCTAGAAGGCAACCCCTCTCTTTGTATGAGGGTATTGTATTTGAGGCTGTGTGATAGATCTGTATTCTGTGAGCGAGAAACGAAGAGGTGAGACTGTGAGAGAAAACATAGGATATTACAGCGGAATTGTTGTAGGTTGTGTCTCTAGATTTTGCTGGATAATAGAAAGGAAGGACTGGCTATTCGGGGTGGACGTAGCCCAAACTGGGTGAACCATGTATATCTGTGTCTCTCTTATTTTGTGCATTTTCTGTGTTTATATATCTGCAATATTTTATGTGTTCCATTGCTTCGTAATATATAATTTTCTAACATTTTCCTTCTCAACTCTAATTTATTCATAAGGCTTGAAAAACTTCTTAGGATAAAGTTTTCGATGATGTCTCTAACATTTTGTTTCTCAGTGCTAATTTAATTCATAAGGCTAGAAAAGCGACTTTCAATTACATTGGATGCTTGTAAAATTTTTAAAATTTTTCATTTTCTTTTTTTGTCTTTCATTCTCTTCTCATCTAGAGAATGTAAATACATTTGTATGTATATTTTGGTTATGCACCATAGACTTACTGATTTGTGATTATTTCCAATTGAAATGGATCTAGCTTGTAATTCCATTCTAATATTTAATTTACTTTAAAAAATTAATGGAGTTTGATGTATTAATTTATCTACAAAAGGAGAAGAGAGCAGGTGTTCTATGGTAAAACTCATTAATACTTACATAGGAGAGAGGTAGAGTTGATAATTGGACCAGGAGATCAAATGTATTGGAGACATACTTGATAGCCATAAAGTTCTCTAAATTCTATTTTAGTTTCCCTTTCTTTTGGTTTAGGGTAATTTACTTCAATTACTTTAATTAACGTAGCTTATAAATTAAATGATCATGGTGATATTGTTTATATGAATCAACGAAGTCCCCCCTTCATTGCATAGAAGGAGAGATACATGATGCATTAGAGTAGAAGTAGAAAATTGTTGGAAATAATACTGAGAGGGGGGGTGAATCAGTGTTATCAAATTCTTTTCAATATACCTTCCATATTTATACTTTAATTTATTCTTCAGATATTGATCATTAATTTGTATGTCAGTGCCATATAATAATGAACAAGAACAAGAAAAATAGATAGGCACACCAAAGAACACCAGATATAAGGTGGAAACCCAATGTGGGTGAAAACCACCTGTTGTAATATGTC
This sequence comes from Pinus tabuliformis, assembly GCA_031772625.1. Taxonomy (NCBI): domain Eukaryota; kingdom Viridiplantae; phylum Streptophyta; class Pinopsida; order Pinales; family Pinaceae; genus Pinus; species Pinus tabuliformis. Next base: position 1,309,672,197 of record CM062805.1, on the reverse strand, counting down.
TATATCTTTTTTCAATTAGAAAATTATTTTACAAGGATTTTGTATTGGTGCAGTCCTTTACCAGTACGCAGGCTGCAACCTGTAGAGAGCTACAACTCTCTCTCGTTTTCCAGTCTCTCCTGGAAGGGAGCTACAACCCACTTTTCTCTTTTACTTCTTTAAGGACCAAGTTTAATTAATTTTCAAACTGGATCCAAGAAGATCAAATAATCATTAAGTACATGGAAATCACCCAATCTCCTTATACAATCAACCAATGAATCACCCAACATCTCAGAATGCTGTAAACAGAAAAGTGATACTAGAAATCTAAACCTAGAACTCTGCAGCAATAGATAAAAGACAGCCAACAAATGTTTCAAGATAGGTCCGCAACTTCACCAATAGTGGCCTGCGAATACCCACAACACTTTTGTGTCTAAACTGCATAGATCCACACCTGGTCGGTCTACTACTCTGCGTATCTCTGCACCACTCGTTCTGCTACCCTGCGTACCTCTGCTCAGATCCACACCTGCACTGCCCGGCTGACAGCGTACCTCCGCAACTTGTTCTTCTGTTTCCCTGCGTACCTCTGCACTGCACCTTCTGCTGCGTTGTGTACCTCGCACTATGCCTTCTGCTGTGCTGTGTACCTCCGCACTGCGCCTTCTCCTGCACTGCGTACCCCCGCACTCATGCCGTGGATCACCTGCGAACCTCTGATTAGGGCCAAATTAACTGTCCTCCAATATGCCAAACCAAATCATAATGCCAACAATCTCCCCCTTCGGACTTGATGGCAACCTCCAGATCCTCAACGTCATTCTCCCCCTTTGATATCAAGGGAAAAGTGTTATGCTCCCCCTGAGAACATGCTTTAGGCCCTTTCTTTGCTGATCATGCTCCCCCTGACTAAAGACTAGATCTGCAAAAGAAAAATTTCTTTAAGAAGAACCATAATCCACCATACACCATAAATGACTGTGAAAGAGATAGAGACATATTGCAGCCATATTCAGATCAACATCCATGTTCTCCTTCTGTACTTCCTCCAAGATCTTCTACAATAATGCGAACAATGCATTATTAGAATAATATATGCTCCCCCTGAACCTGTGCCTGTTAGGGACCAACCCTAACCCCCTTATTTATGTAATGGGATCGAGTCATAGTCAAAATTCTATAAAGCCCATATTAATAATTGTAAGTGGTTAACCCGCAATTAATGAGGGGACCACAGTTAGTTGTAAATGGGTCGTAGTATTCGATAGATGGTATTAATAAAACCCATGGTATTGATCCGTGGTATTGCATGTATGAGTCATATATAAAGGATAGAGACTCCCTGCGAGGAGCATCATGTCTTATTTTCTGTCGAGATCTGCTCTATTGGAGGTTGCCCCCTCGAAGAGGCCAGTGAACATTGCTTTTTGAACAATAAAATATTTGTTGTTGTCTCTCACTATTCTATGTTCTGGGTATCTTTCTTCGCATATTCTGTATTTGGGTATCTTTTTGCAGGTTAAGAGCATAACAAGTGGTATCAAAGCAGTTTCCAGGGCCAGTGGGATCTCCATTTCTTAGCAATATTTTTTTTTTGCTAGAGACATGTTCTGGCGTCTTTAAACCACGGGATCTGTCGTTGAGCACATAAACCTGCGGATTTGGGGAGGCATGCACACAGGAAATACAAGAGGTGGTCACGCTTGTTGGACTCCCTTGTCACCCCTGTGCGTACCCCTTCGAGTAGTAGCGCATTAGACAAAACCGCATACAGACTGTCTTCCAAGTACTTTCTAGGTATATCAGAAGCCCCTTAGCTCGTTTTCAACCTTGCAATAGATAAACCATCGGCCATCTTGCTGCTACAGTACACCGAGAACAGCACTCGAAGAGATTACTCGCCCGTAGAATAAGGTAGTCAGGTTGTACGGCTAATGGTACGGTTGATCCACCTTAGTTAGAGCCCTAAAACATTGGGCCAAGTACTATTGTCAGAACCTTATGTATATTGCGATCTGTAGCACCTGACACTCCTCAAGACCATAGTTCCCATTTCTATCCGGGGATCACACATCATCTCTGCCAGATTAGCGAGCGAAGAGGTGCAGTAGCAGCAGACATCAATCCCGCAGTTCCAGACCAGCCATTCTGATCTATTAGAGCCATCCGATTCGCAGCAGCAGTCTATTCCACCGCCCAGAGATATCAGATCCACCATTCAGATCTCTCAGATCCACCAGATCTGAGTAGTTGTGTGGGGTTCCTATATATGGTATAATTTTCGCAGGACTTTTGGCAGCATTGACATTTTGAGGATTTGGCGACTGCAATATTCATAAGGAAGGAGTAAAACACCGTTAGGAGTTTTCAGAAAAAGAAAAAGAAAAAAAAAAAGGTATGAGACCTCCCAGGGCGCTTATTGGTGATCTAGCCCATCAGAATCAGGAATACGAGCTGAGCATGGAGGTACCATTCAATTCTTAGTGAATTTTTTTTTTAAGGTGGTCCCAATTTTCAAGAACATCAGGTCGGTGCATGGTAGAAACTAGAGCTCAAGCTATGGCCAATGAAAGGATGGACAAACTTGAAGAATCCTTGCAATCCCTCTGAATTCAGCTTGACCAACTAAATACCATAAACCCGAAGGGCAAGGAGGAAGCCCACTAGGAGGAGTATAATGGCAATGGACACAGTGAAGGTGAGTCTAGCCACTCTCCTCACATCTGGCACACCCACCAACAATCCCGTCAGCGACCTCCCAAGTTGGATATGCATAAATTTGACGGTTCCCACCCGGTAGCATGGATAGCACAAATGGAGCAGTATTTCAATCTAAATAATAGCTTAGATGATGAGACTCAACTTATGGTGGGGAGCATGTACTTGGACAATGGAAGGTGGAAATGGTGGGAATGGCGTCAACGTTGCAATGGACCTTTTCGGGCTTGGAACAAATTCAAAAAATCTCTTACAGACCGCTTTGGCCAGGAATATTCTTTTCTGGGTCGTCTTACGAAGCTCCAACAGACTGGCATAGTGGATGAATATATTACAGCTTTTGAAGCCTTAGCCTTCCGCACTTGGGGTCTCTCAGATGTGTTCTACACAATGTTTTATCAGCGGTGTTAAAGAAGCCATAAAAGCCTAAGTCCTACTGCACCACCCTCCCACATGGATGGAGGCTTGCAAGGTAGCTCGTAACATGGAACGTGCATTAGCAACCCAATATAGTCGCCTAACTTTCTCCGCTAAAGGTCGCCCCCACAGGCTCCCAACACGAATCAAACACTTAAGGTCCAAAAGGTGTCATCTGCAGAAATTGTCAAAAGAAGAAAGTAAGGATTATGTTACTACTATGATGAAAAATACTCCCCAGGTCATAAATGCAAGGAGCCCAAATTTTTTCAAATTGATGCCACTGACTACAGCTCATCAGAGGAAGATCCACCACTTGAGGAACATGAGGCGCTAGAAGAGGACAACCAAAAGGACAATGTCTTTGACGAACCTGTTATTTCACTACATGCTTTGGTAGGGATTTCTTCACCTCAAACTCTCAAAATCAGAGGTTTTATTAAACATCTCCTAGTAGTAGTCTTGATTGATAGTGGAAGTACACATAATTTCATCCATCAAAAAGTCACGGAAGCAGTGCATTGTTTTGTACAAGCAGTTTCTAACTTCCAAGTCCAAATTGTGAATGGGGGCATAATGGAATGTGAAGGCCGCTGTGAAAATGTCAAACTTCAAATGGGGGATTATTAGTTGAAAACCCACATGTTTGCCATACACATGGGAGGATTCGACATTGTCCTCAGCGCTGAATGGCTCCGCACTCTTGGGCCAATCACAATGGATTTCCAGGAGTTATATATGAGTTTTAAGCAGAACAACTCCACACATACCTTCCGTGGACTCCAGGTGAGATCTCCCTCTATCATCAGCTCACATAGGATGGAAAAAATGCTAAAAAAGGGCCATCATGGTGTTATAGATCAATTTAATGCCATCCAGGCAGTTGAAACCAAGTCTCTGCCGATTCATCCTGAGATGCAACAGATTTTAGATAACCATCTGCTGGTCTTTGACAAGCCTCATGAGCTTCCACCCTCTAGAAGGGAACATGATCATAGCATCACCTTGGTTCTAGGGGCCCAACCCCCAAATGTGTGCCCATGCAGATATCCGTTCACCAAAAAGAATGAAATAGAAAAAATAATCAAGGAACTTTTGGAAGCAGGTGTCATTCGTCCCAGCGTTAGTCCTTATTCATCGCCGGTGGTCATGGTGCTCAAGAAAGATGGGGAGTGGCGGATGTGTCTAGACTTCACGGCCCTTAATAAGTTGACAGTCAAAGATAAATTTCCCATTCCAGTGGTTGACGATTTGCTGGATGAACTCAATGGGGCTCAATTCTTTACTAAGCTGGATCTTCGCTCGGGCTACCACTAAATTCGCATGAAGGAAGTCGACATTCCAAAGACTGCTTTCAGAACTCATGAAGGCCATTATGAGTTCCTGGTCATGCCATTCGGTCTTTGTAATGCCCCCTCTACTTTTCAGAGCCTTATGAACCACATTCTCAAACCATATCTCAGGAAATTTTTCCTTCTCTTCTTCGATGACATCCTCATCTATAGTTGCACTTGGGCCGCACATCTTCAGCGTGTAGATCTACTCTTGCAACTGCTCCACAAGCATAAATTATTTGTCAAGATGTCCAAGTGTTTGTTTGGCATGGAAGAAGTTGAGTATGTGGGCCACATTGTGGGGCGTGAAAGTGTCAAGGTGGACAGCAAAAAGATCCAGGCAATGCAAGATTGGCCTCAACCTAAGACCTTGAAGAGCTTGAGAGGATTTTTGTGTCTCACAGGCTATTATCATAAATTCATCTGCAACAATGGTCGCATAGCGAAACCCCTCACTCAAATCCTAAAGAAAAATTCATTCTTCTAGAATGAGGAAGCACAACAGGCATTTACAGCCCTCAAAAATGCCATGTGTTCCACTCCATTGTTAGCACTACCCGACTTCACCAAATCTTTTGTCATTAAATGTGATGCTTCGAGTACATGTATTGGGGCGGTCTTAATACAGGAAGGGCACCCTTTGGCCTTCACAAGCAAACAACTAAGTGGGAAGAATCTGGGCCAATCTACCTACGAGAAGAAAATGATGGCCATCTTACATGCAGTAGAGACCTGGTGACCTTACTTATTGGGGCGACATTTCCAAATCCGCACTGATCATCACAGTCTTAAATTTTTTTTGGAGCAACACCTATCCTCTCCACAACAAAATAAATGGCTCGCCAAAATGCTGGGATATGATTATGAGATCATTTACAAGAAAGGGAAAGACAATAGTGTAGCAGATGCATTATCTCACTAATTTGAGGAGGAAAGTACTCTGCTAGAAATTTCCCTCCCCATTCCAGAATGGATTGAGGAGGTTCGCAGGGAATGGTTTTCACATTCTGGGCTCTCCCAACTCATTTATCAATTGCAGGTAGATCCAAATTCCACCAAGGGCTACTCGTGGCAGGACGAGATTCTTCGCTACAAGGACAGAGTAGTAATAGCACCAACATCCACCCTCAAAAGTTGCATTTTGGCAGAATTGCACTCATCCCCCATTGCAGGACATTCAAGATTTCAAAAGAAGTATGCTCGCACCAGAAGATAATTTTTTTGGATAGGCATGAAAAGGGACATCCCTACTTTTATAGCAGAATGCGATGTCTGTCAACGCCACAAAGGGGAGACCGTCAACACACCGGCACATTACAACCGTTGCCCATCCCGACATCAATTTGGATGGAGGTTTCTATGGATTTCATTATAGGTCTTCCAAAGTCAGGAAACAAGTCAATAATCATGGTGGTTGTGCACAGACTTTCGAGGTACGCTCATTTCTGCGCCCTACCCCACCCGTTTACACCAACTTTGGTCGCTCAATCTTTCATGGATCAGATCTTCAAATTGCATGGCATGCCCACTTCTATTGCGTCCGATCGCGATCCGATATTCACCAGTAATTTTTGGCAGGAACTCTTCAAGATACAAGGAACTCAACTAAAACTCAGTACTTCCTATCATCCACAAACGGATGGTCAAACTGAAGCAGTCAACAAATGTTTGGAAACCTACCTTAGGTGTTTCACTTCAGAAGAGCAACATATTTGCGTATAGTGGTTACCTCTGGCTGAATGGTGGTACAACACCAACTATCATGCTACCGCCAAAATGATTCCGTATGAAGTAGTATATGGTCAACTCCCTCCTTCCCCTACTTCTTATATCAAGGGGTGCTTAGAAGTACAAGCAGTGGATCAACTCCTACAACATCGCACAACCATGCTCACCCATCTTAGAGAGAATCTTCATCAAGCTCAAAACCACATGAAGCAACAGGTAGACCAACATCGCTCAAAGCACCAATTTCAAGAAGGGGATCAGGTCTTTTTGAGGCTGCAACCATATAAGCAAACATCACTCAAAGACAAGGGTTGTCAGAAACTATCCCTAAAATTCTACGGACCATATCAAGTACTTCAGTGCATTGGAGAAGTGGCCTACAAGTTGGCTTTTCCACCTACTGCAAAAATCCATCCAGTTTTCCATGTCTCATGCCTCAAGAAAGTTATTGGGAACAATTGCAGAATTCAAACCAGTCTACCTGAATTGGATGAAGAAGGGTCAATCTGGCTCCAACCTGAACAGGTCCTAGACACACGAGACAGGCACCTGTGGGGCCGCATGATTAGGGAAGTCCTTGTCAAGTGGAAAGACACCTCTCCGGAAGATGCAACTTGGGAACTGGCTGCTATTCTTCAGCAGTTTCTGCAGCTTCAGCCTTGAGGACAAGGCTAGTCTTAAGGGGGAGGGCATGTTAGGGTCCCACCCTAACCCCCTTATTTATGTAATGGGATCGAGTCATAGTCAAGAGTCAATAAAGCCCATATTAATAATTGTAAGTGGTTAACCCGCAATTAATGACGGGACAACAGTTAGTTGTAAATGGGCCTTAGTATTAAATAGATGGTATTAATAAAACCCATGGTATTGATCAGTGGTATTGCATGTATGAGTCATATATAAAGGATAGAGACTCCCTGCGAGGAGCATCGTGTCTTATTTTGTATCGAGCTCTACTCTATTGGAGGTTGCCCCCTCGAAGAGGCCAGTGAACATTGCTTTCTGAATAATAAAATATTTGTTGTTATCTCTCACTATTCTATGTTTTGGGTATCTTTCTTCTCATATTCTGTATTTGGGTATCTTTTTCCAGGTTAAGATCATAATAGTGCCATTCGATCTTCGACCAATACGCAACCCAGCAAAAGTACACGTATACCCCATATGAAGCTTGTGTACAACCAACAATCTCTGAAACAGATGAGATTCAACAATAAGATTATTCATCAACAACCCCCAGCTTTTTCCTGAGGTATTCAAAGGTCTCCCGGGGCAATGTTTTGGTGAGTATATCCACAACTTGTTCCTTAGAAGGAACATACTCCAACTTGACCTTTTGTTCAAGCACTTGTTCCGTGAGAAAGTGATACTTGATCGATATGTGCTTGGTCTTTGAATGCATGACTGGGTTTTTTGAAATGCTAATTGCACTTGTATTATCATATAAGATGGAGATAGGTGGAGTACAAGTGATCTGAAAATCCTGTAAGGTCTGCATCATCCAAAGGAATTGAGTGCAGCAAGATGCAACAGCCACATATTCCGATTTAGTTGTAGATAAAGCAATCAAAATATGTTTCTTGCTGAACCAAGATACTAATCTGGAACCCATAAAGAATGCACCACCACTTGTGCTCTTCCTGTCATCCACGCTTCTGGACCAATCTGCATCTATATAAGCATGAAGTGTGAGATCTTTATCTTTAGGATACCATAAGCCATAGTTTTGAGTTCCTTGAAGGTACTTGAAAATTCTCTTCACTTCCTGAAGATGAGTTTCCTTTGGATTTGCCTGAAACCTTCCAACTATTCCCACTGCATGCATGATGTCTAGTTGGCTACTTGTCAAATAAAGTAGACTTCCAATCATAGATATGTAGGTTGGCTGATGGACTGCTGCTGATTCATCATTTTCACTTAGGCTACATCCTGGGACCATGGGGGTACATACTGGTTTTCCATCTTCCATGCCATATTTCTTCAAAATCTGCTTGAGATACTTGGATTGAAACAGGAAGATCCCGCCTTCATTTTGTTGGATTTGCAGTCCAAGAAAATATGTCAGTTCTCCAAGCAAAGAAATTTCGAATTCTTTCTGCATCACCAAGGAAAAGCTTTGACTCATAGCTTCTTCATTGCTACCAAAGATAATATCATCTACATACACAACAAGTATTAGAAATTTGTCATTTTCAATTTTTATATAAAGATTGCTATCTATTGATCCCATTGAAAAACCTTGTTGATGAAGATATTTGTCCAAGTAGTAGTACCAAGCCCTTGGAGCCTGTTTAAGACCATAGATAGCCTTTTTTAGTCTGCATACAAGATTTGGATCATTCCCAAGGATGAACCCATCTGGTTGCTCAATGTACACTTCTTCTTCTAAGTCTCCATTCCGAAAGGTTGATTTTAAGTCCATTTGAAATACTTTGAACTTCTGAAAGCTTGAGAGAGCAAGCAACATTTGGATGGCCTCAAGTCTAGCAATGGGAGAAAAATTTTCTTCAAAGTTTATTGCTTCTTATTGAGCATACCCTTTATAAACAATTCTGGCCTTGTTTCTAATTACTTCCCCATTTTCCTTCAACTTATTTTTGAAGATCCATTTTGTCCGTATGACATTCTTATCTTTTGGTCTAGGAACAAACTCCCAAGTGTTGTTCTTTTCGATCTGCTCAAGTTCTTCATCAATCGCCTTGAGCTAGCATTCATCTTTACATTCCTCTCTTACATTTTGTGGTTCAGTGGAGGAGAGTAATGCCAAATAGCTTGAGGCTTCTGCAATTGTTCTTCTTGTTTGTACACCTGCCTCTTTCTGCCCCAAAATCTAAGATTCTGGATGATTCTTCTGAACGTACCTGGATGGAGTCTTCTCCTCTATCCTTATCTCTTCCTTTGGTGCCCCTTCAGGTTTTCATTCATCATCAATCTGATTTGGAGAGTAGTTTTCATCCTCTTCGATATTTTCATAATTTACTTGCCTACGAATGTATCCTTTTTCATCAACCACTACATCAATGCTGTGAATAATTATTCCAAGTCTTTTATTGTAACACTTATATGCTTTGCTGTGGGGAGAATAACCAAGGAGAATGCCTTCATTTGCTCTAGGTTCAAGTTTGCCAAGATGTTCATCATTATTCTTAATATAGCATTTGCTTCCAAAAATGTTGAAATGCTTTAACGAAGGAGTCTCACCATACCAGAGCTCATGAGGAGTTTGAGTGTTGTTCACTCGGACATTTTTTTTGTTGAGAATAAGAATCGAAGCAAAAGCAGCTTCACCCCAGAAGGTTGCGGGAGTCCCAGACTCATCAAGCATAGCACGAGCCATTTGTTGGACCATTCTGTTCATCCTTTCCACCACTCCATTTTGTTGAGGAGTCCTAGCGGTAGAGAATTCTCTTCTCATTCCATGTTCTTCACAGAAATCGAAAATTTCATTTGAGGTAAACTCCCCACCTCTGTCGGACCTGAGGCACTTAATTTTGTGATCTGATTCGTTTTTAGCCAATGCTTTGAAAGATTTGAATTTTTTGAATGCTTCATCCTTGTGTTTCATAAGTCCCATCCAAACCATCCTGGAGAAGTCGTTAATGAATAATATAAGGTATTTTCCTCCTCGAGGTGACCTTGCCCTAAATGGACCACATACATCTGTATGGACTAGTTCAAGAGGCCTGCTGGCTGATCCTTCCTTCTCAAGGAAGTTACTTCTGGTTTTCTTACCAAACTGGCATGATTTTCATATGGTGTTGTCTGGAATTTTGATATCTGGAAGACCACGAACTGCCTGGTATTTTCATGCTTTCCTTATTTTTGAAAAGCTTAGATGCCCCAACCTCTGGTGCCATAACCAATGTTCATCATCCGTGCTCAAATAACATTGTTGTTGTCCTTCTTCAAATATGTATAGACTATTTGGAGTTCTTCCGCCTTTGATCACTGTTTTTCCTGTATCAATATCACAAACACTACATCCATTTGATGGAAATATTACCTCTGTTCCTTGATCGCACATCTCACTGACACTCAGTAGATTATGCTTCAAGCCATCAACATACAAAACATTTCCAGCTTTGACCTTTTCTTTCAACTGAGCAGTGCCTTTTCCTTTTATGGCTGCAGGGGTATCATTTCCAAAAGAAACTTTCTTTCCTTTTCTAAAGGAGTATATGATTCAAGTTTTTCTTTATCACCTATCATATGCTTCGAACATCCCCTATCGATGTACCATAGATTTTCTTGTCCTTCTACATAAAAAGCTATCCCACATCTTTCTATTTGTGGTTCCTTTATTCTCCATGTTCTGGTGCTTGAGGCTTGTTCCTTTGTCTACCGAAACTTGCTCCTTCATTCAGAATCATCATGACCGAAGTTATTACAAATAGAACATTCATTTTCATTTTCAAGGGAAGAAAAGTTGTTATAGGTCCTTTTCATAATCCTAGTCATACTTATTTGTTTTTGAGCTTCTCTAGTCATGATTGTCTTATAAGCAACACATTGAGCTACTTTGTGACCAAAGTTATGGCAAGAGAAACATTGGCCATTAAAGAAACTTCTGTGATTATCAAATCTACCAGCCAAATGATTGTAATTTCTATTGTCATCCATTCTTGAAGGAAATTGAGAAGTTTTTACCTGTGGCTGGTTGTAGCTTTTGTTCACCCTTAAGATGGATTGCCCCTGGTTTACGTGGTAGTCTTTGTTTGTTCTTGATGTAATTCATCCCTGCCTTACCTGGTGATCTCCATTGGGCTTTTGCTCCTTCCTCCTTGCTGCATCAAGATAACTGTTTGAGGTGAATGCTTGAGATGTTTATCCATTATAACCAAGACTTGTCTTGATTAGAGGAGAACGTTGTACATTGATAATCTCATCCAGAGTTTCAGATCCTTTAACAAATTTAAGATTAAGAGCCTTTGTTTTCTCAATTTCTTCTCTAAGGCCAACAATTTCAAATTCTAACTTCTCAAGAAATTTTTCTTTTTCATCAAGTTGGAATCCAGAGTATCAATGATCATATCTTTTTCTTCTAAACATATTTTGAGTTGAGTAATCTCTTCATAAAAACCATCTACATCTATAGCGTCCATGTAATCATCATCTTCAAAGGCCATTAAAAGTTTATAATCATTTCCTCATTCATCTTCGTCACTATTTGATAGGCCATCACTGTCTTCATGAGTGTAGTAACTTTTCTTAGTTGCATTCTATTTCTTGTTCCATATAATAGGTTCCTTCCCTTTGTCAATCTTATCCTTGTGAGGACATTTGGCAGCATAGTGACCGACTCTTCCACAAGCAAAGCATTTGAAAGGTAACTTACCTCGGAAACGACCAATACCCCGTTGAAGATTTCTCACAAAATTTGATTCTTCTTCTTCTTCTGACACATGTCCTGACTCATAGTACTCTCCTTTGCCTAAAGCCTTGAAGGCAGCTTCTCTCTTGTCTGATGGACCTCCTTTCCTCATTTCATAAGTAGCTAGAATTTCGTGGAGCTGTGACATTTTAAGGCTTTGTAGATTCTCTTTTTCTTCTATTGTAGAAACTTTAGATTCAAACCTAGGGGACAAAGATCTTAGAAGTTTTTCAACCACAACAACCTCTTTTATTTCTTCACCCAAATTTTTCATACAATTAACAATCTCATCTACACGAAGAAAATAGTTAGCCACACTTTCGTCATTATACATTTTGAGATTTTCATACTGAATCTTGAGGGTTTGAAGTTTTGCTCGTTTTACCTGATCATCTCCTTCATAGCTCAGAACAATCTTGTCCCATATCTCTTTTGTGGATTTAAGCTCCATTACCTTGACAAATTCTGATTGAGATAGGCATCCTAATAGAGTATTGACCGCCTTTGCATTTGTTTCATATTTCTTCTTCTCAATCGGATCTGTAGGAATTGCTGATGGAAAAGTATACCCTGTATCTATGATATCCTAGACTTCTGTACCAAGAGATTGAAGATAGGCAGTAACTCTTACCTTCCAATAAACGAAGTTTGTCCCATCAAAAATTGGTGGCCTGATTAATGCTTCCCCCTCATAGTTGCTCATGATGAAAGATATTTCTTCAAGAGATCAAGCTTCTTCTAAAGAACCTGCACTGATACCAATTGCTGGAAATAATACTGAGAGGGGGTAGTGAATCAGTATTATCAAATTCTTTTCAATATACCTTCCAGATTTATACTTTAATTTACTCTTCAGATATTAATCATTAATTTGTATGTCAGTGCCATATAATAATGAACAAGAACAAGAAAAATAGATAGGAACACCAAAGAACACCAGATATAAGGTGGAAACCCAATGTGGCTGAAAACCACCTACTACAATATGTCTTTATATTCTTTCAATTAGAAACTTCTTTTACAAGGATTTTGTACTCGTGCAGTCCTTTACCAGTACGCAGGCTGCAACCTACAGAGAGCTACAACTCTCTCTCGTTTTCCAGTGTCTCCTGGAAGGGAGATACAACCCCCTTTGCTCTTTTACTCCTTTAAGGGCCATGTCTCATTAATTTTCAAACTCGATCCAAGAAGATCAAATAATGATTAAGTACATGAAAATCACCCAATCTCCTTATACAATCAACCAATGAATCACCCAACTTCTAAGAATGTTGTAAACAAAAAATTAATACCAGAAATCTAAACCCAGAACTCTGCAGCAATAGATAAAAGACAGCTAACAAATGTTTCAAGATAGGTTCGCAACTTCACCAATAGTGGCCTGCGAATACCCGCAACTCTTATGTTTCTAAATTGTGCAGATCCACACCTGGTCAGTCTACTGCTCTACGTATCTCCGCACCAATCGTTTTGCTTCCCTGCGTACCTCTACTCAGATCCGCACCTGCACTGCTCGCCTGACAGCGTACCTCCGCAACTTGTTCTTTTGTTTCCCTGCGTACCTCTGCACTGCGCCTTTTCCTGTGTTGCGTACCTCACGCTACACCTTCTATTGTGTTGCGTACCCCGCACTGCACCTTCTCCTGCGTTGCATACCCCCACGCTCACGCCGTGGATCGCCTGCGAACCTCTGATTAGGGCTAAATTAACAGTCCTCGAATGTTCCACAGTCAGTCAGATCCACAGATCTGATCATGCGCCCGAGAGATCACGACTTATCAATAGATTTGCCTCAAGTTTTCTCCTTGATTTAGATCTAGCTTTTAAAACCAATCACCCAAAATTTCAGATCTTAAGATATTCAAATTTCGCAAGTATCTATCCAAGTGATCTCTTTTCCTTTTTATAGGCAAGCCCTTATTCAAACCATGGGACAAAACCATCGAAAACCAATACAAGGGATCCAAACAGGGGTTCAAATAATTTATATCCTATACCATGGGCCAAAACCATAGGATCATGAACGACAGGCTAAATACCAAGGGCCAAACATAAGAAACCCCACGTGAGTGCGCTTCTTTGCATTGGAGTGAGTGAACTGGGGGACCGCACCTTATGAACAGATAACCTGCGATTATGTCCGGACTTCCTGGATGGCAAACCTATGGGTCCGCACCTTTTGAATGATGCACCTGCAAACCTCTTATTTTCCATCATTTTGAGAGCCTGAAACGGACTTTTACCACTTGAGTGAGTTGCCATCAAGTACAACACATGTACCAGAGAGCCAAACCAGAATCATAATGCCAACAAAAATATGTAGAGTAGGTGTATTTTAATTCATTTTATTTATAATATTTTATTTATTTATGTGTGTCATTTTACATTCTAATAGTCGTTTATATAGGTTTCATATTTTATTCCATATCTTACAAATTAAACATTGATTGTTAAGTTGTTAGGTCTCTAAAATACTAGTGACTCCCCCATTACTATTTTCATTGTAGCCCATATTGTTATTATTGTGTCCCTATTGTCCACATATTATTATTATTGTGCCCCATAGAAGCCCACTATTGTTATTTTTGTGCCCCTATATTATTATTGTTATGTCAGCTTTGATGATATTGTGACCCCTTAGACTCCTATATATAGAAAGGAGGTTGTGTCATTTGTATCATCCAAGAATTATTTATTTGTGGAATGTAAAGGAGACTGCTCATTCGAAGAGGCTAATTTCTAACATGTTGATCTTTATTTTCAATCTTTTTGTGAGTTGGTTTCATAACATTTGGTATGAGAGTTTTGGATTCTAGGGTTTTGATACTCCAAATAGGTCATTGTGGAATTTCCAAATAGGTGACTTTGGAAAAATTTTCATAATGTTCTATTTGAGCATCAGATTGAACTTTTGTAAGAAGTTATAGAAAGAGGAGGGACTATAGTTTTCTGTGTATCTTTTTCATATCTGAAGGTCAGAACAGTGACACGTGGCACGTCATACAAGTTCAATATAGTGAGAAATTATATAATCAAGTCATCTTGGGAGATTGGGCATAACCTTTTCTTGGAGAATCCAATTTTTATCAAACTAGTGGCATTTGGAAGAGGACTGAGAGATCTACTGCGCGAGGAAATTTAAGACCTTGGAGATCCACAATTACAGGTATACAAAAGAATCAATATGGAGCTTCTACAAAGAAAAAATAGGTATGCAGTCTTTTTTAAATTTTACATTAGTTTGGGTTGAAAAATTAGTTTGATGTTCAAAGGGCTTAGTGAAGCATAATTATCATTAATTTATGCCCCGAAGAAAGAAAATGGAAACATTTAGTAAGCAACTTGAAAGCTCTAATAGGATTCATGAAGAAGAGGAAGAAATGCAACATGATATATCAAAATTATGACACCAGGTGCGGCAAATTTCACTCTCACAAAGGTAATAGAAGCTAAGATTGATGGTTAAAAGAAAGGCACATAAACTAATATGAATGGGGAGGAAGCTAATATGAATGGCGTGCAAGTTAATATGGATGGCGTGGAAGCTAATATGGATGGTGTGGAAGCTAAGATGGATGGCATGGAAGCTAATATAAATGGCATGGATGCTAAGATGGATTGTATAGAAAAAGAACTAAAAGGCGACATTGAAGATTTGAAGATAGATTTGACTAAGTTGATACAATAAATGCTTACTAATGGTGAAGGGGTAGTAAAGGAAACTCATGATGAGAAAAAAGGAAATGTTAATCATGATTTCATAAGCTCTAACATTGGATTGAAGACCCACCATGTTTCAAAGATCGATATAAGGAAGTTTCATGGCAAGGATCACGTAACATGGATACTACAGATGGAGCAATATTTTGATCTCCATAATGTGAAAAACAGACAAAAGGTACTTATTGCGACTTTGTATTTAGACCCAAATCAGTTTGTACGGTATCAATGGCTTTGATATCATAAAAAAATTGTCACTTAGGTTATTTTAGTGGATGAAATGATAGCACATTATGAGCATACAAAAAGAAACACTTTTTTTATGCAATTGATAAACCTCAAACAAAACAGTTCGATGATGGAGCACATTGAGGACTTCCAAAAATTGATATAATGGTAAAATATATTCTATAGGAACATAGAATTGATGTGCTCATAGGGACTTTAAAGGATAGCATCCAACATGAGGTTTTCATTTGGGAACCTGACTCATTGGAGAAGGCATTTAGACTGCCAAGAAAAATGGAAAGAAAAATTAAGGCAATAAGGAATCCTACCACTCACAACTATAAGGATGGAGGTGTTGTTTCCCCTAGTATTCCACAACCTATGAATTTGACACCACAACGATTGGAAGAAAAAAGAGAAAAAGGGCTTTGTTACAGTTGTGATAGAAAATATACTAAAGTTCATAAGTGTGATGAGAAGAAATAATATTACATAGATTTTGAAGAGGAGGAAGAAAAGGAACAAGAAACATCAAAGGCAGAGGATATACACAAGCAACAAACCCTAGACTAAGAAGAACTGAATCCGACCATATCTTGTAATGCATTAGTTGCAACTCCTCAAACTATCAAGATAGAAGGACATATCAAGAAGAAAAGGGTAATAGTGTTGATTGATTTAGGTAGTACCAATAATTTTATTCATTGTAAGATAGACAAGGAACTTAATTGCTTCCTATATCAAGCACTAGAGTGTCAAGTGGTAGTTGCAAGTGGAGGAACTATAAATTTCTCTAGAAAGTGCCATGATATAAAACTATCCATGGGAGAACATGTATAGAATAGCCCAATACTTTCCATTCCAATGCGTGGTGTTGATGTTGTACTAGGAATCCAATGGCTAGAACCCTTGGGTACAATAACTTTTAATTTTCAAGAAATTTTCATGGAGTTTTCTTCGAAAGGAAAGGAAGTTGAATTAAGAGGTATCGTAGGGAAACCAGGAAAGATAATCAGCTCTAATGGAATGAAAAGCTTCTAAATAAAGAACAACGAGTCATAATTTCACAATTATGTTTGCTAACGGATCCCACATCGAAATCATCTATTTCTCCAGATCTCCAAAAAGTCTTGAAAAATCATTCGAAGGTATATAAGACTCCCAAACATCTCCCACCTATTTGTGATCATGATCATGCTATTCATTTGATTCTACGAAGTGTTCCTCCAAACATGAGGCCTTACAAATATCCCTATGCCCAAAAAACTGAATTTGAATGTATGGTTGCAGAAATGCTAGAGGTTGGTATAATTTAACCTAGTCAAAGTTCTTTCTCTACTCTAGTAGTAATGGTGCAAAATAAGGATGGATCATGGCACATGTGTCCAGATTATAGGGAGATCAACAAGCTCATTATTAAAGATAAAGTTGTCATTCCTATCATTGATGAACTATTGGATGAATTGCATGGATCAATTTACTTCACCAAGTTGGATCTTCATTAATGATATCATGATATCAGATTAAAGACTGAAGAAAATCATACAATAGCATTTATAACTCATGACGGTCATTATGAATTTTTGGTCTACATTTTGGCCTTACCACTGCACCTTCTACATTTCAAGATTTGATGAATTCCATTTTCAAACCCTTCCTTATAAAGTTTGTGTTAGTATTTTTTGATGATATACTAATCTATAGCAAGTCTTGGAAGGATCATGATCAACATGTTGACAAGGTGCTCAAGCTATTGGAGGAGAAACAATTATATGCAAAAACCTCCAAATCTTTCTTTGGAGTACAAGAGGTGGAATATCTGGGTCATATTGTATCTCATGAAGGTGTTAAGGTAGACCCCAAAAAAATTAAATCCATTAAGGAATGGAAAATCCCCACATTCATAAAGCATCTACGAGGAATTCTTGGGTTGACAGGGTATTATCACAATTTTTTTAAGAATTATGGGAGAATAGCAGCACCTGTAACAAATTTATTGAAGAAAGATTCACTTTTATGGACTCCAGAAGAAACGAAGGCCTTTGAACATCTTAAAGAGGCAATGTGTGAAGCACTAGTCTTAGCTACGCCGAACTTCACAAAATCCTTTATTGTGGAATGCGATGCCTCAAGAAATGGAATTGGTGTTGTTTTAATGAAATAAGAAAGACCCATTGCCTTTGAAATTCGTCCAATCAAAGCAAAGTATTTACACAAAGCTATTTATGAGAAGGAAATGCTGGCAATGCTACATGCACTTCAAAAATGGGGACCATACCTAATGGGAAGACACTTCAAGGTAAAAATGGATCATGATAGTCATAAATACTTTTTAGAACAAAGATTATCTTCAGAAAAACAAAAAAAATGGGTCACAAAAATGTTGGGTTATGACTTTGAAATCATATACAAAAAAGGGAAGAAAGATGTTGTGGCGGATGCACTCTCAAGAAAAGATGATGATGTGGAGGCATTTCTTGGTGCCATTTTTATCATCCAACCTGACTATATAAATGAAGGAAAGGATGAATAGAAGCATGATGAAGAAGCATGGGAACTCATTAAAACGTTACAACAAGATCCTAGTATCTTTGATACATTTAGATAGAAAAATGATTCGTTATGGTAAAAAGATTGCTTATACATATGTCTAAATTCTCAACTCAAACAAAATATTCTTATGGAATTGGACGCCTCTGCCTTAGGAGGGCACTTGGGATTCTTAGAAACTTACCACATCGTTAAGAAGAACTTTTTTCGGGATGGCACTAAATCTGATATTCAAAATTTTGTGGCGAAATTTTTGGTTTGCCAACAAAATAAAGTTGAAACAATTAAGACCCCCGGTCTATTACAACCTTATCCATTCCAGGTCAACATTGGGAGGAGGTTTCAATGGATTTTTCACATGTTTACCCAGGTTTGAAGGAAAGAGTGTCATCATAGTGGTAGTAGAAAGACTTACCAAGTATGCACACTTTTGTGCATTATCTCATCCATTTAAATCCAATACGTTTTTTACTACATGTATGGAAACAATTCAAAAGCTACATGGAAACCGAAAGATTACTGTAAGCAAGAAAGATGCCATTTCAACTAGAAATTTTTGGACAGAATGATCTTCTTGTCTTCGTAATCAGTTAGATCATATCTCATATTATCATCCTCAATCTGATGGGCAAACTGAGATAGTAAACAAATGTTTGGAAGTATATCTTAG
Source organism: Pinus tabuliformis (assembly GCA_031772625.1). Taxonomy (NCBI): domain Eukaryota; kingdom Viridiplantae; phylum Streptophyta; class Pinopsida; order Pinales; family Pinaceae; genus Pinus; species Pinus tabuliformis. The sequence goes on along the minus strand of CM062805.1, from coordinate 1,309,653,476 downwards.
TTGCTTTGTATCTGATAAATAGACACAATGGGTCAAATGGTTTCCATTGGTTGAAAGGTGGTATAGAACTTCCTTCCATATTGCGACAAAAATGACCCCATTTATGGCACTTTATGGATATCGCCAACCATCCATCACATCATATTTAAGAGAAAATTCTAAGGTTTAAGCAGTGCAAGATCACATCGAGCAAAAACAAGTTCTCCAACTCTAAAAGTATGACATAACTTTGGCACATAATAGAATGAAGAAAGAGGTAGATCAACATCGCAGCAAAAGAAGTTTTTATATAGGTGACTGGGTATTTCTATTGCTCCAACCAGTTAAACAAATGTCCCTCAAGAAAGCTAAGAAGGATAAAAAATTATCACCAAGGTATTATGTGTGTACAAGGTGCTGAAAATTTTGGTATTATGGCATACAAATTGGAGCTTCCTGTAGTTTCCTGAGTGCACCCAATTTTCCATGTTTCATGCTTAAATATGGTTATTGGTGACAAGCTCCTAGTTCAAACAATATTTCCAAAACTTGATGACAAAGGAAAAATAATATTGGAATTTAAAGCAACCACAGAAACAAGAACTCGACAACTATGAAGTTGATCAATTTCAGAGTATCTTGTCAAGTGGAAGAACTTACCCATTGAGGATTCCACATGGGAGGACGAGAATTTTATACATAAGCATTCAAAACTACTCAAGCATTGAGGAAAACACATTTTTAAAGGAGAGGGGCATGTTAGGTCCTTATAATACCAGTGATTCTCCCATTACCATTGTCATTGTAGACCTTATTGTTATTGGTGTGCCGCTATTGTCCCCATATTGTTATTATTGTGCCCCATAGAAGCCCACTATTGTTATTGTTGTGCCCTTACATTATTATTCTTATGTTGACTTTGATTATATTGTGACCCCTTAGACTCCTATATATAGGAAGGAGGTTTTTTCATTTGTATCATCCAAGAATTGTTCATTTGTCTAATGTAAAGGAGGTTTCCCTCACAAAGAGGTTAATTTCTACTGCATTGATTCTTCTTTTCTATCTTCTTGTGAGATGGTTTCATAACATAAGTTATCCATGAACACATACCAAAAAAAAAGTATTGTTATTAAAAGATTCAAAACTTTAAGCTAAAAAACATAATTACATTCTATTATTACAACTATGGATATTGTAAATTATAATTTAACAATGAGAATGGTATAGTTGCAACTCAACTTCAACACCATTTCCTTTTTGCAATATTGTTTTATCTCATGTTTAAAATCTTTAATTATATACTGAAATGATCACAATAGAGTTTTTTTATATGAAATCCTAAGTTATATGCTTCAACACATAAGGGTGACCTAATAATTTACATCTATAATTTTACTAAATCATAATTCAAGAATAAAGCTAAATTATTTTACATGAAATCGATTGCATCTAAATTTGTGAATTACAATTAAACATCCCATTTGTTGATTTATATTATGAAATATATCCAAAGATACTAATGTTACGGAAAGGTGGCTCAAATCATAAATATTGAACACTTAACTACATGCCATTATTATTGCATTTGTCAATATAGCTGGCTATAATACTGATCCGAATTGAAATAGGAACGTGAAAAAATATAGAGGTAACCATAAACAAAAAGATGCAACTGAAATAATACTTCATTTCGTTAACGTAAAACACTGAAATATGCTTACAAATAAAAATGGAAATAAGCCAACTAGGGCTGTGGTAGCTTATCTCTGAGAAGAGATGTGGTGGCTACATGCCTCTGAACTGTGTTATAATGAGGCTCGAAGGCCTATTTATTGTTGAGAAACAATGGAAAACCATAAACATCCAAAAACCTAACCATAGGAGATGAAACGCCAAATTGTGGGCCCTGTCTTCGGTAAATTGTTACATCAACTTCCTGGGGTCGTAACTTTGACATATGATATCCGTTTGGCACACACCATAGATCATTAGAAAGAACTATCTAAGAATTACAACTTTGGGAAGAGAAAAATTAGACCATGGCCCTGTTTCCCCGAGATTTCCCAAAAAGACATCATCTAGGGCCTCAAAACGGCTCTCGAAGTTCAATACCAAAAAAACTACTAAAAATAGTAATTGTGCTACAATTAAGGAAACTGAAAAACTGAAAGAGACAGTTGTGGGGGTCCATGTGGGATAGGTGGGTGGCCAACAACATCCACCTAGATCATTCCTACCACTTTAGGTAGCAATGGTCCCCACTGCGTTGAGTTCCTCCATCTACTGAACTTGGTCCCTGGTGAGCTATTATGCAATCTCTGATGTGTCTAGTAATGGTGGGAAGCATGGTAGAGGGCGGTCCACATTGAACAGTTGATGCAAGCGAAGGAATGGGGGAATTTTGTTCTCCAAATCATTGTTTTCTACATCCTTGGTACTGGTGGAAGGACCATGTCAGAGTGGTCTATGCTTCTGATGGGTTTTGGTAATGCATTCTTTCTGCTGATGCAACTAGACTTTGTTGCCCACCTGAAACTTGTGAGGTACCCCTGTGGGTTAGAAGAAGTTTTTCCTATATACTTTCATGACTATATCCATCTGATGTTTCTACTGCGTGGAGGACCACTTCATGGGGGTCATGGATGTGGCGATGATCTTCTCCTTCCTTTGGGAGCGAACCAGACAGAAAATGAATTTCCTAGTCTAGGAGATCAGCTTGCTGCCTTTCTTAGAAATGATCACAGAGGTGGTGGTAGGTGGGGCTACCTCTAGTATCTCATATAATGAATTACCCAAAGTAATAATAACAATGTGAGGCCTTGACTCATACACAACACATCACCTCCATAAGTATGTTTGGCCTAATATTACATCAAAAACATCAAGAGGTGCAACATCACACAATACTCATATGTTAAGAACTTGATGTTGTAAGGAAGGCATCACTCCTGGCAGAATTGGACATCTCGTCATTGGTGAAGCCCCCCGATACTATATGGCTATGGGTGTGGTGTAGTCGGTAGGCTGAACTACTTCACGACCACTAATGAAATGAGGTTCTTTTGGCTGCAACTATTGACAATGAATTGTAGCAGTGAACCCTTCACCCACATCTGTGAGTGGAAAATACATTCCCCCTCCTTTGGATATCCGAGCTCATTCTTCTAGATCTTGGTAGTGGCAATAGTGGGGCAATATTTCGCATGAATGATTTTCTTCCCTTTGCCATTCCCCTTATCGGGTTCTGACTTAGTGTCAAAACATGCATATGATTTTGAATCCTTTAACTCAACCACTAGCAACTACTTGGTTTGACAGTTGTGTTATGAGTCAGCCTCTTATGGAAGTCACACCACTTTCCTGTGTCCTTATTTAACTTCGTGGTGTTTTTCTTTTCTTGTGGCTTTGATGGGTTGTCTTTGGTTTTACCATCTTAGATTTTTCCTTGGTTTTGCGATTTTGGGAAGCCTTTCCCTTGCTTCAAATTTGCAGATCCAAACTCTCGCTTCTTCTATTTAAACTTCTACTCGATTTTGACAACGTATCAGTACGTCGTGCCAAGAGAGGAGATGTTTAGGAACTCCATCTCTTCCTAGATGTATTTGTGTAGGCAGACACGACATTTGAGTACAAAATGTAGCTCAAAATCCTTGAGACAAAACTATGTGCGAAGGGTATGAAAAATGTTGGTGAACTCGGGCACATCTTGGTCCCTTCGCTACCACAGCATGGTCCACTTTATTTATTTGTCCTCATAGCTTTGGACAGGGTAGTATTACTCCTTGAAAGCATCTGGGAATGAATTCCATGTGGGTGTGACTAAAAATAGTGAGCCTGTGCTTTCGTCCTTCTGATCGCAGTAGGTTTCCCACCAGTCCATGACGTGGGGGGCTACTTTGAGAAGAGAGAAAATAATCTTTTCCCCACTAGAAAATCATGAAAAGAGAAACAACCCTCTAGTAGATTTAACCATTTATCTATGACATCTACGTCTATTTGATCCTTGAATATGGGGATTTCAAAATTAACTTGTACCTCAAAGGCTGTGGCATTTCCAGAGTATCTGTTGGAAGTCGATGCGTTGCCTCTAGGTAGCTATTGAAGGATTTGGGAAAAGATGTCAATCATCGCATACCTTTCTTGCCCGAGGGCTTCTTCAAGTAAGATTTTGATAGGATATCCTTTCCCCTCGCCTTTCCTCTCATCTGCCATGGGAGATCGTCGGGATTTGTGAGGCTGGTATTGCAAATCTTCAACCAGTTCAAGTCCTAACTCCTTATATCCTGACCTCGTTGGGGACATGCAATGAAAAACAGAGAAAAGGCAGGTAGCTTTGATACCACTGATTCAGATTTAAACAGGAATGCAAAAAGATATAGAGATAACCATAAATACAGATATGCAGTGGAAATAATACTTCATTTCATTAATGAAATGTAATGAAATATGCTTACAAATAGAAATGGAAATAAACCAGGTAGGGCGATTGTAGCTTATCTCTGAGAAGATATGTGGTGGCTACATGCCTATGAACTATGTTACAATGAGGCTCGAAGGCCTATTTATTGTTGAGAAACAATGGAAAACCATAAAAATCCAAAAAGATAACCCTAGGAGATGAAACGCCAAACTGTGAGCCTCGTTTTGGGTAAATTGGTACATCAACTTCTCGGGGTTGTAACTTTGGCATACGATCTCTCTTTCACGTGCACCATAGCTCATTATAAAGATCTATCTGACTACTACAACTTTTGGAAGAGAAACATTGGTCCATAGGCCCATGTTGCTCCCAAATGTCCTAAAAATATGTCGTTTAGGGCATCAAAATGGTTCCAGAAGTTTAGGACCCAAAAAAACTGCTAAAAATAATAAATTGTGCTACAATTAAGGAAACTGGAAAACTAAATGAGAGAGTTCTAGGGGTCCACGTGGGATAGGTGGGTGGCCACCAACATCTACATGGATCAAATATAGTGATGTATTATTTTCTTTCCATAATGAAATTTCAAATTTATCTACGAACTACAAACTCTGTGGTTTCTCAGCTACTAGTAGCTTTGATCTTATTATAGGAAGTGTATGACTAATTGAAGGTAAGTAATTATCTTGCCAATATAGAATTTTTTATATAACAAGGATGATTAGGATTTATTTCTAAAATATGAACCTGGAACGCAGTAAGAAACCCAAAAAAAATTACAAGCAGTACAGAGAAGTTATCTTTTTTAAGTACATCTTTAATGGAGATTCAAAATTTTCTTCTACATGCGTACCCTCATAATAAATGAAACAAACGATATTGCAACTATAGATTCTATTTTTTTTTCCACAAACCAGAAAATATTGCATTACATTGTCATGGACTAACTATGCGGGTCAGTGAACATTTTGTCAAAGCGTCTATTTGGCATGATGCTAGTTGTGTGGAAATCCACATCTACATTTATCTATGCTTGTAAATATAAATATTGGTGGTAGTACCAATCCATTTCTTCTTCTGATTTATTTAATTATTCTTTTTTCTTCAAGAATTATTTGTTGAGGAAGAGGATGTGCTTAGACTTTTGGTTCACCTATTGCTTAATTTCAATGAGCGTTGAATTCCCTTTAATTGGGTTGTAAGGGAAAGGTGGGCATCGATATGCCCCCCAAAGTGTAAGGGAGGTGTTTCTTGATTCACCATGTCTTCCCAATGAACTAAAGATAAATCCCACGATGCAATAATCTCTTGTGGGTGAATTAAAGACAAGGGAGTAAATGTAGAGGATGACTCATAGACTTATTTCAAAGATGCAAGAGTTCTGCGCCTAAAAAAGAAGATGGCTCAACCCAATAAGTCGCTTGATGTGTTATTTCCTCTTTGAGAATAAATTTGAAATATATCATATGCTGCCGAGAATGAAGAACCCATATTTTGTAGGGCTTTCCCAATCCCAAAGAGAGAAATTTATGGGCACTCACAACTAGTTTTTCGGGATGTTAACGTCTTCCACTAAAATGGACAAGGCTGAGCCAACCACCAAATTGAGAACCTATTATAATTCAATGCCTATTTTTTCAAGAGCATAAGATTTCACCTTCATAGCCAAGGGGTTGAGAGTTAACCCACTGAGCACAAACATATCAACTGAAAGATTGAAATGGAACAAGAAAAATAGACACCAAAGCAATTGAGGGATAAGTTATCCATTCAGGTTTATTTATTTCGATTTTTTGTATTTTCAAAACATTGATCTTATTTACACCTTTTCCACTCATATGTTTTTTCAATGAATTCCTCATTTATGTAGGTTCAATCCCTTTCTTCAGGATATATTTCATTCCTACTCATCTTTATTATGATTAGTACAAACACATTTAGAATAGAGGCCAAGGCATGAAAGGAGATCCAATTCTGGCATGTACCTATCCTTTTAGCTTGTATGACATTAGCTAGTGAAATTTCATACTAATGATGTATTCATTCATTATGATGCATGATGCATTTTCAACGCCATCATCTAAATGTGACATTGATTGGGAGAGAGATGGAGGAAATGGAAACACAAAGAGGCAACCATGTATATTTTATGACAATGTGATCTTTGTTCTTGTTTCCAAATTTCCCTTTGGGAAGGGATGGTCCAAAGTGCATACTAATGTTCTTCACATGATAAATCACCATCATGTTGAGCCATTCATTTCCCATTTTCCTCCTTTTAGCTCACATGCCCTATTATCTTCCGAGTCATCCTCTTTATGTTTCCCTCTCAAGGTGTGGAAGTAAGATCTACAAGATAATTCCTTCAAAAAGGCTCTAATTTTTTAACTAAGGAGAAATATTTGTTTTTTCTTCAAATTAGATCCTTTTATGAGGTGTTGGATGGTAATGAGAGAGTCACCGAATATTATTATTAAGGAAACATTTTTATTATTATCTATGGAGGCTGAGAAACATCCCATACATCTCCCCAAGGTTGTTTGATCTATGGCCAAGACCCCAAGCATACTTAACTTCTAGTTTCCCTTTAATATTGAGAATAATGTTTCCCCCTCCTACCATCCTTGAGTATTCATTCCAAACTTACCAAAGTGTGGAATTCCAAAATAGATTTAAAAAGTTCATTGAGGATGAACTTACCATGTTATCCTTGTCAATAATCTTTGTTTCCATAGTAGTAACGAAAGGTGTTTGTGGTTCCTCGGTCTCTTTAAAAAACTACCTATAGCATGGCCATTAAATTCTCCTTTTGGAAATTCTTTGTATATATGTAACAACCTTAGGCTAAAGTTTCATGTAATCAATGATTATAAAGGAGAAATGATTAAGGCCAAGATCACGAGACCCATATTCCAAGTTGAACGTTCGGAAATCACTATAGAAGGCATCGCTTGTGGCTTGTTATGGCTAAGGAAATTGGAAAAGGAATTGGAAAAAGAAAAGAGACAATAATTGACATTTAATTATGAAAATAAAGAAAAAATAGAGAAAGTGGAGATAAAGACACACGAATTTTCACGCAAAGGAAAATTACAGTAAAATGAAGGGAAATGAAGAAAAGAGAGGCATCAATGATAAAAAGTAATGAGAGAAAAAATTCACAACTTTTGTCAATTTTAGCTTTGGCTCTCTTAGAATTGTTGTAATATATTTAACCTTAAAATATACTAAAAACATAGAATATTCTCTAGAAGTATAAATATCAATCCAAGAATAGAAATACAAATGCTTCTTTATTAATATCAAAAACCTGGAGGAAGGAAAACACCATACAATCACTCCTTAAGAAAGGAGAACACTCCACAAGCCATATTTTTGTCAATGAAATAATACATAACATGTCTCAATGAAGATTATGTAGCCTCTATATAGGCTTCATACATACACTACCATGGGTAATTACCACGAGTATATCAATACTATACATCCATTAGAATGGGATTATCATATTATTCCCTAAATACTTTTGGTCCCTTGAATAATGTGGATTAAACAATTTATTAATTAAAAATGGCTCATTATATTATTAGATCACATTATTACCTCGAGTACCTCCATTTTTACAGCTTATGATGCCCCCCTAGGTATACTACATTCCACCCCCCTTAAAGATGTTTCATCTCGAAAACATGATAAGAACACAAATAATAAGATCTACTTAAAAGAGTAGTCCATTGGTACCATGCATGTGAATCTAATCATCTGAGACGAATTTCAACACTTGATCTAGCCGGTGCCTCACCCGCTTGAGATTGAGTATGATCTTGGTGGTTCCTCTATGTTGATGTGATGTGGGTGGATCATCGCACCTATTTATCTGTCATTTTCGGATTATTTTCCTTGTTGATAGTTCATTGTCCCCTTGTTTATTTTTGTCTTGTTGGGTGATGTGTCCTGATATGCTAAAACTTTAACTGATGGAATATCTTTCGTTAATTCATCCACTATTGGTGTCTAAGTTGTGTCTAGGGATTTTTTTGGTACCTTCACTAGTGGTGCCCGAATGGTGTTTGATTTTCTTGTGTCGGGTTTGATGTATGTTCTTGGCTGTCGACCATCGAAGGCTCATCATATGATGTGTCAACTTTGTTAGAGCTCTATGCTTCCACCTCCAAATTCTTTGCCTCGGTCTTAATGGAAATAAATTGCAATGTAATTTTCTTCTTTTTATACGAGAGCTTCATGCATTTATTATTCACATTAATATTGACAATACCCACATATTCTATCCAAGGGTATCCTGAAACAACATCCATATTATTCATATCTGAAGTATAAAAATCAAAATGCAACACATAATTATCCATATAAATCTTCAAATATTTATAAATTTAACATCCTCATTACCAACCTATGTTTTGGAAATATGTTTTGCTGAAACCTATACTTTTCTTTTTCAAAATTAACATTGATAAAATTATGCTTGCAACTAGGAATGATAGATATAATGATGTTCTCTTTATGAATACTTCCATGAAGCTGTAATATGAAAACATTAGTATAATATAAGTATTTATGGCTCTTAGTGTCCTTCTTTCTAGCTTGATACCACTTCTTCAAAAGGATATTTTGAACCTCTTCATCGGAAAGTGCCCTATATGTTCATCTTTAAAAAAAAATCACCACATGGCAGCCTCATCCTTGAAATCATTCGATGGTCCATACACCAATTTATTGGGAATTTTCATTTCTTATATGTGATGTATTCTTCAATAGTAGGACCATCATCCTTTTCTATAAAAAACAGTTGAGTAGAACCCATGAAGTAGAATGATGGTTTTGAAAAAATTACCTACCTTGTGTGTTAAATTTTAAAATGGACACAACTCGGTTAATATGGATCTAAATCCTTGTTATAGACTATTTCAGTAAATGGAATGTCCATTCTTCATCTTATCATGTGCTTGAAATCATGATTTGGGCACTCTGGAAAGTCATTTGCACTACAATTGTGCCATTGTCGCAATAAATTCTGAAAAGGAGTTGATTTTAAATCAATGATATCTCTGTCATCCTGACTCCAATTCAACCAATTTTGCTTTGATTTGGGTGATTTTTAAAGAGGATCTAATATCTATAATAATTTTTCCAAGATTACTCTTGAAAAACTGCAAAACGTTACTGCAGAGCTGTCGTCCAAGAATTGTTGTCTGAAACTTTCTTCACACTAATTCATTTTAAATTAGTGATATCTCCCTCATCAGGACTCCAATTCTAGTGTTTTTTTTTAATTGGGTATTCTTTTGCAAGGAATTCGTACATGCTCTTTCTTTTTGAGAATTTTACATGATAATTTTCATATCGTATTTGCAAAGTTGACGCCCCAAAAATTCTTACAAAAATGGAAAAAAATATACCCGTTTTTCCTAAGAGAGAGATTTGATACAACTTGTAATAGATCTGAAATGTAAATATACTAAACATTCAAGATATGTCCAAGAAATATCAATATAAAGCCACAAATATAAAATAGAAATACTTCTCTTTATTAATCATACCCTTGAGGTAGGGTAACACCATAGAACTACTCCTTATGGAAGGAGATCACTCCGCAAGATAATGTCTATTAATACAAAACAATACTCGTCATATATCAATGGGGAGTCTCTATCCTCTATATACGCTTCACACATACAATACGATGATTCTCTAAATACCATACATCTAATACAATGGGCTTATCACATTATTCCTTAACTTCCTGTGGTCCCTTCATAATATGGGTTAACCTCTCTATTTATTAAATATGAACCACCACATTATTACATGATTCCCTTCGTTACCTCCCTCTATACCCGATAATATACCCCCTAGGTATACTACATTCCACCCCCAATATTCTACAATATAGTATATTTCCATCAATAAGTAGGTAGAGCCCAAGCAGCCCCAAGTCGAAAATATTGTAGGCACTGACACATCATATGAGGAATCCATGGTTGAAGTAATTGTTAGCATCCAATAGTTCCAGTGATGAAAGTTACTCTTTCATGTTGTTTTTAGAGTCTTAGTTCAAATTATTATATTTTCAAATAGAATTTGACTTTCTTGGTTGTAAAATGGTCCAAAGTCATTTTTCTAGGTATCATTTCTACTCCCTCCACCTTTTCCAGGTTACCATAACCCATCATGGTCATGTCATCATCCCCTATCCTAGGCCATCAAAAGAGTTAATGTGTCATCATATAAGTCATGGTCTAGGATTCCCCTTTGATCATCATCACTATATCAGTCATCAAAAGTAAACAAGGGATTCATGTCATCATTTTTATCACCATCATGGGAGTTACCAAATTAGGGAGTAAAGTGAAATAAGGTAACATTTCCTTTTAAAGAAAGTATGTTGCAGTCACATCAGTCAATAGTCATTCTTTCAAATGTACATATGACGTCATGAGCCAAAATCAAGTTTATGAGTTATAAAGGAGAAATAAAACATATAAATACTTCATTCTATCCTTACAAGTCTTAAAGAGCTACTCTCATCGATTTTGAGACTTGCCACAACTATCAGAAGTTAAAATTTCGTCATCAATTCCGCGTTCATAAGATTTTTGCACTTGTGATGTGTTTCTGGCACGGTTGATGCGCCTTTGTTTTGGAGGAATAAGGAGGGAAATAACAAGTGAAAAATTCATTAAAGAGCTTCAAACATCTTCAAATAACTAAGTGGGACACTTACAAACTCTTGCTTTAGTCAATCTCTTCAAAAAATTGATAAAATCTTTGCCAAGGGTTTTCTGCTGCGCTTTTGCGGTTTCATTGGTTTTGCTTCACTTGATAGATAATTTTCCTAGTTTATAAGTTTATACATCCCAAATATCCCTCATTTGATCCTCCCCACCATACTCCTTACTCAATTTCATTTATTTCATCATTTTCTCACACAACCCTAGCTAGTTGTTGTGCTTATAGACTAGGAGCATGTTTTCCCTCTTTTACCCCCTTTCCCTCACACAAATTGAGGAATTCCACTTTAATTGTATTCCTAATACACTTCCATACTCCCCATAATTTCCTAAGAAAATATCCCATCCCCCTTCCTCTTCATTCCCTCTCATTAAATTACTACACTTTTAGCTCTGTTTTGCTATCCTCCAAAAACACAGCAACTATTTGTTGCACAAATGGGAAACTATTTTTGAGCACTCGAGGACTTTGAACAAATACGAAAGTACTTTTGAACACTGGAGGATTTTTTGGATCATATCATACCGAGAAACAATAACCTCTCTAAATTTTTTAATATACTTTGACCTGGGAGATATGCCCAAAATACAAGTTGTTACAAGAGAGTCATTACGCTTCTAACTGCATTTTTGGTCATCTTGTGAAAAGAGGTTTCTGACCAAATCAGGATGAATTTTGGAAAAAAAAATAAGGTTACATTAAAGTACCAAATAAATCACAATAACCTCATTATTTTCTACACAGATATCATATATTGTGAGATATTTAACTTTATTGGAGCCCTATTTCAGAATATCAAATTCTCCAATGTTTCTTGGTTTTTTTAGCCATTAGTTTGAGGAATGGATTCCGATACTATGGAAATGAATTTTAAAACAATGAGAGAGGATTTCATTAAAAAAATTATTATGTAAAAAAATCTCTCACATTTTTGTAACATGTATTACGGTTAAAGAGGTATCAGTCCATATTTGATACCTATTTTTACAGAAAAATGCTGAAATTTGACCCTACAAAAACACGATGAGTACTTGTTGCAATTTTTCCAAAGAGGTATAAATGCACAATTTAAAGCATCTGGATATTTATAATGATGAAAATGTTTCATAAAAGTACATTTGGAATCTTGCAGATTCATATATTTTAAGAAAATGACAAAAGAGTGCCTATTTGAACCTTTCTGGCACTATTCCATGCCACTCGTTGTGCTTTTGGGACAGTTTGACTTCGAGGAATTTTTAAGGCTATTTGGAGTAGGTATTTTCAACCATTGGTGACTCCATGGTGTAATATACATAATCATCTTTCCAACCATGCTTTTTCAACAAAAAAATCATACGGGAAGGCCTCTAGAACACTCTCCAAACTTTTGTTGCACTTCTGCTCATTTATTGTGTTTTTTTGTGAGTTTGACTATTTCACTGCTTATAATGGTCAATGGTCAAAATGGATTGATATAATAAGTTTCTTCATGAGATAATCTAATGTAATTGAATTTTTTAGGGGTTAAATTTTAAATAATATTGTAAATAAATGTTTGGAGAAATAAACTCATTCAGTTAGTGTTTAAAGGGAATTGGTTTCAAACTTCCCTAATATTTACTAATGGTTAGAGATAATCATGAGAGCAGTTCCTAAGAAGACGGATTTGACCCATTGGATGGGGAAACAATTTTTCCATATATATGTAGCTTGAATGAATTCAAAGGATGGGTTGTATACTTTAGGCTCATACATTCTGAACTAGTGTACTTTATATTGACAAAAATAATATAGGCAGTTGCATTGATTTTTATGGGATCCTTGTGATGTGGTTAGTGACACTGTTTTTATCCAGTTTTCCTTATGAATTTGATGATTATGTAGTTATAGCAACCATATATATTATTCTTGTGTTAACTCCTAAGTTTTAAACATAGTTCATTGCCTCCTATGCTCTGTTTTGTTTAAGATTGTCACATAAAGTGTTTTCATCCTCTGAAACAAAAGAATTCATACATGTATGTTAATTGTTCTCCTTTTTTCCTCATTAACATACTACAATGAAAAACCATTTCTGTCACTGATTACACCTCTCTTACCTCATTTTATGACTATAATTGATATTTTGACCTATCGGGATTAGTTCCTAGACCATGTGCTTCTTATCCATCAAACCTTAATCAAAACCATACTAGGCTAATACCTAGCCTAAAAACCTCATATTCTCTAGTCACTTCCATTGGCTAAAAGGATGATTTAGGGAGAGCTCCCTCTATTTTGGCGACACTAGTTTCCAAGCCCAAGTTTGGTTTGTGGTTACCTCTTTGGTTTCCTTTTTCATACTTGGGAAACTAAGGAGTGTTAACATTTTGGCGTTGTTGCTAAGGAATGAAAGGTTTCATATTCTCTAGGAAAGACAACTCAAGATGGAGATTTGATTGTTTTTGGTGGGAAGTGATTACACATAGAAAGGTTGAAATCATTCACATGGCAACTCCAAATCAGTTTCAAATTTAATTCAAAGACTCCACTAGAGGATGAACCTTACCAACAGAAACATGAAAAGGCAATATGGAAAGTTCAGATTTTCAACATGGAATTTTGTCCAAGACATAATGTTATTTCTAATAAATTATTTCTTCTCTCTTTTGGAGAATCTCGAGAATGTTTCCAAATGTATACTATATCTGAGAAAAGATTCTAGGCCTGCATTTGATTCCTTTCTATTGAATATTGTGAATATAAATTCTCGTTGTGCTTTTGATCTTGCTCAAGACCCTTCTTTTGAAACTTATGTTGATCATATTCAACTTAACGAGCCTTAAGAGAACAAGGCTAATCTTATAGCTTCTGTACATACTCTTGTCCCTTCTAAAATTCCAGATAGATATAAGCCACTCATCTTACCTCGTATACTCCATGATTTCCCTGAAAATTATTGGAAATATCTTCCCAGGATTGATGGAGAATATGGTAACATCATTCATGAAAAATACATTCAGAGTTTTGAAAAATTACTTGACCTTTTTGAGGTTGAGGAAGATGATGTCAATATCAACATTTTTTCTCTATCTTTGCAAGATGAAGCAAAAAAATGGTTGAAAAAATTGCCAGCTACAAGCATTTTTGATTTCCATCAGTTTGAGCAAGTCTTGCTTGATGTTGGTGCGGTATTCCCCAAGTGAAGTTTTGGGGCTTCAAACCCAATTTTGGTTAAAAGTGGTAGATCTGATGAGAAGACTTCACATTTTATGGGCGTGGAGTGCGAAGTTGTAAATGCATCATACGGTTATCCGCCGTCAATTTTGTAATGTAATGTCAGCTTTAGAGATATACCAATGTTATGCAGACCATGGGATTGTATAAATAGAGCGAGGCTATAAGTAGTTGAGGCATAACAGAATTAGAAGGAATGACTATGGAATAGAAGGAGAGTGGAAGATCTAAGTGTAGGGTCGAGTCTTTGGGTCGTAGAGTAGGAGAAGGCTTTGCAGCTGAGTGCACAGGGCGAGTCGAGTCTGTAACTATCAAAGCATTAATAAATAGAATTTTTACATCAATTTTGTGTATTTATTTCCTATTTTCTCTATCAAATATATTGGGTATAAATTGCGTTTTTGTTGTCTATATGGTGTGCTAGCATATCTGGTTGTGTTGGTTAAGTAAATGTGAGATAAGGTATCTGTTTATGCAAAGTTAAATAATAATAGTAAGAAGATAAGTAATATTCACCGTGTAACTTGGGAAAATAGCGTAGATCGCTACCCTAGTAGCGCAAAAGCATCTCAGCCCCTGGTTAGGGTTGTGTGAAAGGCGATCCTAATAGACTGCAAAGGTCTTGCAAGTGAGGATAGTGTGCGAAGTGGCCTGCACGAAGGTAGGCACAGTTGGATTAAATTGACCCCTCAAACATCTCCAGGGTGCAGAAACTTGGTTCCAGCATCCCCCAAAACTATTATGGGTGAGAGTTCAGTCCGCTCACCACAAGCTAATGCCAAAAGGGCCAGCAGTGTAGGGATTTGTTTGGCTAATTAAATCTAAACCTGGGTCAGGCCCTTTCAAGCCAACAAATGGTTCCATTGGCTGGACCAGAGACAACAAGTTATTTTGGGTGTTCATGGAGATGAACATCAGAATGGGGATTAACCGCAAGCCACAGATATCACACACTATCTATAACAGTCTGCAGAGTTTCACAGAGTTCAAGGCCGACTTTCATCACATGTACATTAGGGTGAGGAAGGACCCCATGAAGGCAAAGAAGGAGCTACCTTACTTGGACATAGATTATTTCATATTCACCATTCTTGAATGTAGTTGCCGAAGTGGCGCGATCACTCCAGCTCTGCGATGGAATCAGAGAAGTTCGCTGCACATAGGAAGAAGGAGGAAAAACTACAGATGGTGTAGTTGGCAAAGAAGGTAACGAATGAAGCAGTAGCAACAAAGGCGGTAGAGGCATGGGACACTGTGAAGGCAACAGAGAAGGGGCGTGAGGCCCAGAAGTCAGCTTCGCCTGAACAAGAGATAGAAATAGAGGAACGTGACATGGACCCATAGACACTGTTAATAGAGCTAAAGCAACAGTGCCTGAGAGAGCAGGTGGGGCCGCGGAAGAATTCAAAAGCCTCCAAGCCTTCTTTTGACCTAGTCACCCTAACTAAGGGGTATCTCTGTGACATAGGGAGACGGTGTGGGACGTCACCGTAGAGGTCATCCAATAGTTTGTGGATGAAAATCAAATAGTGTTGGGGGCCCTCCACACACAGATACAGTAGTTGTAGGAGTGCATTCCTCATGTTGGTACTCTATCGACCAGCCTTACAATAGGAATGACCGTAGTTGAGGAAATTCTATGCGCCCACATGACCAACACCATAGTGTTGCCAGAGGGCACAGTGGTTACAGAAAATGAGGCCGATAGGCCAATGGTTAGTGCACTAAATGGAATTGGGATAAGCATGGTTGCGCTTACTTTGGACATACTCTATGTTCTGCAGCATGGAGTGATTGCAGAATTGCAGGCGAGGGAGGGTCATGTGCTCCAGGTGATGAGTGAGCAATGGATTAATATTGAACAAGCATGAAACGTGATGAGGTCATGACACAAAATAGAGAGCTGGTGTAAGTGGTTGAGGAAGCTTGCTAGATGGTCCCTGAGTTGTCAATCCCATCCAAGGAACCAGTGGAGGCATGCATCCGGAGACTAGAAGTAGGGGTTTGCGAGGCGAAATAAGAAATGGCTAGGGTTCAGCTGGAGCTAAACCTTTAGATATTTGAACTACAATTGAAGGCGTAGCCTTCAACTGAACTTGACGTGAAGGAAGAACGCGTCAGTGCCACTACAGTAGGAATAACGATGATCA
This sequence comes from Pinus tabuliformis, assembly GCA_031772625.1. Lineage (NCBI taxonomy): Eukaryota > Viridiplantae > Streptophyta > Pinopsida > Pinales > Pinaceae > Pinus > Pinus tabuliformis. Next base: position 1,309,636,976 of record CM062805.1, on the reverse strand, counting down.
ACAATGCAGTGAAGGATTGCACGAAATTGTTTAAAGAGTCATTTGAGGTCCTCATTACTCTAGATGAATACACAAACATACAATGCTTAGAAATAGAGGCACGCGAGCTACAACAACAATACGATGAAATAAAACAGACCGCATAGATGGTGGTTGTTAGAGAGAGGCTTGCGTTGATGCAGCAAGAAAAAGCACTCAAGGAGCAGGTAGATGTTGTGAGACATAATTAAGTTGTCTTGAAGGTGTGCATACAACCGTGGATCGATGAGACATTCCTCATTATAGCCTCGATTGAATCCAAGCTCACGTAGATGCAAGGAACATAGGAACAGGTTGTTAGGATATTCTGACACATAGGAAATAATTAAGTATAACTTTGTCTAGTGTAGAGTTAGGTAAAGTGTGTTTCTTTACTATGTACTTTTGTAACTTACAATTTGATGGTCACGATATGTAGTGATCTGACGGTTCATTCTCTCCTCATTATCAGCGACACTTGATCTGTGGCTTAATACCCGATTTGTCCATGATCTCCATTTAAAGGGCATGGAGGGTCATTTTTAGGGTAACCATTCATGAGAGAAGCTTATGTAAATTTTCATTCTTTTACTAATAAATTGCATGAAGTGGCTGTGTTGGCTCAGGCTGTGGACTGTTTCCCTCTTGGAGGGTTTTAACCATGTCAACAATATTGGTGTATTGATCTATGATTTGTTTGTGAGCAGTGTCCTTTGGTGTTCTGCTTGAGGAACTTACCCTATAAATTCCTACATTGTATTAGAGCCCAGTTGAGGGCTGCATCTGTTGGTGATCCAAAACTGAAGCCGGTAGAACTATATCTGACTACCATTCCCTAGATCTATTGTTTCTAACTACTTTCAGGCCGAGAGGAACACTCTATTATGTTAGGAGCCTCTGCTCCAGTAATGAAACCCTTTTGTTTCACGCGAAAAGGTTTCTGGTAGCCCTAGTTACGTCATTTTTAAGATTTGGAGGTATACAGTGTTTATTTGTAGTTTTTAGTTATTTTTTATCTGTTTATTTCGGTTTGTTTAGCTCTTTTTTTTTATTACCAGATCTATACCTTTCATTTCTTCATATGCTCTTTGCTCCATGACTCTGTGCGATCTCGGAAAATCAGAAACAGAAAGGAAGTATTTTACTCATACATATGCTCTTTTGCTCCGTGACTTAGTGTGATCTCGGAAAATCAGAAACATTGAGGAAAATATATAGTTTCCGTCTAAAGCTAATTTCAAGCCATAAGGTTTGTTTTTTTTTGTATGTCTGTGTTGCGTTTTGTGTTCTTTTTTTTGTAGGAAAAAAAAGAGCTTTTTCAAGTAAGCATGCACCCAAAAGCTTCAGTGAATATAAAAAAGAAAAGAAAAAAAAAAGAAAAAACCTTCCTCTTTCCCAAAAATTACTAGCCTTTTAATCTATCTCACTTGTTCGAAAGCTACTTTATGATAATAGAGATCTTGAGTTCAATTCTTTCTTTGTCGAAAGCTACTTTATTAGATTATGTTTGGAAAGGGGGTGGATTTTTTTAAATATAGCATTATTGTTCATTTCTGCACATTCCCGCACTTCGTTAGCATCTTCAACAACTTTTCTTAAAAAAGCCATAAGTTCTTCATCCGAAAGTCATTTTCAGCTCCGTTTTTTTTTAATCAGCCTACGTTTTCAATATCTTTCCATTGGAACACTTATTTTCAGCATCTACAACTTCTATTTCCGTTAAAATGGAAAGTCCATTGCAGTTTATTCTTGTCAACACCAACTACTTCCAATGGTGGTCCTACATTGTGGATTTAGTTAGAAGTAAATGTCTTTATAGAATAGCCTCAAGCCAAGAAATGAAACCAAAAGATGAAGATAAGGCAGTCAAATGGAAAAATAGGCAAGATCAATCACGTGGGTTGATAGGGATGTCTATTTCTCTAGACCTTAGATTCGATATCGCAGAACTTGATACTCATAATGAAGAAATGAAATAGATCACTAAAGTTTTTGGAATTAAAAATGAACTTAGAGCCCATCAAATTGAAAATGAGTTTCTTACATCGGACCCCAATAATTTTTCTTCCATTGAATATTTTTTGTCCAAGTTCAAGACCCTTAGACTTCTCTTGGAAGGTGTTAAGGTTAAGAAAAGATATGGTAACCTTACCTATTCCATTCTTACTAAGTTGGGACCAACCTACTCTGTGATTGTTTCCACCTTCCATTCTACAAGAGAAGCCTTCATTTCTCAAGGAAAAGACTAAAAGTCCCCTTCCTTTGATTCCTTTTGAGATTCTTTAATAATAGAACAAGAAAAAATCTTACACCCTGGTCTTCTTAGTCTTGGAAACTCTTATAAGAAAGGCTTAGTCGCCTAGTAGCAACTAACTTCAAAGAATCCTAAGAAGATGTATCCTAAAAGGAATTGTCCTAAACAAAACAAGGGTCCTAAGCAATTTCATCCTCAAAATGGAAAATCATTTCAACAAAATGATAAGGAAAATAAAATAAAAAAGGGAAGAAGACTGACCGACATTGCCACATTTGTAATTGAGATGGCCACTTAGAATCCAAATTCTTTAAGAAGATGGAAGCCTTGGAAGTAGCAATGTAGAAGCATAACATCCATTTGGAGCACTCTTCAACTTCAAATTCTTCTTCAGGAATAGGGATTTCTACTTGTGGTTGTCAAACATCTCAGTCTGGATATATAGTAAATGTATCTTCTTCTTCTAATTCTCATGGGTGGCTCATTGATTCTAGAGATTCTTATCACATGGCCAAAAACAAAGCCATGTTTTCTTCCTTAAATGATTGTAACACCACACATATATATGTTGGTGATGATAGATCTCTTAGCATTGTGGGGACTTGAACTGTTCATATAGAAAATGGTTAGTTTAGTAATGTATTGTGTGTTCCAACCTTATCTTGCAACCTTCTATCTGTATATCAGATAACTCGTTCAGGTGAAGGCAAAATCACTGAATTTTCACCTCACAATGTTGTAATTAAGGACCTAAGAGATCCTAGATAGATTTTATCTACTGGCATTGCTCATGATTCTATAAGGTTGTATACGTTTAACAAATTTGGGTCATCAAATATTCCCTCGCTATTTGTTGCTCATAATGATGAAGTGAGAAAACTTTGGCATGAGCGATTTGGTCACTTAAACTATCACTCCCTTCAGAATCTATGTAAAGAAAATATGGTGATAGGTCTACCAATGGTATCTTGCAGAGGTGGTGTCTGTTCCAGATGTGTACTTGAAAAACATCATCCGGATAGTTTTGAGAAACGTGCCTCTTAGTAAGCCTTAGCCCCTTTATAGTTTGTGCATAGTGATTTATGTGGTTCACTTCTAGTTGTTTCATTCTCTGGCTACAAGTATTTCTTAAATTTCATTGATGATTTCTCCAGATGCAATTGGGTATACTTCTTAAAACTCAAGAGTGAAGTATTTAACATGTTCTTGGCCTTTAAGGCCTTTGTTGAAAAACAATGTGGACATCAAATTCTTGAGCTAAGATCTAATAATGGAGAAGAATATGTTAATAGAAAGTTCATAAACTTTTTCACTCAGAATGGAATTCAAATGAAACATAGTGTTCCATATACTCCACAAAAAAATGGTGTAGCTGAAAGGAAGAAATGCACCTTAAAGTAAATGGCTAATTGTATGCTTCAAACTAAAGTACTTAGTCTTAATTTTTGGGCAGAAGCAGTTAACTATGAAAATTACATAATAAATTGCACTCCTACTGAGGTTTTAAAGAATATCACTCCAGAGAAGCATGGAGCTCAATTAAACCAGATGTAAGTCACTTTCGTGTTTTTGGAAGTGAAGCATGGGTCCATATTCCATATGAGAAACTTAAAGCTTTAGAACCTAAGAGTGAAAAATGTATTTTTGTTAGGTATTCTGAAGATGTAAAAGGATATCGACTTATTCCACTTGAGTCCAAAAATGTTATTGTTAGAAGAGATGTAAAGTTTGTTGAAAATATATCGACCTACGAGCCTAGTTTGGCGGATGTGCCACCTGTCACTATCTCTTCTACTTTTGAAAATATTTCTTCTTTAGATAATGAAAGCAAGGATGGCAATCATTCCCCATCTTCTCAGGATCCTCCATCAGCTCCTCAGCTTCCAAAATGGGTCCGTGCTACTCGGGATGCAACAGGCATCCTTGTCAGTGATCCTACAGATCAACGATGTACACGTTCTCAGTTTGATGGAGCCTCTTCTTTACTGGATGAAGCTTCAGCGAATTATGATCCTGTCACCTTTGCAGAAGCTTCACGCCATCCAGATTGGGATGCAGCTATGAATGAAGAATATCATTCATTATTGACAAACGATACATGGGATCTTGTTCCTCTACGAAAGGGATGAAAACTTGTTAGATGCAAATGAGTTTACAGAGCCAAGTATGGACAATATGGAAAAGTTGATAAACATAAAGCTCATCTTGTTGCTAAGGGTTTTTCACAAGTTGAAGGCATTGACTATACTGAAATCTTCTCCCCTATTACCAAAATGAACTCTTTCCACCTTTTTTTTTCCCTTGTTGCCTCTTTCAAATGGGAAGTCGATCAAATGGATGTTAAATCTGCCTTCTTGCATGGGGACTTGCATGAAGAAATTTATATGGAACAACCTATTGGCTCTATAAAAACAAACTCTAGCCTTGTATGTTGGCTTAAGAAATCCCTTTATGGTCTCAAGTAATATCCCCGAGCTTGGTATGCCAAAATGGATAGCTTTCTTTTAGAAATTGGATTTTCTAGGTGTCATTCTGACAATACTGTCTACACCAAGAAACTGGGCAAGTCTCATATCATTCTTGTTCTTTATGTTGATGATCTTATCCTTACTGGTAGTGATCCCAACCTTATAAACCATGTCAATTCCATCCTTAAAAATAAGTTTGAAATCACAGACATAGGACACTTGCATTATTTTCTTGGTCTTCAAGCCTTGGAATCCAAGGTATTTCCCTTTCCCAGTCCAAGTATTCATATTATATTCTATGCCACTTTCACATGGAACATTGTAAGCGAACCTATTCTCCCTTTCAATCTGGAGCCAAACTTTTAGTCACTTGTACTTCCCCTAAAGTTGATGCTACCTTATACCATCAACTTGTAGGAAAATTTTTGTACCTTATCCATACTCGTCCTAACCTTTCCTTTGTTGTTGGCCTTATTTCTCAGTTTATGCAAAACCCACATGAAATTCATTGGAAAACAAGTAAAATAATACTTCGTTATGGTCAAGGTACAGTTATTTTGGGATTCATTACAATGCATAAGCATCTCCTCTATTGGCTTGTTTCACTGATTCTGATTGGGCCGGTGAACCTGATGATCAGAAGTCTACTACAGGTTATGTGTTCACTCTTGGTTGATGACCTATTACTTGGGCTTGCAAGAAACAAAGTTCCATTTCTCTTTCTTCAGTAGAAGCAGAGTATTGTGGTGCCATAGAAGCTAGTAAGGAAGCCCTATGGCTTCGTCAAATCCTGTCAGAGTTTGGCTTTAAACAACAACATCCAACTACACTTTGGTGTGATAATGAAAGTGTCATTAAACTATGAAAATATCCAATCCAACATCAGCACAATAAACACATTGAACTACACATGCACTTCATCAAAAAGCTCATTCATGACCATGTTATTGAAGTGCAATATTGTTCAACAGATGATCAACTTGCAAACATCCTTACAAAGGCTCTCACAAAGGTGAAGTTTACTAAAATTCAATTTATGGTTAGAGTTTAGGAAGTTGTCACCAAGGGGGCATAGGCTCTAATGCCTCCTTCCTTCTCCTATTTTGTCATATTGGTACATCCTTCAGCCCTATCCCAAGTTGTTCTTAAGGGGGGATGTTAGGATATTCTAACACATGGGAAATAGTTAAGTATAATTTTGTCTAGTGTATAGTTAGGTAAAGTGTGTTTGTTCACTATGTGCTTTTGTAACTTACAATCTTACGGTCATGATATGTAGTGATCCAATGGTTCATTATCTCCTCGGTATTATCAACACTTGATCTATGGCTTAGCACTTGATTACTCTGTGATCTCTATTAAAAGAGCATGGAGGGTCATTTGTAGGGTAACCATTCGTGAGAGAAGATTATGTAAATTTTCATTATTTTATTAATAAATTACCTGAAGTGGCCGTGTTGGCTCAGGCCGTGGACTATTTTCCTCTTAGAGGGTTTTAACCACGTCAACAATACTAGTGTATTGATCTATGATCTATTTGTATGTGGTGTCCTTTGGTGTTTTGTCTAAGGAAATTACATTGTAAATTCCTACACAGGTTTAGGGCAACAGCTCAGCCACAACAGTATTTGAACATCGCGTCCAGGAAGTGCAATGGCCAACTACTCAGCGCATTGCTAATCTTGCAGTAGTTTAGGAAGAGTGAGAGGTCTTTGCACGAAGATCTCTACACCGACAGAGTGACTTGCGGGTGAGTCACGATGTTTGTGTTGGGGACTTGTTGGGCACGGGATCTCCCAAGGAAAGTTTTAGGGGTTAAAGCCTTGTTTTTGGTTAAAAGTTGTAAATCTAATGTGAAGACTCCGCATTTTGTGGGTGCAAAGCACAAAGTTGTAAATGAATCATAGGGTTCTTTGCCCTCAATTCTGTAATGTAATTTCAGCTTTAGAGATCCACCCATGGTCCACGGACCATGGGATTGTATAAATAGAGTGAGTGATCCAGATTTAAACAGGAATGCAATAAAACACAAAGATAATCATAAACACAAATATGTAATAGAAATAATACTTCACTTCATTAATGGAGAATACTGAAATATTCTTACAAACAGTAATGGAAATAAACCAGCCTGGGCGATGGTAGCTTATCTCTGGGAAGAGATGTGGTGGCTACATGCCTCTGAACTGTTTCGAACTGTCTTTACAATGAGGCTCGAAGGCCTATTTATTATTGAGAAACAATGGAAAACCCTTAACATTCCAAAACCTAATGGGCCCTGTTTGGGTAAATTGGTACATCAACTTCCTGGGGTCGTAACTTTGGCATATGATCTCCGTTTGACGTGCATGATAGCCCGCTGGAAAGATCTCTCCAACGACTACGATGGAAAAGATGATTTTTTATTTGAAAAAATCGTGGAGGTAGATTTCCCAAAAAATGTCGTTTACGGCCTCAAAACGGCTCCAGAAGTTTAGGACTCGAAAAACTGCTAAAAATAGTAAACTGCGCTATAATTAAGGAAACTGAAAAACTGAAAGAGATAGTTGTGGGGGTCGAAATGGGATAGGTGGCTGGCCATGAACATCCACCTGGATCATTCCTCCCACCTTAGGAAGCAATGGTCCCCATTGCATTGAGTTCCTCCTTGAGATGAGGAAGCTTCTGCTGAGCTTGGTCTCCAGTGAGCTGTTCTGCAATCTTTGATGTGTCTAGAAATGGTGGGAAGCATGGTCGGCGACAATCCACATTGAAAAATCGGGGCAAGCGAAGGAATGGAGGAATGTTGTGCTTCAAAGCATTGTTTCCCATAGCCTTGCTACTGGTGTAAGGACCATGTCGAAGCGGTCTGTGTTTCTGATGGGTTTTGGTAAGGCGTTCTCTCTGCAGATGTAACCAAACTTTTTCGCCCACCTGAAACTTGTGTGGTACCCCTCTGGGTAAGGAGAAGTTGTTCCTGTGTTCTGTCATGACTGTATCCCTATGTTGTTGCTGCTGCGTGGAGGAACCCTTTGCGGGGGTCATGTATGTAGCAACAATCTTCCCCTTACTTTGGGAGCGAACCGGATAGAAAATAAATTTCCTAGTCTGTGAGATGAGCTTGCTACCTTTCTTAGCAGTGATCAAAGAGGTGGTGGTAGGTGGAGCTACCTCTGGCATCCTGTATAATGAATTATCCAAAGAAATAATGACAGCGCGAGGCCTTGACTCATATACAGCATGTCGCCTCCACAAGTATGGCTAGCCTAATAGTACATCACAAACATCTAGAGGTGTAACATCACACAATACCTCATCTGTGAAGGGCTTGATGTTGTAGGGAAGGCGGCACTACTAGTGAACTCTAAGATCTCATCCTTCGTGAAGCCACCCGATACCGTACGGTTATGGGTGTGGCATAGTTGGTAGGCCCAATCGCTTCACGACCTCTGCTAAAATGATGTACATTTGGCTGCCACTATCGACAATGAATTGCAGTGGTGAACCCTTCACCCACATCTGTGAGTGGAAAAGATGTTCCCCCTCCTCTGGCTCTTCGTGCTCATTCTTCTGGATCTTGGCAGTGGCAACAGTGGCACTAGGATCCACATCAATGTTTTTCTTCCCTTTGCCATCCCGCTTGTCGGGTTCCGGCTCAGAGTCAGAACATGCATCTGATTCAGAAGCCTTCAACCCGGCCACCAGCAACTGCTTGGTCCGACACTCACTTGTGTTATGAGTGGGACTCTTGTGGAACTCACACCACTTTCCTGTGTCCTTCTTCGGCTTCGTGGTGTTGTTCTTTTCTTGCAGCTTAGAGTGGTTGTCTTGGGTCACCCCGCCTTGGCTTTGTCCTTTGGGCTTCGGATTTGTAGATCCAAAGTCTCGCTTCTTCTTTTTGAACTTTTTCTTGATTTTGACAGCGTATCGGTATGCTGTGCCGAGTGAGGAGATGTTCAAGAACTCCATCTCTTCCTGGATGTATCTGTGTAGGTAGGCGCGGTATTTGAGTACCAGATGCAGCTCAGAATCTTTGATACCCAACTGTGTGGGAAGGGTATGAAAAATATTTGTGAACTCTGGTACATCTTGGTCTTGTCCCTGCTGCCATGTGGTCCATTTGATGTATTTGTCCTCATAGATTTTGATAGGGTAGTACTGCTCCTTAATGGCATCCCGGAAGTCATTCCAAGTGGGGGCGGCTGAAAACAGTGAGCCTGTACTTTCATCCTTCTGCTCGCAGTATGTTTCCCACTAGTCCTTGACGTGGGGGGCTGCTTTGAGAAGAGCAAAAACAATCTTTTCCCGACTTGAAAATTCATGAACAGAAAAATACCCATCTAGCAGATTTAACCATTTATCTATGGCATCTGCGTCTATTTGACCCTCGAAGATGGGGATTTCAAAATTAACTTGTACCTTAAACGGTGTGGTGTTTTCTAGAGTAGCTGTTGGAAGCCGATGCGTCGCCTCTGGGTAGCCGCTGAAGGATCTGTGCAAAGCTATCCATCATCACGTTCCTTTGCCGCTCGAGGGCTTCTTCATAGAAGATTCTGATAGGATCTCCTGCCCCCTCGTCTTTCTTCTCATCCGCCATGGGAGGTCGTCGAGATTTTCGAGGCTAGTCTTGCAAAGGTTCGACCAATTCAAGCCCTAACTCCTTATATCCCAATCTCATTGGGGACATGCAAAGAAAAACAGAGAAAAAGCAGACCGCTCTGATACCACTGATCCGGATTTAAACAGGAATGCAATAAAACACAAAGATAACCATAAACACAAATATGTAGCGGAAATAATACTTCACTTCATTAATGGAGAGTACTGAAATATTCTTACAAACAGTAATGGAAATAAACCAGCTAGGGTGATGGTAGCTTATCTCTAAGAAGAGATGTGGTGACTACATGCCTCTGAACTGTTTCAAACTGTCTTTACAATGAGGCTGAAAGGCCTATTTATAATTGAGAAACAATGGAAAACCCTTAACATTCCAAAACCGAACCCTAGAAGATGAAACGCCAAACTATGGGCCCCGTTTGGGTAAATTGGTACATCAACTTCCTGGGGTCATAAATTTGGCATACGATCTCCGTTTGACGCGCATGATAGCCCATTGGAAAGATCTCTCTGAGGACTACGATGGAAAAGACGATTTTTTATTTAAAATTTTAGAAAGGTAGATTTCCCAAAAAACGTCGTTTAGGGCCTCAAAATGGCTCCAGAAGTTTAGGACCCGAAAAACTGCTAAAAATAGTAAACTGCACTATAATTAAGGAAACTGAAAAACTGAAAGAGACAGTTGTGGGGGTCCAAATGGGATAGGTGGGTAGCCACGAAAATCCACCTGGATCATTCCTCCCCCATTAGGAAGCAATGGTCCCCATTGCGTTGAGTTTCTCCTTGAGATGAGGAAGCTTCTCCTGAGCTGGGTCTCTAGCGAGCTATTCTGCAATCTCTGATGTGTCCAGAAATGGTGGGAAGCATGGTCGACGATGGTCCACATTGAACAATCTGGGCAAGAGAAGGAATGGAGGAATGTTGTGCTTCAAAGCATTGTTGCCCACAACCTTGTTACTGGTGTAAAGACCATATCAAAGTGGTATGAGTTTTTGATGGGTTCTGGTAAGGCGTTCTCTCTGCAGATGTAACCAAACTTTTTCGCCCACCTGAAACTTGTGTGGTACCCCTCTGGGTAAGGAGAAGTTGTTCCTTTGTTCTGTCATGACTGTATCCCTATGTTTTTGCTGCTGTGTGGAGGAACCCTTTGCGGGGGTCATGGATATAGCAACGATCTTCCCCTTACTTTGGTAGTGAACCAGACAGAAAATAAATTTCCTAGCCTGTGAGATGAGCTTGCTACCTTTCCTAGCAGTGATCAAAGAGGTGGTGGTAGGTGGAGCTACCTCTGGTATCCTGTATAATGAATTATCCAAAGAAATAATGACATCGCGAGGCCTTGACTCATACACATCATGTCGCCTCCACAAGTATGGCTGGCCCAATAGTACATCACAAACATCCAGAGGTGTGACATCACAAAATACCTCATCTATGAAGGGCTTGATGCTGTAAGGAAGGAGAAACTGCTGGTGAACTTTCAGATATCATCCTTCGTGAAGCCACCCGATACTATACGGTTGTGGGTGTGGCGTAGTTGGTACGCCCAACCGCTTCACGACCTCTGCTGAAATGAGGTTCTTTTGGCTGCCACTATCATTAATGAATTGCAGCGGCGAACCCTTCACCCACATCTGTGAGTGGAAAAGACGTTCCCCCTCCTCTGGCTCTTTGGGCTCATTCTTTGGATCTTGGCAGTGGCAACCGTGGCACTAGGATCCGCATCAATGATTTTCTTCCCTTTGCCATCCCCCTTGTCGGGTTCCGGCTCAGAGTCAAAACATGCATCTGATTCGGAAGCCTTTAACTCGGCCACCAGCGACTGCTTGGTCCGACACTCACTTGTGTTATGAGTGGGACTCTTGTGGAACGCACACCACTTTCCTGTGTCCTTTTTCATCTTCGTGGTGTTGTTCTTTTCTTGCAGTTTAGAGGGGTTGTCTTGGGTCACCCTGCCTTGGCTCTGTCCTTTGGGCTTCGGATTTGCAGATCCAATGTCTCGCTTCTTCTATTTGAACTTTTGCTCAATTTTGACAGCGTATCGGTATGCTGTGCCGAGTGAGGAGATGTTCAAGAACTCCATCTCTTCCTGGATGTATCTGTGTAGGCAGCCGCGGTATTTGAGTACCAGATGCAGCTCAAAATCTTTGATAACCAACTGTGTGGGAAGGGTATGAAAAATATTTGTGAACTCTAGTACATCTTCGTCTCATCCCTGCCATAGTGTGATCCATTTGATGTATTTGTCCTCATAGCTTTTGACAAGGTAGTACTACTCCTTGATGGCATCCCGGAAGTCATTCCAAGTGGGGGCGGCTGAAAATAGTAAGCCTGTACTTTCATCCTTCTGCTCGCAGTATGTTTCGCACCAGTCCTTGACGTGGGGGGCTGCTTTAAGAAGAGTGAAAACAATCTTTCCCAACTTGAAAATTCATGAACCGAAAAATACCCATCTAGCAGATTTAACCATTTATCTATGGCATTTGCGTTTATTTGACCCTCGAAGATGGGGATTTCAAAACTAATTTGTACCTTAAACAGTGTGGCGTTTCCAGAGTAGCTGTTGGAAGCCGAAGCGTCACCTCTGGGTAGCCGCTGAAGGATCTGCGCAAAGCTATCCATCTTCGTTTTCCTTTGCCAATCGAGGACTTCTTCGAGCAAGATTCTGATAAGATCTCCTACCCCATCGTATTTCTTCTCATCCGCCATGGAAGGTCGTCGAGATTTGCGAGGCTGGTCTTGCAAAGGTTCGACCAATTCAAGCCCTAACTCCTTATATCCTGACCTCGTTGGGGACATGCAAAGAAAAAAAAAGAAAAAGCAGACTGCTCTGATACCACTGATCCGGATTTAAACAGGAACTCAATAAAACACAGAGATAACCATAAAAACAAATATGCAACTGAAATAGTACTTCACTTCATTAATTGAGAATACTGAAATATGCTTAGAAACAGTAATGGAAATAAACCATCTATGGCGATGGTAGCTTATCTCTGAGAAGAGATTTGGTGGCTACATGACTCTGAACTATTTCGAACTGTCTCTACAATGAGGCTCAAAGGCCTATTTATTATTGAAAAACAATGGAAAACCCTTAACATTCCAAAACCTAACACTAGAAAATGAAACGCCAAACTATGGGCCCCGTTTGGGTAAATTGGTACATCAACTTCCCGGGGTTGTAACTTTTGCATACGATCTCCATTTGACACTCGTGATAGCCCGTTGGAAAGATCTCTCCGAGGACTACGACGAAAAAGATGATTTTTTATCTAATAATTAATAGAGGTATATTTCCCAAAAAACTTCGTTTAGGGCCTAAAAATGGCTCCGGAAGTTTAGGACCCAAAAAATGTTAAAAATAGTAAACTGCGCTATAATTAAGGAAACTGAAAAAATGAAAGAGACAATTGTGGGGGTCCAAATGGGATAGGTGGACGGCCACCAACATCCACCTGGATCAGTGAGGCTCTAATTAGTTGAGACATAATAAAATTAGAAGGAATGATGATGGAATAGAAGGATAACAGAAGATCTAAGCATAAAGTCAAGTCTTTGGGTCATAGAGTAAGAGAAGGCTATGTAGCTGTGTGCGCAGAGGTCCGTAGTTCAGTGCGCGGACCCCTACAGCTGAGTACGTAGGGTGAGTCAAGTGTATAACTATTGAAGCATTAATAAAGAGAAGTTTTACATTGATTCTGTGTATTTATTTCCTATTTTATGTATCAAATATATTGGGTATAAATTATATTTATGTTGTCTATATGGTGTGCAAACATATCTGACTATGCTAATTAAGTAAATGTGAGATAAGGTATCTGTTTACATGAAGTTAACTAACAATAGTATGAAGATAAGTAAGATACATGGTGTAACTAGGGGAAATAGCATAGATTTATGCCTTAACAACGTGAGAGCATCTCAGCCCTTGGTTAGAGGTACACGAAAGGCAATCCTAAGAGATTGCAAAGGTATTGTAGGTCAGGACAGTGCGCGAATCGACCTGCGTGAAGATAGGCACAATTGGATTAAACTGACCCCTCAAGCATCTCCATGGTGCGGAAACATGGTTCCACCATCCGCCCATACTGCTTCAGGTGAGACTTCAGTCTATGCACCTCGAGCTGATGCCAAAAGGGCTAGTAGTGTAGGGATTTGTTTGGCTAATTAACTCTAAACATGGGTTAGGCCTGCTCAAGCCAACACTTGATGAATGGGTGATCAAGAGGAATGGTTTTCTAATTCTAGAATAATGTAATAATTTTAAAAGACAACTAAGGGAAATAGTGCAACACTTTTCAACCAAGTTCAATCAAGTATACTATTCAATGTCTGTTGATATAAAACCGCCTCTTGGTTTAGCTCTCTTACACTACCAGGATGCCTTTGATCCAAAAATATCTTTACAATTGAGAGAAAAGAACACTACAACACTCGAATAAATGAAGGTCAATGCAATAAATTTGGAAGCTAATCTGTAGGTCAAAAGGTTAAAGTTAAAGGTGGAAGAAAGGGAGAACGTAAAGAAGGAGTAACTGACATCTTTAGAAGTGAAGCTCGACATTTTGGTAAGTAAAATGGAAGAAATGGTGTAGAAGATTAGCATGAGAGATGAATTTGTTGTTCAAAAACATCATGTTAAACTCTTTGCAGAAGAAGAAGAGGTTGCTAACCCTAACTATTCTCCTACTAACCCCAATTACCATATTTCATAAAATCATTACTTTTTTGCATTCATTTATGGAAATTCATGAAAGTTGATTTGCAAATCAACCTATGGAGAAGAAATCTGCTGATCCAATGTATATGCTTGATCAAATTCCTCATACTGATCATTTACCCAAGTATGATCAGTATGATGATGACTATGTTGTCGAAGTCAATGATAATTGTTCAAATAAATTAGCGAAATATTTTTGGGAAGGGGAAGTTTAATGACAAAAAATAAATTATCACACTCAGCTTATGCATATCAATCATGACAAAAATGAAGAAAATGCAGAAAATTTTAAATTGTGTGAAAGGTCTTTGCCTTTATTTTTTACTTCATTTCAATTCCTAAGGGAAAAATTACCCAAGATTAGAAATCAGTAGTCTCCATGTTTTGATATTGAGCATGGAAAATACAATGAACTTCCTGATTGGGGCTCATTAGCTTTGTGTTTCTCTTCATTCGAAAAAATAAGAGAAAAACTATAAGGTTTTCAATGAAGCAAATAAGCAAGTTGACAGTCGTAATGGAAGACATTTAAGAACACTCAGACACTAATATTGGAGGTACCATAAAAAGAACTAGACACCACTCAAGCACCAATAATAGAGGAATTAACTAAATATATCTCGGTAGTTAAATATTTTTCATATCACCACCCACATCACTCACCAAGACAACAACTAGCAAGGTGGCAACGAATTAGGAACAATGATAAGAACCCTAAGATGACAGATAGAGAGGTGTAATTTTTAGGTGCCAAAGTTACATTGTATTATACTCCTTGAATAATTAATTTTTTAGCTCGGGGTTATGTAAGCCTATAGAAGAAGCATAGGAAATTCCAAAGGCTTTTGGTTTAGGTTTTGTAAATCCTACTTCTAACCTTCTAACTAAATCTTTCATAACCAACTAGAGATGGAATTTTAGAGAAAACATTCATCAAAACAAAACAAAGGCACTCTGGGTACTAGATTCAATTGAATAAAAATAATTTTCAAAGAAACCTTGACAGAAAAAGCATGCTTTGCAATCAATTTGAAAAGAATATTGGAAAATGAAATATGTTCTTGTAATCAAAACTCCAATGCTTTAAAAACAATACAACTAATGATATTCTAATATACTTATAAATTTGTGTCCTTTACTAAAGATATCTCATTCATGTACTAGAGAAACTACGTTCTTGTACTGAAATGAGTCTCGTTCCTACACTAGGATACACTGTTGTGGTATAGGAATGATCTGTTCATGTACTAGAATGTTATGTTCCTGTACCAGAATCGTCTATTCCTATATTAATAGCTCATTTCTCTTGTACCAAAACTTCACTGATCCTCCACTAGAATGGTTATATTCAAAGTACCCTTGACTCGAATATAAATTTGTTATAGATGGAAATAAATGAAAACAGAGAGGAAAAACTCAAGCTTGAACTTTAATGAAAATACTCCAAAACTAAAATTCTCAATGAAAATGACTGTAAAAGAATGGAAAGGAAATCTTGCAATAGCAGAAAAGGAAACACAATTGCACTGTAAATAAGAGTACCTATGCAAAACCTAGGAGTTGGAAATAATACTGAGAGGGGGCGTGAATCAATATTAGTAAGCCAATTATTTTTCATTTCCATTCTAAAATTCATATACACTACTTCATTTAATGGAACCGCGTGTATACACAACTGTGTTTAAGGCAACTAGCGTATATCTTGCAAACTTATTATTCAGTTAATTCATCATATGTTGATCTTTAATCAATGCAGCAGAACCATATAAACAGTAACCAAGTGCAATAAAACTAGATCATACGGTCCTACAAACTGTCTCTATCTTCTTTTAAATTAGAAACTTCTTTCTATAATTTTTGTAATGGTGCAGTCTTATACCAGTACGTGGGCGTCTACTTTCAGAAGGCTACAACCTTCTCTCATATCCAACTTCTCCTAGAAGGGAGCTACAACCCCCTAGCTCTTGTACTAGCTTGATATGTTGACCGGTATGTAGGTGCTAGCCTACAGAAGGCTACCACCTTCTCTTTTCTTCCAAGGACCATGTTTCATAAATTTTCAGACTGGATCCATCAATAGCATCATTTGATCATCAAATCGACAAATCTAGTTTGCACCAACCACAACTGAATCAACCAATCACTTTGAAAACCCTTCAATCTGATCTTTTAGAATGCTATAACCAGAATATAGTAACCAAAACCCAGAATAATGCAACAGAAGTAGCTAAAACATATTTTATGAGGTATACGCTACTTGAATGTGTCAAACCTGTGTCATACACACTTTTCTCAAGACCAACCTACGCACAGATATGAAAATGAAATTTAAGATGTATATGTTGTTTTGATATGCAGAAAAAGCATGTATACATGTCTCTTCTAAAGTGAACCTGTGTATAGATCTGTAAATGACGATTTAGAGTTTACAACAATTCTAGACATCAGTTATATCTAGATCATCATAATTATAGACTATAACATGCGCTAGTTATTAAGATAAATGATCAAATCTCATAAAGATACTTCACTTCAAGCCTTAATATCTCGACCCATTATTAGATCTTATCCTTTATCAAGCGCTAAGGTTCATCCTTGGTTCATATCTAGCTATGCACCATAACCCAATAACATGTATACTAGATCTTGGTCTTCATAAGATATTCAATACTTGATTGCCTTTGCCCAATGATCTTCTCCTCTTTTTATAGTCTTAGGCCTTACTCAATACCATGGATCAAAACCAGTTAGAACGAATACCTTGGACCAAATACCTAGGGTCAACACTTTGGATAAGATATCTTGGACCAATACCATGGACCAAAATACCATGAACCAAATACCATGGACCAAAACATAGTTTTCCAACATGTACGTGCCTTTCCTTCCATGAAAGTGCATGTGTATGTTATACGCTCCTTTTGGTCTATGAAGACGCGTGTACACATGGCTTGGTTAATGGGGAACTGGCCTATACCTCTCTTTCTTCATTCTATGAGTCTGAACTGTGACCTATCATCTAAGTGAGTTGCCGTCAAGGACAACACCTATGTCATAGTGCCAAATCTATGTCATAGTGACAACAATCTCCCCCTTTGGACTTGATGGAAACACCAAGTCACTCTCCCCCTTTGTCATCAAGGGCAAAGGGTTATGATCCCCATGAGTACATGATGAATTCTTTGATATGCTCAAGTGTGTTGATTGAGCTCCATGCTCGAGTCCATGCTCCCCCTGAATATAAGCAGGGTCTGCAAAAAGATGTTCTAAAAGAAGAACATGATTCTATACATACATCATAAATGACCTTCCTATCACCAATGACTCATACATACATCCATCTCCCAACCAAGTGGGGATATACCAATTGTTTATATGTGTCAAAACAAGAACATTACATCATCCATCCCATCCATAATGGGGCAAAAAAGTAGGTCATTTCATGAACTTTACATTAAAAGAAATACATGAAATATATAACATAGAGAAAATATTTGAAAGAATACCGTGATAGTCATCAACAACTCTCATCAACAGCATCTGTCAATCAACATCCAAACTAGCATCCATGTTCTCCCCCTGAACCTGTTCCACCTAAATCAAAAACAACTATGTGAATTTGAACCAAGATCTTCTAAGATAATGCCAACAATGCATTATTAGAACTATATGCTCCCCCTAAAATTGTGCCAGATGATCACTATCAAACCCATATCAGACTCCTTTCATCCTGAGTCTAGCCCACTACTTTTCTTCAAACCAATAGATATGCACCTGTATCCATAGAAACCAGCGTATGTACACCACTATGCTTGATGAAACTCATGTATAACGACTTTTCTCTTGAAACAAATATGTTTTGACAATAGGATGGTACATCAACTACTCCCAAATTCTATCTGAGATATTCAAATGTCTCTCTTGGCAGTGGTTTGGTGAATATATTAGCAACCTGTTCTTTTGAGGGAACATACTCCAATTTGACCTTTTGTTCAAGAGCTTGTTCACGTAGAAAATGATATTTGATGGGTATGTGCATGGTCTTTGAATGCGTGACTGGATTCTTTGAAATATTGATGGCACTTGTATCATCACATAGAATAGGGATGGGTGGAATACATGTGATCTAAATGTCTTGCAAATTTTGCATCATCCAAAGGAGTTGTGTGCAACAAGATGTAGCAGCCACATATTCTGCTTCATTTGTAGATAATGCAATTGAACTTTGTTTCTTGTTGATCCAAGACACTAATCTAGAACCCATATAGAATGCACCACCAGTAATGTTTTTTCGGTCATCAACGCTTCCTACCCAATCTGCATCTGTATATGCATGAAGTGTAAGATCTGTATCTCTAAGATACCATAAACCAAAATTTTGTGTTCCTTGAGGATATTTGAATATCCTTTTGACTACTTGAAGGTGTGACTCCTTTGGATTTTCTTGGAATCTTCGAACTATTCCCACTTCATGCAGGATGTCTAGTCGGGTACCTGTTAGATAAAGCAGATTGCCAATCATGGATCTATAAGTTGGTTGATGTATTATTGTTGATTCATCATTTGAACTGAGATTGCATCCTATTATCATTGGGGTATATACTGGTTTATAATCTTCCACGTTGTATTCTTTTTAAGATCTGTTTGAGATATTTGGTTTGTGATAGAAAAATACCATCTTTATTTTGTTGAACTTGTAGACCAAGAAAACATGTAAGCTCACCAAGCAGGGAGATTTCAAATTCCTGCTGCATTACCGAAGAAAAATTCCAACTCATGGCTTCTTGATTGCTACCAAAAAGGATACCATCAACATACACAACAAGTATTAGCAATTTATTATTGTCAATCTTGTATATAGATTTCTATCAGCTGATCCTTTTGAAAGATGTTGTAGATGGAGATATTTGTCAATGTTGGGTTGTGTTATATTCTTTCCACGACTAACCCACATAGTGAACAAGGGGGTTAGAGGGGGGGCAGAGCCTCCCCTTTGTTGTGCCGATTGCGCAGCGGGGGGGTCAGAGGTGGGAAGTAGCCCCCTTATCCACGGGGTTTGAGGGGGGTGGGTAGCCCCCCTCTATGGGGTCTAGGGCATTTTCGTTGTACCAATTGCGTAGCAGGGGGGTCACAGTGGGGGTAGTAGCCCCCCTTGTGCGGGCAATTTGAGGGGGGCGGGTAGCCCCCCTCTATGGGGTCCAAGGCAGCGCCCTAGGAAAATTTTCTTTGGACCCTATATTAGGTTGGGTGAACCTACCTATGGTTTTCGGTCCATGTTTTTGGATGTGATGGTTTTTGGTCCATCGCATTGGATGCTTCGACATGTATAAATATGTATTGTAACATTGAAAGGATGTAATGAAAAATCAAGCTAGTAGTCCCGGTTTTGGGATCGAAAATCTCTATGTATATATGTTTTATGTGTTATGCTCTCGCATTTTTATTTTTTTGTGTTTTAGAATTCGTATGAAAGTAATTTCTGTACGGGGTTAAAACCTACATTTGGTGTCAGAGCTGTTTTTGGCTTCAAGGGGACGCCTTTCTTAGTGAAGGGTTTTGCTTGGGCATGTGGTAGACCCTATTCAACGGGAGATCTGCGGGATCGATTTTAGTGGTGAAAGAAGGTGGCGAGCAATGGAAAGATAGAGATCGAGAAATTTAATGGTGAGAGTTTTGAGTTTTGGAAACTCAAGATGGAGGATTTGTTGGTTGATAAAGATCAGTGGATTGGGGTAGATCCAAGTACTAAACCAACGGGAGTGATGGATGAAGAATGGAAGAAGTTGTATCAGAAGGCAAAGAGCACAATACGATTGTGTGTCTCAAATTCAATATTGTTGAATGTCTCAAGGGAAGCTACAGCGAAGGCTTTGTGGGACAAGTTAGGGAATTTGTACCAATCTAAGTATTTGGTGAATAAATTGTTCCTGTAGAAAAGGTTGTATAACCAGAGGATGAAAAATGGATAATCAGTGATAGAGCATCTGAAGGCATTTAATACTGTGGTAACTCAATTAGCATCTGTTGATATTAAAATTTCAGATGAAGATAAGCGCATTAGCTTGTTGTGTTATATACCAGATTCATGTGATATTCTGGTTATTGCAATAGGTAACAATGCAATTGCCTTGCATTTTGATGAAATAGTCTAATCCTTGCTAGCAGAGGCGATGAGATGAAAAAATATGGAGAGCCAAAATAGTGATGCATTGTCTGTACGAGGACGGTCACAGAATAGAAACAAAAATAAGTCATCAAGTAGGAGATATAAATCTAGAGGGAGATATAAATCTCCAGGAAAACTTGTAAAGGTAGTGTGCTAGAAATGCAGAAAGGAAGGGCACTACAGAAGGGACTATAAATCTAAAGCTCCTAATGAAGGAAAGGGATCTGATGATGCTTCTTCTAAAGAGGTAAAATCCATCCTAGATGAAGGTGTGGATGTGTACTTGGCTTCTTCAAGTACACATCTAGATCATGAGGCATGGTTGATTGACTTAGGTGCATCCTTTCACTTCACTCCCCATAGAGAGTGGTTCTGCGAGTATGAGAAATATTATGGTGGTGATGTCTTCTTCGGGGATGATATGAAGGCTAGAATCATTGGTCACAGAAAATTAATGTTGAATTTGCAAGGTGGAAGTGTTAGAACACTTCCGGTTGTTCTGCATATTCCTACATTCGCCAGAAATATGATTTCTATAAGCAGGAAGGATGATGCAGGTGTAAAAGGAGTGTTCAAGAAGGATACTTGCAACATGGTTCGAGGAGCACTGGTATTGATGCAGAGAGTTTGGACTAGAACTCTGTACAAGTTGCAAAGTAGCACTGTTGTTGATGGGTGCAATAGTTATGTTCTTCTAGAAAGTGGAGCAGAAAATGTAGTGGTATCTGGAGAGAAGACCATGCTATGGCATCAAAGGCTTGGACATATTGGAAGAAAGGGCCTTCAAATACTTCATGGTAAAGATATTGTAGAAGGTATGAGTAATAGCTCTCTGGATTCTGATTTCTATGAAAAATGTGTATATGGGAAGCAAAATAGAGTGATTTTCCCCTCTGGTGGTAAGAGGGTGAAACAAATATTAGAGCTTGTGCATAGTGATGTGTTTGGACATGTGAAGGTTCCATCATTGGGTATGTCTGTGTACCATGTATCATTTATAGATGACTTCTAAAGGAATACGTGGATATATTTCCTTAAGAAGAAATCCAAAGTCTTTGACAGGTTTAAAAAATTGAAGTCTCTGGTGGAAAACCAGACAGAGAAGAAGATAAAGATGTTGAGGAATGATAATGGTGGAGAGTTTTGTAGTAAGGAACTTGAAGAATTATGTAAGAAGTGTGGTATATCATGACAGAAGAATACTCCATATACACTTTAGCAAAATGGGGTTGAAGAAAGAATGAATAAGACATTAGGGAAAGGGCAAGAAGCATGCTCAGTGGTGTCAGGTTAGGATAGGAATTCCTGGCAAAGGTAGTGGAGACATCATGTTACCTAGTCAACAGATCACCTTCATCAGTGTTGGAGGATAGGGCTCCACAAGAGGTATGGACTGATAAGAAACCCTCTCTTTCACATTTGAGGGTATATGGATGTGATTCATATATATGTTCCAAAGGAGAAATGACCCAAGTTGGATAGTAAATCTAAAAAGTGCATCATTATTGGGTATAATGATAGTTTAAAGGGTTATAAGATTTGGAAACCAGCAACAAGGAAGGTTGTGTACAATTGAGTTGTGGTGTTCAGAGAGGTGAAAGATGTTATTAAACATGAAGTCCAACCAAATGATCCTGAGAAGATAGAGTTTGAGATAAAGGAGGAAGAATCAGACTCTGTAGTAGAGGAGGAATTAGAAGATGAAGAGCCATAAACTCTAGGTGTAAGAGGATCAGTTCGAGAAGGAAGGCAGCTAAAAAGGTATAGCCCATCTACCTTCTGTTCAAATTTTTCTTTATCCATTATTGACGATGATCCCAGAACTGTGAAGGAAGTAGATTCAAAGGATGGAAAACTTTGGAAAGAGGCCATGGTTGAAGAAATGGCATATTTGCACAAAAATGAGGCTTGGGATTTGGTGGAGTTGCCAGCTAGAAGGAAACGCATTGACAACAAATGGGTGTTCAAGAAGAAGATAAATGCAAAATGAAAGGTGGAGAAAGACAAAGCTTGGTTGGTAGCAAAAGGTTATTCCCAAGTGCCAGGAATTGATTTCGGTGATATCTTTTCTCCTATTGCCAAGGTAACTTCTATTAGATTACTTTTATCTGTTGTTGCTGCTTTTGATTTTTAGGTAGAATAGATGGATGTGAAGACAAAATTTCTTCACGGGGATTTGGAAGAGGAGATATACATGAAGCAACCTGAAGGCTTTGCGGTGAAGGGTAAGAAAGAACTAGTATGCAAGTAAAATAAGTCTCTGTAGGGGTTAAAACAGTAACCAAGGATGTGGTATTAGAAATTTTATACATTTATATGGGGAGTTGGCTTCAGCAGAAGAAAAGTAGATCACTATGTGCATTTTAAATTAATTGATAGCCATGTTATTTATCTAGTCTTATATGTGGATGATATGTTGCTAGTTGGAAATGAAAAAGAAATTATCTAGGTTCCTATTCTTGTAAACTGGTGAAGGTTCCTATTCTTGTAGGTGTAAAGTTATCTGCGGAACAGTGTCCCAAGACAGAAGAAGAGGAAGAGGATATGTCCCGTGTTCCATATGGAAGCGTAGTTAATAGCCCGAGGTATGCAATTCATCCGGATTTAAGCAGGAACGCAATAGATTACAAAGATAACCATAAATACAGAGATGCGATAACCATAAAAACAGAGATGCAGCGGAAATAATACTTCATTTCATTATTGTAAAATACTGTAAAATACTGAAATATGCTTACAAATAGAAATAACCCAGCTAGGGCGATGGTAGCTTATCTCTGAGAAGAGATGTGTCGGCTACATGCCTCTTAACTATTTCAAACTGTCTTTACAATGAGGCTCGAAGGCCTATTTATTATTGAGAAACAATGGAAAACCCTTCACATTCCAAAACCTAACCCTAGAAGAAGAAACGCCAAATAGTGGGCCCCGTTTTGGGGTGAGTTAGACAGCCAAATTCCCGGGGTCGCGAATTGGTCGTATTATCTTCGTTTGACGCGCATGATAACCCGTTGGAAAGATCTCTCCGAGGACTACGACGGAAAAGACGATTTTTATCGAAAAAATCGTTGGTAGTGGATTTCCCAAAAAACGTTGTTTAGGGCCTCAAAATGGCTCCAGAAGTTTAGGACCCAAAAAACTGCTAAAAAGAGTAAACTCTGCTATAATTAAGGAAACTAAAAAACTGAAAGAGACAGTTGTGGGGGTCCAAATGGGATAGGTGGGTGGCCACCAACATCCACCGGGATCATTCCTCCCCCCTTAGGAAGCAATGGTCCCCATTGCGTTGAGTTCCTCCATGAGATGAGGAAGCTTCTACTGAGCTGTGTCTCTAGTGAGCTATTCTGCAATATCTGATGTGTCCAGAAATGGTGGGAAGCATGGTCAACGATGGTCCACATTGAACAATCGGTGCAAGCGAAGGAATGGAGGAATGGTGTGCTTTAAAGCATTGTTGCCCACAGCCTTGTTACTGGTGTAACGACCATGTCGAAGCGGTCTGAGTTTCTGATGGGTTCCGGTAAGGCGTTCTCTCTGCAGATGTAACCAAACTTTTTTGCCCACCTGAAACTTGTGTGGTACCCCTCCGGGTAAGGAGAAGTTTTTCCTATGTTTTGTCACGATTGTATCCCTCTGTTGCTGCTACTTTGTGGAGGAACCCTTCACGGGGGTCGTGGATGTAGCAACGATCTTCCCCTTACTTTGGGAGTGAACCAGACAAAATAAATTTCCTAGTCTGTGAGATGAGCTTGTTGCCTTTCTTAGAAGTGATCAAAGAGGTGGGGTAGGTGGGGCTACCTTCGGTATCCTATATAATGAATTATCCAAAGAAATGATGACAACGCGAGGCCTTGACTCATACACAGCATGTCGCCTCCACAAGTATGGCTGGCCTAATAGTACATCACAAACATCCAAACGTGTAACATCACACAATACCTCATCTGTGAAGGGCTTGATGTTGTAGGGAAGGCGGCACTGTTGGCGAACTTTGAGATCTCGTCCTTCGTGAAGCCAACCGATGTTGTATGACTGCCGTTGTGGTGTAGTTGGTAGGCCCAACGGCTTCACGACCTCTGCTGAAATGAGGTTCTTTTGGCTGCCACTGTCGACAATGAATTGCAGCGATGAACCCTTCACCCAAATCTGTGAATGGAAAAGACGTTCCCCCTCCTATGGATCTTCGGGCTCATTTCTCTAGATCTTGGCAGTGGCAATAGTGGCACTGGGATCTGCATCAATGATCTGCTTCCCTTTGTCATTCCCCTTGTCGGGTTCTGACTCAGAGTCGGAACCTGCATCTGATTCGGAAGCCTTCAACTCAGCCACCAGCGACTGCTTGGTCTGACACTCACTTGTGTTATGAGTGGGACTCTTGTGGAACTCACACCACTTTCCTGTGTCCTTCTTTGGCTTTGTGGTGTTGTTCTTTTCTTGTGGCTTCGACAGGTTGTCTTGGGTCACCCCGCCTTGGCTTTGTCCTTTGGGCTTTGGATTTGTAGATCCAAAGTCTCGCTTCTTCTGTTTGAACTTTTTCTCGATTTTGACAGCGTATCGGTATGCTGTGCCGAGTGAGGAGATGTTCAAGAACTCCATCTCTTCCTGGATGTATCTGTGTAGGCAGCCGCGGTATTTGAGTACCAGATGCAGCTCAGAATATTTGATACCCAATTGTGTACGAAGGGTATGAAAAATGTTTGTGAACTCTGGCACATCTTTGTCTCGTCCCTGCCGCATTTGATGTGGTCCATTTGATGTATTTGTCCTCATAGCTTTTGGCAGGGTAGTACTGCTCCTTGATGGCATCCCAGAAGTCATTCCAAGTGGGTGCGGCTGAAAACAGTGAGCATGTACTTTCATCCTTTTGTTCACAGTAGGTTTCCCACCAGTCCTTGACGTGGGGGGCTGCTTTGAGAAGAGCGAAAACAATCTTTTCCTGACTTGAAAATTCATGAAAGGAAAAGTACCCATCGAGCAGATTTAAACATTTATCTATGGCATCTGTGTCTATTTAACCCTCGAAGATGGGGATTTCAAAATTAACTTGTACCTTAAACGGTGTGGCATTTCAAGACTAGCTGTTGGAAGCCGATGCGTCACCTCTAGGTAGCCGCTGAAGGATCTGCGCAAAGCTAACCATCATCGCATTCCTTTGCCGCTCGAGGGCTTCTTCGAGCAAGATTCTGATAGGATCTCCTGCCCCCTCATCTTTCTTCTCATCCGCCATGGGAGGTCGTCGAGATTTGCGAGGCTGGTCTTGCAAAGGTTTGACCAATTCAAGCCCTAACTCCTTATATCCTGACCTCATTTGGGACATGCAAAGAAAAACAAAGAAAAGGCAGACCGCTCTGATACCACTGATCCGGATTTAAGCAGGAACGCAATAGATTACAGGGATAACCATAAATACAGAGATGCAGCGGAAATAATACTTCATTTCATTATTGTAAAATACTGTAAAATACTGAAATATGCTTACAAATAGAAATAACCCAGCTAGGGCGATGGTAGCTTATCTCTGAGAAGAGATGTGTCGGCTACATGCCTCTGAACTGTTTCGAACTGTCTTTACAATGAGGCTCGAAGGCCTATTTATTATTGAGAAACAATGGAAGACCCTTCTCATTCCAAAACCTAACCCTAGAAGATGAAACGCCAAATCGTGGGCCCCGTTTTGGGATGAGTTGGACAGCCAACTTTTCGGGGTCGCGAATTGGTCGTATTATCTCCGTTTGCCATGCATGATAGCCCGGTTGAAAGATCTCTCCGAGGACTACGACAAAAAAAGACAATTTTTATCGAAAAAATTGTTGCGGTGGATTTCCCAAAAAACGTCGTTTACGGCCTCAAAACGGCTCCGGAAGTTTAGGACCCGAAAAACTGCTAAAAATAGTAAACTGTGCTGTAATTAAGGAAACTAAAAAACTGAAAGAGACAGTTGTGGGGGTCCAAATGGGATAGGTGGGCGGCCACCAACATCCACCGGGATCAGCGATGGTCTGTGCTAGACCAAACATTGCACATGGAGTGGGAGTATTGAGCAAGTTTATGTCAAAACCAGGGAAGGAGCATTAGACAATAGTGAAGTGGGTCCTCAGGTATTTGTGTGGCACTGGTGATTATGGCTTCTGCTACCAAGCAAGACCAAGATTAAATAGAGTGTTGGATTTTCATGGCTTTGTTGATGCAGACTAGAATGGAGACCAAGATCAGAGAAGATCTATAAGTGGGTATGCATTTAACCTATTTGGAGGTGCAATTAGTTGGATGAGTAAGAAATAATATGTGGTGGCACTATCAACTACAGAGACAGAATACATGGCAGCCACTCATGCAAGCAAGGAATCATTTGGTTTGCAGAGATTGTGTTCAAGTATGGGGTTGGTATAGGGAGCTATAAGGATAGACTGTGACATCCAAAGTGATCGTAGTACCAGGCCCTTGGAGCTTGTTTCAGACCATAGAGAGCTTTTTCGAGTCTGCATACAAGTTTTGCATCATTTCCAAGAATGAACCCATCTAGTTGCTCAATATAGACTTCTTCTTCTAAGTCTCCATTAAGAAAGGTAGATTTTACATCCATTTGGTATATTTTGAATTTCTGAAAACTAGAAAGAGAAAGCAACATTCTTATGGCTTCAAGTCTAGCAACAGATGCAAAAGTTTCTTCAAAATCTATGCCTTCTTTTTGAGAATATCCATCACAAACAAGTCTGGCCTTGTTTCTAGTATCTTCTCCGTTTTCATTCAGCTTGTTTCTAAATATCCATTTAGTTCCTATGATATTCTTATCATGAGGTCTAGGAACTAATTCCCAAGTATTATTATTTTCAATTTACTCAAGTTCTTCATTCATCGCCTTGAACCAACATTCATCTTTGCATGGTTCATTTAATTTTAGAGGTTTGGTGGAGGAAAGAAATGCTAGATAGCTCGGAGCTTTTGTAATAGTTCTTCTTGTTTGCACACCTGCCTCTTTATGTCCCAAAATTTGATTCTCTGGATGAATTTTCGGAACATACGTGGATGAAGTCTCTTGTTCTGCAGTTATCTATTCTTCTAGTGCTTTTTCTTCAGTATTAGTCTGATTTGATGTGGAAGGATAATCGTCATCTTCTTCACAATCTTTTGTTTTTACTTTCTTTGTATTTTTACATGATTCATCAACCACAACATCAATACTTTCAATAATTTTCCCAAGTATTTTATTATAACATTTATATCCTTTACTTCGGGAAGAGTAACCAAGGAGAATTCCTTCATCTACTCTGGGTTCAAACTTTCCAAGCTTTCCATTAGTCCTTTTGATGTAACATTTGCTTCCAAAAACTTTGAAATATTTTACGGTAGGAGTCTTACCATACCAAAGTTCATGTGGAGTTTGAGTGTTGTTGACCCGAACATTTGATTGGTTGAGAATAGTGTCAGCAGTGAATGCAGTTTCACCCCAGAAGGTTGTTGGCGTTCCAAACTAATCTAGCATAGCACAAGCCATTTGTTGAACGGTTCTGTTCATCCTTTCTACCACTCAATTTTGCTGAGGAGTCCTTGCAGTGGAAAGTTGCCTTTTCATTCCATGTTCTTCACAAAAGTCAAAGAAATCTTCCAAGCTAAATTCCCCTCCTCAATCAGATCTGAGGCATTTGATTTTGCAATCTGATTTATTTTCAACCAAAGCTTTGAAGGCTTTGAATTTTTCAAATGCTTCATCTTTATGCTTTAGAAGTCCTATCCAACACATTTTGGAAAAATCATCAACGAACAATATAAATTATTCTTCTCCACGAGGTGATCTTTTCCTTATGGTCCACATAAATCAGTATGAACAAGTTCAAGATGCTTACTAGCTAATCCTTCCTTTACAAGGAAGTGCGCTCTGGTTTTCTTACCAAATTGACATGATTTGCAAATTTTATTTTATGGGATGTTAATGTTAGGAAGATCATGAACAACATGTAATCTACATGCTTTTCAAATTTGAGAGAATCTTACATTCCCCAATCTTTTGTGCCATAACCAATGTTCATCATTTTTGTTTAGATAACACTATTTTTGTCGTCCCTTGAGTATGTATAAGTTGTTTGGAGTTTTTATACCTCTGATCACAATTTCTCATGTATCAATATCACGAACCACACATTCATTTGGTCAAAATACTACTTCATTTCCTTGATGAAAAAATTGACTGACACTCAATAGGTTATGCTTTAGACCATCAACGTACATAACATTCCCAGCTTTAAATTTTTCTTTTAAGAGAACAAAACCTTTACCTTTTATGAAAACATGAGTGTCATTTCCAAATGAGACCTTCTTTTCCTTTTCTAAGGCATTATATGGCTAAAATTTTTCTTTGTCACCTGTCATGTGTTTTGAGCATCCACTGTCGATGTAGCACTGATTCTCTTTTCCTTCTGTATACAAGGCTATACCAGATCTTTCTATTTATGGTTCTTTCTTTCTCCATATTTTGAGACTTAGTGAAGTTTCCTCTTTCTGAGATGTTTTCCAAAATTTACTCCGATATTCAGATTCTTCATGACAGAAGTTGTTGCAGATAGAACATTTTATTTCATTCTCGAGAAGAGAAAAGTTATTGTAGATCTGTTTCATGATCCCTATCACATTCCTTTGATTTCGTGCTTCTCTAGTCATGATGGTCTTGTAAGAAACACATCGAGCAGCTTTGTGTCCAAAGTTATGACATGAGAAACATTGGCCATTAAAGAAGTTCTTACGATTATGGAATCTACTAACCTGGTGATTGTAGTTTTTATTGATATTAAGTCTTAAAGCAGATTGAGTATGATTTACCTGAGATTGGTTGTAGCTTATGTTCATCCTTGAAGTAAATTGAGCCTGATTCACCTAGTGATCTGTTTTATCCATTTGCTGACGATTGTCAAACTGTTCAGTGCTTTTTGGTGCATCAAGATAGATTTAAGTGGAGGTTGATGGCTTCTATGTTTGAGATGCTTATTTAGTATATCCAAGACCTGTCTTTATCAGAGGAGAATGCTACACTTTGATAATTTCATTTAATGTTTCTGATCATTTAGCAAATCTAAGATTGAGAGCTTTTGTCTTCTCAATATCCTTTCTTAAACCCACAATTTCACGTTCTAGTTTTTCATTGTGTTTTTCTCTTTCTGCAAGTTGGAATGTCAAAGTATTTATAATCATATTATTTTATTATAAACAAATTTTGATTTTAGATATTTCCTCATAAAGGTCATCTTCATCTAAAGCATCTAAAAAATCATCATCTTCAAAAGCCATTAGAAGTCTATAGTCATTACTATTTTAATCTTCATCACTAATTAATAAACCATCACTATCTTCATGTGTGTAGTAGCTCTTCTTACTTACACTTTGTTTTCTATTCCATTTAGATGGTTCCTTAACTTTATCAATCTTATATTTATGAGGACATTTGGCAACATAATGACCAACTCTTCCACAAGAAAAAACTTTGAAAGGTAGTTTACCTCTGAATCTTTCAGAACCCTGTTGAAGGTTCTTGACAAAGTTTGTTTCTTCCTCTCTTTCTGAAATATGTCTCGATTAATTTCTTCTCTTCCTGAAGCTTTAAATGTGTCTTCTCTCATATTTGATGGACCTCCTTTTCTCATTTCGAAAGCAGTTAAGAATTCGTGCATCTATGTCATAGTAATAGTCTGAAGATCTTGTTTTTCTTCTATGGCAGATGCTTTTGGTTCAAACTTAGTAGACAAGGATCTTAAAACCTTTTCAACTAAAGTAGCTTATTTTACATCTTCAGCCAATTTTTTCATGCAATTAACAATCTCATATATATGTAAGAAGCAACTAGCTATACTTTCATCATTGTGCATTTTGAGAGTTTACAATTTTTCACATTTTACCTGAGTGTCTCCTTCATAGCTTAGAATGATCTTGTCCCATATTTCTTTAGTGGATTTGAACTACATACCTTTGACAAATTTTGATTGTGACAAACTCCCCAATAATGTATTAATAGCCTTGGCATTGGTTTCATATTTAGTTTTACCTGCCACATCTGTAGGAATTGTTGATGGAAATGTATATCCTCCTTCTACGATTTCCCAGACATCTGTTCCAATAGATTGGAGATAGGCTATGTTTCTTACCTTCCAATAAATGAAGTTGTTGCCATAAAATATTGGCGGTCTAATGGATCCCTCTCTTTCATGGTTACTCATGATGATGGATGTTTCCTTAAGCGATCAAGCTTCTTCTGAAGGACCTGCTCTGATACCAATTATTGGAAATAATACTAAGAGGGGGGGTGAATCAGTATTAGCAAGTCAATTATTTTTCATTTCCATAATGAGATTCATATACGTTACTTTAATTAATGCAACTCGCATGTATACGCAACTTTGTTTAGCGCAAGTAACATATATCTTGAAAACTTATGATTCAGTTAATTCATCATATGTTTCTCTTTAACCAATGCATCAGAACCATATAAATAGTAACCAGGTGTAGTAAAAACATAATAGACAGTCACACGCATGAACACAAGATATAAGGTGGAAACCCAATGTGGGTGAAAACCACCTGCTGCAATCATCTCTATCTTCTTTTAAATTAGAAACTTCCTTTCACAATTTTTATACTCGTGCAGTCTTATACCAGTATACATGCTTCTACCTGCAGAAGGCTACAACCTTCTCTCATTCTCCAGCTTCTCTTGGAAAGGAGCTACAATACCCTATCTCTTGTAGTAGCTGATATGTTTACTAGTATGTATGTGTCGGCCTACAGAATGCTACAACCATCTCTTTTCTTCCAGGGACCACGTTTCATAAATTTTCAGATTGGATCCATCAATAACATCATTCGATGATCCAATCAACCAATCTCATTTGCACCACCACAACTTAATCAAACAATCACTTTGAAAACCATTTAATCTGATCTTTTAGAATGCTGTAACTAGAATATAGTAACCAAAACCCAGAACACTGCAACAAAATTGGCTAAAACATATTTTATGAGGTATACGCTACCTCAATGTGTCAAACCTATGTGTATGCACTTTTATCAAGACAAACATGTGTACATATATGTAAATCAGATTTAAGATGTATACGTTGTTTTGATATGCAAAACTAGTGTGTATACGCACCTTTTATAAAGTGAACCTGCGAATAGATTTGGAAATGATGATTTAAACTTTAAAACAATTCTATACTTTAGTTATACCCAGATCATCATATCTGTAGACTACAACATGCAATAGTTATTTAGATAAATGATCAAATCTCATAAAGATACTTCACTTCAAGCCTTAAGGTCTTGACCCATCATTATATCTTATCGTTTATCAAGTGCTAAGGTTCATCCTTGGCTTAGGTCCAACTATGCACCATAACCCAATAACCTGTATACTAGATCTTGCCCTTAATCAGATATTCAATACTTGAGTGCTTTTACCTAATGATATTCTCCTCCTTTTATAGTCTTAGGCCTTACTGAATACCATGGATGAAAACCACTTAGAACCAATACCTTGGAGCAAATACCTAGGGTCAACAATTTGGAGAAGATACCTTGGACCAATAACATTGATCAAAATACCATGAAGCAAATACCACAGACCAAAACTTAGTTTTCCAACATGTACATGCCTTTCCTTCCATGAAAGTGTGTGTACATTATACGCTCCTTTTGGTTTGCAAACATGTGTGTACACGCGGCTTGGTGAATGGGAAACCTACGGATACCTCTCTTTATTCATTCTATGAGTCTGAACTCTGATCTTTCATCTGAGTGAGTTGCCACCAAGGACAACACCTATGTCATAGTGCCAAATCTATGTCATAATGCCAACACCAGGAATTAATCAATTTTAGATCTCAGTCATAATGCCAACACTTGCTGCATAAATATTTCTTTATTGGTGGGATGAAAATATACTTTAAGTCTATTCCCATTGACAAGGAAAATTGATTCCTATCTATCAATGGTTTTGATTTCTACTTCTCTATTTTCAAAAACCTTCACCACTTCATATGCTCCCATCCACCATATACAAAATTTTCCTTTAAAATAAATCAATTTATAATCATAGAGGAGTAACCAATCACCTATTTGGAACTACTTCTTTTTTATTAGCCTGTAATATCACTTCCTTCATTGTTGTTCCATTAATGTATTATGTTGAACAACATATCTTGTAAGTTTTTCATGTTTTTTCAGCTGTAAGAGACATTGTTGTTGTGTTTACGAGTGATCTAGTCCTAATTCGAAAATAGTTCTGAATGTTTTGATCTGGTATTCAATTGGTAGTTGGCTATAATTTTAGTATACCATCTCATAAGGTGTGTGACCTATGATTTCCTCCAAGTAGTTCTATCAGTCCATAAGGCCTGAGGTAACTTGTTCACCCAATATTTCTTATGCAAATTCATTGTTTTGGTAAGAATGGACTAGATCATCTTATTAGTGGATTCTACCTGTCAATTTTCCTGTGGGTGGTATGGTGTTGATTTTGTGCCAAAATTTATATTGATCCATAATACCTTTCACCAAATTAGAACCAAACTTAGGTCCATTGTCAGGAATAATTTCTCTAGAAACACCAAATCTAGTAAACATTTCACTACATAAAATTCAACAACAACCATTTCAGTGGCAAAAGAAACAACTTTATCTTCTACCCATTTTGTTACGAAGTCTATGAAAACAAAGATATGTCTTTTTTTGAAGGATGTTGGAGCTATAGGTCCTACAAAATTGATAGCTCATTTTCTAAAGGGTTCAATCATAACTTCAGGAAACAAAAGTGTTTCATTGGTTTGACTAGGTTGGTCCATTCACTAAAAACTATCACAACATTTGACATATTGTTTAGCATCCCTAAATAAGGAAGGCCAAAAGTAGTCAACATGGACGATTTTATATGTTGTCCTTCTATCAACAAAATGACCCCCACAAGGTTCATCATGGGAAGCTTCTAATATATCAAGCACTTCTTTCTCACTTACACATATATGAATAATAAGGTTAGGTCCAATGTAAAATGGGTCTCCCTGGATCCAGTAATATAAGGCACTTTTATGAATAATTTTTCATCTCCCTCGAGTGGATATATGAGGTGGTGCTTTTCCTGTAACTAAGTAATTAGCTATATCGGCAAACCAAGGAGAGTTTTCTAACACACAAAAAAGATGCTCATGAGGATAAGAATCACCTACAAGACTTATTTCACTAGAATGTTTAATCTAGAAAGATAATTGTCTACAACAATATATTTTCTGGTCTATGGATAATGGTAACACTAAATTCCTCCAGTAAAAGTAACCACCTAGTCAATCTACCACAAGTTAAAGGTTTATTTATTAAGTATTTTATGGTAGAATGGTTTGCATGTACAAGCAATTCATAACCTGTAATGTAGTGTGTTAGCACTTGGATTGAACCTCATGCTAAAGGGAGGCAATGCCAAGGCAACCACACTTAGCCAAGTAGCTAGCCATAATAGGCTAGGAGAGGGCTCTCTCCGTAAGGATCTGAGCCAAATTGACTAGATTTAGAAACTGATATTAGGCTAGGTATAGTAGCATAAGATTTGAATTGATTTTGAAGGGTTTTGCTGGATCAAGAGGATCCAAACAATTAGGGCAAGGAAATTAGGTCAAAACTCTAGGGTGTTTGATGGGGCAAGGTAGGCACAATGATCAGAACCTTATGTTTGATGGATGAGGTGAAAAGACAAGTGAGGAGCTAGGAAGAGCATGTAAACCTCATGGATTCTTCCTAAACTGAAGAAAACAGAGACTGTGAAATGTCTACCCCAAATAGAGCATAAAAGTTATGGATTCTACCTTTCAGACTTGTGTGCAATCACATAAAGAGTATGAGATGATGAAATGGAGTCAAAAATACATTTTAACACATGAAAACATAAGAAAAACTGAACTGAGCATCATGCGACATGGATCCCAAAGACATAGCTCCAATTTTTAATTAATCTCTTGTTGTAACTGATATAGAATGATGTCTATCAAAGCCTAAGCATCCCACTGAGTCCAACCCTTTTACACTAAGAAAGAAAAATAAGATATAGACATCAATTCAACCTCCTCACATCCTCAGGGGTCGAATCCCTAAGATGAGGAACTCAATCCATTAAAAACTGAACAGCAAACTGGAATCTAGGCAATCTTAACAACTTTCTTCTAAAGGAAGGAAACTGATTCATTTGTCCTCAAGATAACTTTTGATCCAATGAATCCACCCTCCAGTAGTTAATATCCGTCATATTTACATGCCTAGTCACCATTCACATCAGTAAAAACATCATCCATGAGAAAAAACCCAAAAATTACAGTTATGGCACAGTAAAGTGAAAATTCAACATAAAATTGTCCTACGCACAATGTTAGAAGGCTATGCACAACACTTTTGCAGGGCCATTTTTGAGGCCTTCCAGGTATACAAATTGAGCTCATGATAGCTCATTGGAAAGCTTGTCCTATATAATTTCGAAATATTTTACCACTCACATGCTAGTTCTCCCAATACGCCTTCTATGTGTAGCGCCATGGTAAAAAAAAGGGCAACAAGGTCATTTTTAGGGGTTTTTAACTTTATGGCTGACCAGTTTTGCTCCAAAACCTTAGAAAATGCATAGGGTGCATGTACTCATCATTCTGAATCCAAAAATTCTATCTGTTTCCTCATTGGATACCCCTAGGAAAGACACAGTGTCAGTGGTGCTGTGCATAAAGTCAATTTTTTTGAGTCAAAAACTACTAAATTCTTCAAAAATGAAAAAAATCTCAAAACTTACTTAAACTTTGTGGAGAAAAATAGCATCAAGTGTTTGGGCTAGCTAAGGAAACTTTAGCAAGCAACCTAAGCCTATCACCCTCCTTTTTGCGTTTGAGGGCTTGTTTTAGCCTTGTCTTTAGTTTCTTGACTGTTATGTACAATTCTTGTTCCGGGTCCTGTAATGCCGAGCCATGTGCCCAATGATTTGATTTTCCTTGTTGGCCCTTTGTAGCAACTTCTCCAAATGAAAATTGATCCTATCAAGCCATATTTCTCTATCCTCTTCAATCTCATTTTCAAGTCTTCGATCTATAGTTAAGGTGGCTAGGGTTTCTTCCTCTTGCATTACAGATTTGCCTTTGTCACCTTGCCTCTTTTCTTTGAGAATTTGCAGCTCCCCGAGGACTTGTTTGTCACTTAGCTACTTGTTATCTTGTTGAAGGTATGAAATTACACACTTATCTCTCGCCAAGTTGTCCATCAACGCTTACATTTATGCATCTTTGTCCTTTATGATTATATTTTCATTTGTCACCTCATCTTCAGCCTCCAAGTCAAATATCTTAATGCCATGATGAACATGTGGTTGTTCTGGTCCATCATTTTCCATCAAATAAAATTCCATTTCCTCTCAGTCCTTGAGGCTTTCCTCCAGCATATTTTCCCTCCCTTTATGCACCTATCGCACCTATTGTACCTATTGTGTTGATGAAGGAGGCAAAGCCCCTTTGATAGTTTGTGAAGAGAGCATTTTCCTATGAGTTGGTGAAGAAGGCAAGGCCCCATCCACATCAGGTGGAGTAAGGACTTGCTTATCTATTTCAAACAACTTTGTAGCCCCTCCCTAATATGTTTGGTAGGTTTCTTGCTTCTCAACATATTTATTCTATTTACCCTTCTTACTTTTCTTTACTTTGGCACTACTGGAAGGCCTTTCTACTTCTTCAGTCATCGGTGGAGGAATCTGAGGACCATTGAAGATGTCATTGGAAATAAATGTATCCAAAGATATGTTCAGGAGGTTGAGAGGATGTAGCATAATAATCTTAATCAAGGAATAGTGATAAATACTATTCATTTGCTGGGGGTATGACCTTTTCTATACAATGAAGGCCATCTTCTCAATGTTCCTAAATAAGAAGTATGAGATGTTCATCATTTTCACTCTTGTGAATTGCATAAGAAGACTAATATGATAGGTGTATAATCTAGAGAATTTTCCTTCACATGTAAAATTCTTCATAATAATCCTCATCATAGGGGCATACTTGTCGTGAAGGAACCTGAAGGAAAGGTCCTTTTCTTTTCATTCCTATACTTGGATTTGATGTATTTCTCATAGTAGTGCTCATCAAAATCTTGTTCTTTATACCATTTTTCCCACATATTCGAAATCCTTGTAGCATCAGCAATGATGGAGGAGGAAACTATAAATGTCACCCCGGCAAGAGTTACCTTGTTATCACGAATATTAGCTATAAAAATCCTGGGCATCTCAAGATGATGTTGAACTCTTTGTACATGATCACAAAACTAATAACGCCCGAGATGCCTAAAACAAGAGACAGTCATAAGGGAAGCCTCTAACTCTCTGATGTTTGATGGTTCATCTCTGATAATTTTTCCTCCCTTATGTGCTTTTCTCTAATGATGAGGTTCATCTCCCATTCTTTCACTCCCACTGGTTTCCTCCTCCTCATAATATTTATCTTCTTTATCCATGTTTTTTAGTTTGGAGCTTTAGAAACCCTATAGAAGGTAATGAGGAAGTGAGTTATTGTGAATAGGATAGGGGAAGGAGAGAGGAGTTTGTGTGATGTAGGATGAGATATGTATGATGTGAAAGTGAGAAGGGGGGTATTTTTTAGTAGGGACTATTTTGTAAGTAGGTTTTTAGGGATTTTGTTTCGGGGATTAGGGTATAGGGGATAGGTGCATTTGACAGTAGGGAATAGGGAATAGGGATGATACTTAGGGATATGACAACAAGATGTCAGAATGAGGGCTATGACAACAAGATGTGAGAATGAACAGGAAAATGGTGAGTAGGTAGGGTTTTTAGACAACCTAGGGAGTGTTGTTATGATGGTTTTGTTAGTCGTTGGACCTATGCACAGTGCCTTGTACAAGTGCGCAACAACCTATTGTATGCACAATTATGTGTAAAAGTACACTGGCAGATAGGCTTTATGTGTAACACTCCATTTGTATGCGCAATTCCATATATGCATTTGTAGTGCCTCCACAATTTTTCCCTATGCACAGTGCTCCTTGCTCGATGCGCAGTTACCGACAACTTTTCCCTGTATGCAATGCTCATTTATCCATGCGCACCGCCCAAGGTTTCTTCAGAAACCAATTCGCTACAAGTCCTTTTTTGTCTCTCTTTGTCAAATGATCATGATGAAGTTTGAAAAATGATTTTGAAATATTATATAGGGGATGATTTTGATTTTTCCTTAGAAAAAACCCACTTTATAATGTTTTTTTGCATCTTTGACTTTTTCCTTCAAATCTTTGTTTAATGCTTTTCTTTCTTTGTCTCTTTGCAGCTGGATGATGCTTTGATTGAGCTGATTTCTCCAATGGGTCATTTCTTGCAGCAAGGAGAAATCCTTGGGCAGCTTATGGGAACACTTATTACATAAAATGACTTGAATTACATGAAAAAATAATGAACAAACTAAAATAATATGTTCTCATCTCAAAAACATGTTTTTGAGATGAAAATCACATCAGTGATATAAGAACTTTGTACAATAAACATGACTTACTACCAATCACACTTTGTTTATTGGTCTTCCTGATACCTTTTCTGCCCTTTATTTACCTTGAAACTATGCTTTTGACCTTGGAAATGAATCCTAAGACCTAATGGGAACATGATTTCCATGACTATAAAAATAACATAACTCAAACCATAACTGAATGCAACATGGAGATGTGTTAGCAAATGTACCTCATCAGGGAAAATTTCATTTTCTGAGAAGATGAGAACCATCAGTGGACCATTGTAGCATGACCTAGTGGAATGATAAAAAATTCAGCATGAGAC
This sequence comes from Pinus tabuliformis, assembly GCA_031772625.1. Classification (NCBI taxonomy): domain Eukaryota; kingdom Viridiplantae; phylum Streptophyta; class Pinopsida; order Pinales; family Pinaceae; genus Pinus; species Pinus tabuliformis. Next base: position 1,309,598,909 of record CM062805.1, on the reverse strand, counting down.
ACCTAAAATGAAAATGCAAAGAGAATATCTAATCCCTAATGGAAGTATGTATATAATGACACTAACATAGTGTTTTAATTTATTAATAGTAAATATGACAACTAAAAATATTTCTCAGTCACAATATAATTCAATTGGGTAGGTGACACATTTCCACTAATGAAGTAGATAGTGTAGGATTGCTCATTTTATTCTCCTAAACTTGTGCCAATAGCAGTATCTGAGGCATGTGAGGAAATATGAAATGGAAGAGACCAATTAGGTCCCGTCAAGAATGGTGCCTATACTAGTTTTTCCTTCATCTCCTCAAAATCTTCTTGGTAGGCTTTAGTGCAAGGGAAATCACTATCCTTAGCTAAGAGTTGAAAAAGAGGACAAGATATCCTAAAAACATTTTTAATTAATTTTGGTAATACCCTGCATGTCGAAGGAATCCTCTCACTTCCATTTGTGTTTTTTGTGTAGGAAGACATAAGATAACTTCTATTTTTGCTGGATCTACATGAATACCTTTGTTAGAGACAAGACCGCCAAGAAATACCCCCTATTTACACATCAACCTACATTTCTTATCACTCAATGTGAGGCAAGATTCTTGGAAACAAAAAAGTATTTTTTCTAAAATTTTTAGGGCTTCTTGGAAAGAATAACCAAATACTGAAAAAAAATCGATGTAAACGTCTACACACTCAAGGTGAGAAAAAAATGGTTGATACTTCCCTTTGAAATGTATCTGGCACACTACAAAGTCCAAAAGGAAGCACTTGATAGTCAAATATTCCCCATGGATAGGTAAATTTGTTTTGTCCTGATCCTTGACCGCGATTTCTATTTGGTTATAACTGATTAAGCCATATAAAAGAGAAAAGTACTTTTTACCACCAAGGGTATCAAGCACATGATATCAAGGGAAGGAGAAACTAATCCTTGAGAGTGGATTTGTTCAATTCTCTATAGTCAATGCAAATAAACCATCTCCCATATTTCTTTGGGACTATTACTAATGGAGAGACCCACTGAATATCAGATATAGGATAGATAAATTTGACATCTAATATTTTTTAAAATTCTTCCTTAACAATATCTCTTAGTGTATAATTCAAACGCCTTTGGATATGTCGAATAGGCCGAACTCCTTATTGAATGTAAATATGATGAGTGCAAGTTTCAAAAGGGATATGTTTCATTTCCTCATATCTCCATTAAAATGGACCAAGATGGTCTTGTAGCAAGCTCATATGTTGCTCTTGTTGGGATTGGTCAAAGTCTGAACTAATATATAAATATTTTCCTGGACTAATCTTAGGAAGAGTGGTATTATACTCGAGAATGCTAGTAGATGTAGCTAAACTCTGTAGTTTAAACAACTACGAATCATTGTTTTCCTAAAAAATCAGGCTAAATATATGAGACACTAAATCAAAATTTGGCATCATGTCTAAGTTGTTCAAGATATATTGAATCTCGCCCTCCTCAGTTGAGTCAGTATATTGGTGGATCATAGAAACAGATCGAGTCTCCTCATCACCATTGTCATAGTCTATCCATAAGCTATCTCGAAGCTTATGAATGGATCTAGTAAGTGGGTACAACGTGACCCTTTTCCTAGCATCTTAATCAGAAATACACATATCACCAAAGCCACATCCTATATGGGCATCTATTGTGGCTATTAGGCCCCTATACTACTAGTCTAACTGCTTATTGTTATTAATACAACCCCATTATTATATTGTTGTGCTCATGCAGTCCCCATATTGTTATTATTGTGCCCCATAGAAGCCCACTATTGTTATTATTGTGCCCTTACATTATTATTGTTATGTCGGCTCTGATTATATTATAACCCCTTACACTCCTGTATATAGAAAGGATTTCTTGTCATTTATATCATCCAAGAATTATTAATTTGTGTAATGTAAATGAGGTTTCCCGCTTGAAGAGGCTTATTTCTAAGGCGTTCATCTATCTTATCTATCTTTTTGTAAGCTGGTTCCATAACATTTGGTATCAAAGCTTTGGATTCTAGGGTTTCGATGCTCCAAATAGGTCATCGTGGCATTTTCGCTAGAAATATTTTTATGTGACATTTCAGAAGTAAAAAAAAAACATTTGAGAGGAGGTCATGCTGAATCTTGGGTCCAAATTTCAGAGCTTGTCTCACTATATTGTCAGAGATATGATCTAAGGAATTTAGGGTTTTAGCAAGCTCTATAATTTCAACTAAATCAGGTCATCGTGGTATATTCACTATAATTCTTTCGCTACAAAGTTTTAGAAGCTAAAACAAAAACCCATTTGAGAAGACATCAGTCTGAACCTTGGCTCCGAATTTTATATCCTGTATTGCTACATTTTCAAAGATATAGTTTGAGGAAGTCGGGGTTTTTACAAACCCTCGAATTACATTCCAAAGAGGTGACCTTGGGAAAATCATCATAACATTCCCTTTGAGAAACAAATTGAAATTTCATAAGAAGTTATAGAAAGAGGACAAGCTGTAGTTTTTTTTCATAGTTGGTAGATCTGAAGGTTGAAACAGTGACATGTGGCAGATTGTATAAGTTTTCTCTACTGAAACATTATATAATCAGGTCATATTATGAGACTGGGCATAAGTCTTTCTTGGAGAATCAAATTCTGATCAGACTTGTGGGGTTAGAAAGAGGACTGAGAGTGCTACTGTGGGAGAGGGTTTCAAAAATTTAAGATCTAAAATTACAGAGTTACAGTCATTTCAAGGTATATGGCCTAAAATCAAGAGAAGGAGATATGAGGAAGTTTGATGGAAAGGATCCAATAAATTGGATACAATAAATGGAGCAATATTTTTATCTACATGGTGTACCACTATTACAAAAGGTATGTATTGCATCTTCATATTTAGAATCGGATCAATTTTTATGGTATAAAGGGATTTTTTCTTGTAAACAACTTGTGACATGGTTAATTTTCACGGAGGAAATGATAACAGATTATGAGGATACAAAGAGAAACACCTTCTTTAGAGAAACACCACACAAATTGGAAGAAAAAGGAGAAAATTGGCTTTGTTACAAAGTGGAAAGAAAAATTATGTAACAAGGAAGTCTACCCCTCACAAGTATAGATATGGAAGTGTCATTTCTCCTAGCCTTCCACAACTCATAAGGGTTACACCACAACGATTGGAAGAAAAAGAGAAAAAGGGCTTTGTTACAATTATGATAACAAATACATTAAAGGTCGTAAGTTCGCCGAGAAGAAATCATTTTAGATAGATTGTGGGGAGGAGGAAGAAAAGGACCAAGAAACATCAAAAGAAGAGTATACACGAGGAACCAACCCCAAAGAAAGAAGAAATGAATCTGACCATATGCTATAAAGCATTGGAAAGAATTACCACTCCTCAAACTCTCAAGATAGAAGGACATATCAAGAAGAAAAAGGTTCAAGAATTGAAAGATCACATCAAGAAAGAACAAATGAATCTGACCATCTCTTGTAATGCATTGGACAGAATTACCACTCCTCAAACTATGAATATAGAAGGGCATATCAAGAAGAATTGAAAGATCACATTGAGTCTCAAGAAATTAATCCGACCATATCTTGTAATGCATTGGAAGAAATTACCACTCCTCAAACTATCAAGATAGAAGGACATATCAAGAAGAAAAAGGTAATAAAGTTTATTGATTCGGGCAGTACCCATAATTTTATTCCTTATAAGATAGGCAAGGAATTGAATTTCTTCCTATATCCATCATCAGAGTGTCAGGTGATGGTTTCAAGTGGAGGAACCATAAATTGCTCTGTAAAGTGCCATAATGTCAAGCTATGCATTGGAGAATATGTATTGAATAGCCCAGTGCTTTCTATTCCAATAGGTGGTGTTGATGTTTTACTAGGAATCCAATGGCTACAATCTTTGGGTAAGATAGCTTTTAATTTCAAGAACTTTTCTTGAATTTTTTTTTGGAAGGAAAGGAAGTTGAATTGAGGGGTATTGAAGGAAAACCTAAAAAGATAATCAACTCTAACAGCATGAAAAAACTTCTAAATAAATAACAATGGGGTGTAATTGCACAATTATGTTCACTAGAGGATCCCACATCGAAATCATGTATTTCTCGATATCTCCAAAATGTTTTGGACAATCATCCAAGGTATTTCAGACTCCCAAAGGCCTCCCACCTATTCGTGATCCTGATCATGATATTCATTTTATTCCCTGAAATATTTCTCCAAACATCAGACCTTACATATATCCATATGCCCAAAGGAGTGGAAACTCATTCAAAAGTTGCAGAAGATCCCAGTTCAAGCAGTATTGCGAGACTTGAAAAGGAAGGAAAAATCATATTAGAACCTGAAGCAGTCACAGAAATGAGAGATAAAAAGCTACGAAATAGATCAATTTCAGAGTATCTCATCAAGTGGAAGAACTTACCCGCCGAATATTCCACATTGGAGGACAAGAATTTATACAGAAGCATCAAGAACTACTCAAGCGTTGAGAACAACACTTTTTGAAGGAGAGGGGCATGTTAGGTCCCTATACTACCAGTGTAACCCCTTATTGTTATTAGTAAATCCCCCTTATTATATTTTTGTGCCAGCATAGTCCCCATATTGTTATTATTGTGCTCCATAGAAGCCCACTATTGTTACTATTGTGCCCTTACATTATTACTGTCATGTCAGATTTGATTATATTATGACCCCTTAGACTCTTATATATAAAACGAGGTCTTTTCATTTGTATCATACAATAATTGTTCATTTGTGCAATGTAAAGGAGGTTTCCCCCTCAAAGAGGCTTATTTCTAAGGTGCTCATCTATCTTTTCTATCTTTTTGTAAGTTGGGTCCATAACAGTGGCAGGTCATGGTTGTCCCAAAATCAAGGGATGTCCTCCAATAGGATTTTTTGGTTAAAGCACAATCAAATATGTGTTGTATTTCCAATGATCAATTGAAACAAAAAAATAATCTAATATACCATATGGCTTTATTTTTGATTGGTGAGCAAGTTCAAGCACAGTGCGGGTAGGACAGATGTGGTCCAACTAAAGTTGTTCCATGGTTTGCCTAGCCATAACATTTATAGCTTCTCCTAGGCCTATTAATAGATTGGATACAAGGACTTGAATTATCTAAAAAGAAACGAGTTGGTCTCCACAGTCGATATTTTTTCCATTTGAGCACTCCTTGTCACTAACTTAGCTGCTCTCCCAACAAACTGGATAGTATGAGGCTGTACTCTTTTTGTCCTTGGTTTTTTGAGACAAATATCCTTAGTTATTTTAGTACAGATGGGGATCTATTTAATGGAATGAAGTAAAGGAACCTTTATACAAATATTCCTAAGTTCGGTCACTAGGTTAGACTCAAGCATGAGGTCATCTTCCCCGTAACCAGCCTCTCTAGAAAGGGAGGTTGGTTTGAAGAAGATGTTAATGACTCTGAATGTGTGGGAATGGGTCAAATGGTGATATCTCCTTTCAAATGATTAGGAGCTTCCTCCTCACATTTCTCCTTGATGATCACCATGGGTTGTTTTTGTTTTTTATTTTCTAGATTTACTACGCATCCCAATCTTAGTGAATGGTCATTAATCCCTATCAGCATAGTTTAATAAACAAAGAAAGGATGTGATCTAATAGAATGGATCTTTTTCATAGCTTTATTATTTGGATTTGGTACCAATTGTATAGGAAGTTGAGATGGTTGAAAGGGTGGTGGTAATAGTAATGATGGCATGACCTCTGTTTGTTGAGGGAACACTCATGGCATTCTAGATTGGGCCATGGGATAAGGTATAAGTAGTGGGACATGACTGTGTTGGTGTAGGGTGGTGATATTGTGGTGACCATATCCACCCCTGTTGCCAAGGTGGAGGTGATTGTCCATACTGAAATTAATGACCATGCTGCCAAGACTGACAATACTTTTCATTTTGGTAGGAATATGATGGTGCATTATAAACAAAAAATACGGAGTATGTTTAGGATTCATACCTGTACCTAGCTGAGGCCATGATTTCTATGCTCCCATAACATGTAATGGCTCTGGTTCCCAATGCTCCCCTTAAAATGAATATTTCTATCCCGTTATAGAAGGGCATTGCTCAGTATGATGTTTTCCTATACATATCACACATTTATTAACACTTTTAACATCCACAAGACATTAAACAAAAAAATGAATTTTCATACATTTAGGACAATAAATGGACAATGTTTCTTGCTCTTCTACTAATTTCTGCTGAAAGTATAAAGAATCTATTTTTTTGCTAATAGTATTCATAATTTTGTTTCTTAGATTGTCGATCTTATTTTCCAAGCGAATAATCATAGCATATCTAGAATCAAATCTAGTATTTTGAGAATTACTTCGAATTCCTCTATTAGATCTAGATTGATTTCGTGACAATTTCCTCCACAAGTCACACATATGATCAAAATTCTTTTGAGCAGTGTCCCCTTGTCCTAGCAAGTTCAAATTATTTCTATCATCATTAGTAAGTGCTCACAAGAACAAGGTTCTAATAATATTTAAATTAAATTTGTGTTTTGACCTTTGGAGAATGTTAAAACTCATTCTAAGTAATATTCCAAGGTCTCTTCTTCACCTTGTGAAATAGTGAAAATGTCATCCTGCATTTGTCTTGTTTTACAATATTGCTATTATTTAGTCAAAAGTAATTTCTTCCTTTGTTTGTAAGAGGCCATAGTATTTCCTCCTAATCCCACAAAACAATGTATTGTTCAATCCTTGAGAGTTTTAGGAAATAATTTTAGTTTCTAGGCATCTGAAGAATAATCATAGCTTGTACACAGTATATCAAACTCAAATAGAAAATAAATTTGGCACCCATGTACCTTACCATGGAAATGAAGGAGAATGGAGCGTAGAATATTGTTCATCTAAACTACTCCATTCGGATCCACAATGGGAAATCCAAAATTGGATTGTTCCTCATTTAGCTGATTCTCACCAGTTCCTTAAGTATGATACTCCATCCTTATTCTTCCAATCAAACCACTCTCAGCACAATGTGAAAGTGGACTATGATTTAGGATAATCTTTTCGTTTCTAGTAGTTTCTTTCCCTCCACCTGTTGGTTGCGAAACTCTTGAACTACCGTCTCTAGAGTCTAGGTAAACAGTACCAATGTGGTGGGTCTGCATTTGCTAGGACTTGCTGCCTACTAGAGAAGGCCAAATATGAGAAATTTTTTTTGATTTATTACTATGTATTAAGCCCTTATTAGGCTTCAGACCCCTACCTCTTCTTACAATACATTTTAAAATAAATCAACCAAAATTAAAAATTGAAAAAACCTGGTAAAAAAATCAATCAAATGTTGTAGTAAAAAGACGATACACAAATTTACTCAAATAAAATTACTTCAACAATAGAACCACATTTCATGAAGAAATAAAGCATACTTACCCATATTGCAGAAAAATAAAAATGCTTTACCAGATTTATTCCAATCACCTCCCCAACAATGGTTCGAAAATGTTGGGTGTGGGAGTTACAGTTCAATATACTCCTTGAACACATAATTTATCACCGAAGGCTACGTAAGCTTAGAGGCGATGCAGGAGAAATTCTAAAGACTTCTGCGTTAACTTCTATAAATCCTACTTCTAACCTTCTCACTAAATTCTGTATAACCAATAGGAAATGAAATTGGAGAGAAAACATTCAGTGGAACAACACCAAGCCACTGTAGGTACTAGATTGAATTCAAGAAAAATATTTTGTAAATGAACATTGATAGAAAAATTAAAACATGCCTTGCAATCAATATAAAAAGAATATTGGAAAATGAAATATGTTCTTGTAATCAAAATTCCAATGATTTAAAAACAATAGAAGGAATGATCTTCTAATATACTTATAAATATGTTTCCTTTACTAAAGGTATCTCATTCTTGTTCTAGAGAAACTACGTGCCTGTACCAAAATGTGTCTCATTCCTGCACTAGGATACTCTATTATGGTACAAGAATTCTCTTTTCTTGTAATGGAATGTTCTGTTCATTTCCTGGAATGTTCGATTCCTGTACCAGAATGGTCTATTCTTGTACTAAGAACTCATTGTTCTTGTAGCAAAACTTCACTATTCCTACAGTAGAATGGTTCTATTCAAATTACCCATCACTCGAATACAAATGTGTTATAGCTGGAAATAAATGAAAATATTGCGGAAAAACTCAAGCTTGAACTTTAATGAAAACACTCCAAATATGAAATGCTCAATGAGAATGACTGCAAAAGAATGGAAAGGAAATCTTGCAATAGCATAAAAGGAAAGACACTTGTGCTGTAAGTAGAATACCTATCCAAAAGCGAGGAGGTAATCCTTTTTTGATCTCGGTCATAAAAAATTGATAAAACTTGTTTTGAAAGATAAATTCCATTCAAATCGTTATTCTAAAAAAGGGACATCATAAATGATCCCTGTAAGAAATAATGTTTAGTTACGTTCATATATGAAATCGTTAGAAGTTTAATATTTACTTCCACAGTTGTTATTATATCGTCGAAGTTTGTATTTATGTAAAATAACATGTATGTTGGAAAGAAAATGACTTGAACTTCAAAATCATAACCTTAACCAATCTCTCGAAAGGAAATTAGAAAAAAAAAAATTCAAAAAAAAGAAAAAGAGAGAGAAGACAAAGAAGAATAAGAAGAAGAAGAAGAAGAAGAAGAAGAAGAAGAAAAAGAAATGTGGTAATTTCAAGAATGTAAAAAAATACATAAAACTAGAAATGGAAATTAAATCAACCACACAGAGAATCGTCAGATATGAGATCACACACAAAACATTCACAAGGTTTTCACAAAATCCACAAGCTCAAGCATGGAAAGAAAATCACTCTACTCACACTGAGATAACTAGATCTAAACAACTTATGAAAGATAGGGAGAATGTGTTATGAAACCAGCTCACAAAAAGATAGAAAAGAGAGATCCACGCCTTAGAATTCAGCCTCTTCGAGGGGGCAACCTCCTTTACATTACATAAATGAGCAATTCTTGGATGATACAAATGAAAATACCTCCTTTCTATATATAGGAGTCTAAGTGGTCCCAATACAATCAAAGCCTACATAACAATAATATTGTAGGGCACAACAATAACAATAGTGGGCTTCTATGTGGCACAATAGTAACAATATGGGGGTAATGGGGGCACAACAATATAAATAAGGGGTATAACTACAATAATAATGGGGTAATCACTAGTATTATAGGGACCCAACATGCCCCTCTCCTTCAAAAAAGTGTTGTCCTCAACGCTTGAGTAGTTCAGGATACTTCTGCATAAAATTCTCATCCTCCCATGTGGAATCTTCAGCGGATAAGTTCTTCCACTTGATAAGGTACTCTGAAATTGATCGATTTCGTAGCTGTCGAGTTCTTGTTTCTATAACTGCTTCCGGTTCCAATATAATTTTTCCTTCTTCGTTAAGTTCTGGCAATATTGTTTGAACTGGGAGCTTGTCGCCTATAACCTTCTTTAAGCATGAAACATGGAAAACTGGGTGCAATCGAGAAGCTGCAGGAAGCTCCAATTTGTATGCCATAGTACCAATCTTTTGCAACACCTTGTACGGACCATAATACTTTGGTGATAATTTATTATCCTTCTTAGCTTGCTTGAGGGACATTTGCTTATATGGTTGTAGCTGTAGGAATACCCAATCACCTACATCAAAACTTCTTTCACTGCGATGCTGATCTGCCTGTTGTTTCATTCTATTCTGTGCCAACACAAGGTTATCCTTTAAGAGTTGGAGGACTTGTTGTTGATGTTCGATGTGATGTTCCACTGCCTGAACCTTAGAATTTTCTCTTAAATATGATGTGATGGATGGTGGTTGATACCCATAAAGTGCCATAAATGGGGTCATTTTTGTTGCTGTATGAAAGGAAGTGTTATACCACCATTCAGCCAGAGGCAACCATTTGACCCATTGTGTCTATTTATCAAATACAAAGCAACGAAGATATCCTTCCAAACATTTGTTTACTATCTCAGTTTGCCCATCAGATTGAGGATGATAAGATGAGCTATGAGCTAACTGAGTACCAAGACAAGAAAATAATTCTGTCGAAAAATTTCCAGTGAAAATGGGATCTCTGTCACTTACAATAATCTTTGGGTTTCCATGTAGCTTTTGAATTGTTTCCATAAATGCAGTAGAAACTGTACTGGCTTTAAATGGATGTGATAATGCACAAAAGTGTGCATACTTGGTAAGTCTGTCAACTACCACCATGATGACACTCTTTCCCTCAGACTTGGGTAAACCTGTGATAAAATCCATTGATACCTCCTCCCAACGTTGGCTTGGAATGGGTAAAGGTTGTAATAGACCCGGTGTCTTAATTGTTTCAACTTTATTTTGTTGGCAAACCAAACATTCTGCCACAAACTTTTGAATATCTGATTTAAGGCCATCCCAAAAAAATTCCTTCTTAACCCTGTGGTAAGTTTTTAAAAATCCTGAGTGCCCTCCTAAGGGAGAAGTGTGCAATTCCATAAGAATCTTTTGTTTTAGCTGGGAATTCTTACAGAGGTATAAGCGATCTTTGTACCATAACGAATCATTTTTCCAGCTAAATGTATCAGACGTACTGGAATCTTGTTGTAGCTTTCGAATAAGTGCCCACACTTCTTCGTCATTCTTCCATTCCTCCCTTGCTTCATTTATCCAATCTGGTTGGATAATAGAAATAGCGCACAACAATGCTTCCACATCCTCATCCTTCTTGAGAGTGCATCTGCCACCACATTTTGCTTCCCTTTTTTGTAGATGATTTCAAAGTCATAACCCAACATCTTTGTGACCCACTTTTGTTGCTCTTCAGAGGATAATCTTTGTTCTAAAAAGTATTTAAGGCTATCATGATCTTTTTTTACCTTGAAGTGTCTTCCCATTAGGTAGGGTCGCCATTTCTTAAGTGCATGGAGTATTGCCAACATTTCCTTCTCATAAATAGCTTTGCTTAAAAACTTTCCCTTGATTGGACGACTTTCAAAAGCAATGGGTCTTTCATCTTGCATTAGAACAGCACCAATTCCATTTCCTGAAGCATCACATTCCACAATAAAGGTTTTTGTGAAGTCCGGTGTAGCTAAGACCGGTGCTTGGCACATTGCCTCTTTAAGATGTTCAAAGGCCTTTGTTGCTTCCGAAGTCCATGAAAATGCATCTTTCTTCAATAATGTTGTTAGAGGTGCTGCTATTCTCCCATAATTCTTAACAAACTTGCGATAATACCCTGTCAACCCAAGAAATCCACGCAAATGCTTTATGGATGTGGGGATTTTCCATTCCTTAATGGCTTTAATTTTGGTAGGGTCTACCTTAACTCCTTCATGAGATACAATATGACCCAAATATTCCACCTCCTGGACTCCAAAGAAACATTTGGATCTTTTGGCATATAATTGTTTCTCTTCCAATAGTTGTAGCACCCTGTCAACATGTTCAACATGATCCTTCCAAGACTTGCTGTAGATAAGTATATCATCAAAAAATACTAACACAAATTTTCTAAGGAATGGTTTGAAAATTGAATTCATCAAACCTTGAAATGTTGAAGGTGCATTGGTAAGGCCAAAAGGCATGACCAAAAATTCATAATGACCCTCATGAGTTCTAAATGCCGTTTTCGGAATGTCTTCAATCTTCATTCTGATTTGATGATATCCTGAACGAAGATCCAACTTGGTGAAGTAAATTGATCCATGCAATTCATCCAGTAATTCATCAATGACAGGAATGGGGAACTTATCTTTAATAGTGAGCTTGTTGAGCTCCCTATAATCCGGACACATGCGCCATGATCCATCCTTCTTGTGCACCAATACTACTGGAGCAGAGAAAGAACTTTGACTCGGTTGAATTATACCAGCCTCTAGCATTTCTGCAACCATACGTTCAATTTCACTTTTTTGGACATAGGGATATCTGTACGGCCTGATGTTTGGAGGAACACTTCCTGGAATCAGATGAATAGCATGATCATGATCACGCATAGGTGGGAGACCTTTGGGAGTCTCAAATACCTTGGAATGATTGTCCAGGACTTTTTGGAGATCTGGAGAAATAGATGATTCTAATGTGGAAACATCTAGCGAACATAATTGTGCAATTACACCCCTTTGCTCCTTTTTTAGAAGCTTTGTCATACCATTAGAGCTGATTATCTTTCCTGGTTTCCCTGCAATACCCCTTAATTCAACTTCCTTTCCTTCCACAGAAAATTTCATGAAAAGTTCTTGAAAATTAAAAGCTATTGTACCCAAGGATTGTAGCCATTGGACTCCTAGTACAACATCAGCACCTCCCATTGGAATGGAAAGCATTGGGCTAGTCAATACATATTCTCCCATGGATAGCTTGATATTATGGCACTTTCCAGAGCAATTTATTGTTCCTCCATTTGCAATCATCACTTGACACTCTGGTGCTGGATATAGGAAGCAATTCAATTCTTTTGCTACCCTACAATGAATAAAATTGTGGGTGCTTCCTGAATCAATCAACACTATTACCTTTTTCTTCTTGATTTGTCCTTCTATCTTGATGGTTTGAGGAGTGGTAATTCCCGCCAATGCATTACAAGATATGGTTGGATTTATTTGTTCTTCATCTAGGCTTTGTTCCTGGAGTATATCTTCTTCTTTTGACCTTTCTTGCTCCTTTTCTTCTTCCTCTTCACAATCTATGTAGAATAATTTCTTCTCACCACACTTATGACCCTTTGTGTATTTGCTATCACAATTGTAACAAAGCCCTTTTGCTCTTTTTTCTTCCAATTGTTGTGGTGTCAACCTTGTAGGTTGTGGAAGACTATGGGCAACAACACTTCCATCTTTATAGTTGTGACTGGTATGCTTCCTAGTTGCCATAATTTTGCTTTCCATTTTTCTTGCTAACCTGAATGCCTTCTCTAATGAATCAGGTTCCCAAAGGCGAACATCATGTTGGATATTATCCTTTAAAGACCCTATGAACACATCAATCCTATGCTCCTCTGGAATATCTTTTACCCTTATGTTCAATTTTTGGAACTCCTCAATGTGCTCCATTATTGAACCCTTTTGTTTGAGACTTATCAATTGGCTAAAAAAAGTGTTGCTTTTTGTATCCTCATAATGTGCTATCAATTCTTCCATAAAAATTGCCCAAGTGATAAATTGTTTACGAGAGCAAAGCCATTGATACCATACAAATTGATTTGGTTCCAAATATAAAGTTGCCATACGTACCTTTTGTGTGTTTTGCACATTATTGAGATCGAAGAACTGCTCCATCTGTAATATCCATGTGGCGGGATCCTTCCCATCAAACTTCCTCATATCGATTTTTGGAATATGGTGGGTCTTCGATCCAACATTAGAATCTATGGAATCATGATTAACATTACTTTTGTTCACATCATGAGTTTCCTTTAAAACCTTTTCACCATTAGTAAGTATCTCTTGTAGAAAGTTTGTCAAATCTGTCTTCAAATCTGTCTTCAAACTTGCCATGTCTTTCTTCAAATCACTCTTCAAATCGTCCATATTAGCTTCCATGCCCTTTATCTTAGCATCTGTTAGCTTTTGTGAGCGTGACATTTGTTGCACTTGTTCTTGTAATTTTGATATATCATGTAGCATTTCTTCCTCTTCTTCATGAGTCATGCTAGAGCTTTCAGGTTCCTTACTAGGCGTTTGCATTTTCTTTCCTCGGGGCATCAGTTACCGATAATAATTCTTTACTAGGCCCTTTGAATTCCTTCAAACCAAGCTTATGCAAAAATAAAAAATAAAAACTACACACCTTTTCTTTACTTTGTAGAAGCCTGATATTGAATCTGATGTACCTCTGTAATTTCGAATCATCTAGTTCTGAAATTGTGATCTGTAGTAGCTTTCTGTGTCCTCTTTCCAATGCCACTAGTCTGAACCAAAGTGGATTCGCCAAGAAAGAGTTATGCACAATCTCCCGCAGTGACCGGATTATAGACTGGTTCAGTAGAGCGAACTTGTATGAAGTGCCACGTGTCACTATTTCAACCTTTGACTCTGAAAATTATATAAAAGAAAACTCCAGTCCGTCCTCTTTCTGTACCTTCTTACGAAATTTCAATGCGATGCTCAGAAAGAAAGTTATGACGATTTTCCCCAGGTCACCTGTTTTGAGTGTAATTCAGGAGTTTGCAAAAACACCAACTTCCTGAGATCATATCTCCGAAAATATCGCGTGAAAAGATCTGAAATTCTGACCCAAGGTTCAGCGCGATTTCTTCTCAGATGGGCTTTTTTTGCGACTTCTGAAACGTCACAGAAAAAAAGTTATAGCGAAAATGCCACGATGACCTGTTTGGAGCAGCGAAACCCTAGAATCCAAAGCTCTGATACCAAATGTTATGAAACCAGCTCACAAAAAGATAGAAAAGAGAGATCCACGCCTTAGAATTCAGCCTCTTCGAGGGGGCAACCTCATTTACATTACATAAATGAGCAATTCTTGGATGATACAAATGAAAATACCTCCTTTCTATATATAGGAGTCTAAGTGGTCCCAATACAATCAAAGCCTACATAACAATAATATTGTAGGGCACAACAATAACAATAGTGGGCTTCTATGTGGCACAATAGTAACAATATGGGGGTAATGGGGGCACAACAATATAAATAAGGGGTATAACTACAATAATAATGGGGTAATCACTAGTATTATAGGGACCCAACAGAATGAGATGGGTTGGTTGGGCCCTAACAAACCAACTAATTTCCTTGTATGAAAATTTTGAAATCAACTACAAAAAGGCAACATTACAGATAATGACAAGAGCCAAAATATAAAACTTACATTTGCTATGTATTTATTTAGAGTGTTCTGCAAATATACATTGTAAAACTTTGGATCTAGCCCGAGAGAGACAAGGCCATACAAGATTACAAAATTATAAAAAATGTGATTTGGAAATTATTCATAGTATCACTAATTAAGTCTGTCCAAGAATCCCTATTTTATACATAAAACTCAACTCTCAGTCGTGACGAAAACCTAACAAGAAAAAGTGTTCGAATGGTGACCGACCTCCACTTGTAGTCCATCCATAACACTCCAAGCCTATCTTTAGCTCATCCATAATTCCCTAGACCTTATGCAGAAAATGGAACAAACCCTTGATAAGAGATGTGTATCATTCCTTAACAAGCATAGTGTTGTTGGAGTCAATCCAAAATGAATGGGCCAGTTGTCCATCAGGTACAACAATGGTAGGTGGTACAAGAACTGTGAATTCTACACCATTGAAATCTGACTTTGATTAATGACATTTACTCACAATGCCTTAAGGAATTACAAAAACATAGGTTGCAAAGGAAATTAAGCCTATTAAACCTTTTTAATAACAATTAAGCCCTTATAGTCCATATCCAATAAAATCACAAAAGAGACCAAGGATCATGTGTAAATGTTTTAATTTCATTGCGAAATTGAGGTTTAGGTAGCATAGTTAGGGCAACGATAAGGTTAAATCATGTAAAATTGTGACGATCAACAACGAAAATTCATGCATGACACACCAACATAGAGGAACTACCATGATCATATTCCATCTCAAGCGAGTGAGGAATCGACTAGATCGAGTGGTCACCTTTCTCTAAGATGGCTAGATGCATGTGCATGGTACCAATGGAATACTCTTTTGAGTACATCTTATTATTTGTGTTGTTATCACTTTCTTGGGACAAAAAATGTTTAAGGGGGGTGGAACATATTATACATAGGGGGTATCGTATGGGGTATAGAGGGAGGTACCCAAGGAAATAATGTGATGTAATAATATAATGGGCCATAGTTAATGAGTAAAGTGGTTATCCCACATTATGCAAGTGACCACAACTAGTTAGGGAATAATGTGATAATCTCACTGTAATGGATGTATGATATTGGGAGACCCATGGTAATTACCCATGGTATTGTCTGTATGAAGTATATATAGAGGCTAGATAATCTTCATTTAAGAGATTTCCTGGACTAATGTATTGACAAGCAGATGCCTTCTGGAGTGATATTGTTCCTTAAGGAGTACTCGTATGGTGTTACCCTACCTTAAGGGTTTTCTTAATAAATATCAGAATTTCGAGTTTATATTGTTGGATTGACCTTGATATTTCTTGTGCATATCTTGTATTTTTTTTTATATATTTTGAGGTTAAGTATATTACAAGAAGGTATCAAAGTTCATTCTTGGGCAAAATGAGCAATTTTTTTTTTGCAGGAAGTTGTTGGGGTTTAATTTTGTCGAGCAGATCTAGAAATTTTGTTGTAAAATTTGTGAAATAATAGCATATCTCAATTCCACCCTAGGTATAATTATTTTATGAAGATTTTAATAAAGAAACAACTCTACCTGTATATATATATATATATATATATATATATATATATATATATATATATATATATATATATATATATATATATAGCTTTCATACCCCTTGTAATGGATTTGACCTACAAGTATATTAAAAATGCAAGGTATGCCCAAGAAGTATAATTATTGATCCAAGAATAGAAATATAAATGCTTCTTAATTAATATCAAAACCTTTCAGGTAGGGCAACACCATGCAATCACTCCTTAAGGAGAACACTCCACAATACATATGCTTATCAATACAGTAATAGTTGGTATATATCAATGAAGAGTCTCTAGGCTCTATATAGGCTTCATACGTACAATTCCATGGGTAATTACCATGGGTATCTAAATACCATACATCCATTACAATGGGCTTATTACATTATTCCCTAAATACTTGTGGTCCCTTGAATAATATGGATTAAACAATTTATTTATTAACTATAGTTGATTATATTATTACATCACATTATTCCCTTGGGTACCTCCCTTTGTACCCCATATGATATCCCCTCAGTATACTACACTTGCATGCTTAGAGAATACTTGAAGCACTTTAGCATTCAATTTGATTTGGACAAAGGAAAGTGAGCAAGAAAATGAAGGAAAAGGATAGAAAATGGAAAAAAAAGAGAAATAAAAGGAAAGTTGGATCAATAGCTTTGGCAAGGGGATTTTGTAGGTAACAAGTTACGTGTGTGATTTCCTTGTTGGGATGTCAACACATCGTATACACATTTTTTTTTTCATCTGTTGTCATTCACATGGGTTTTTCCTAGTATGGTAGTTGTTTCATCCTTCCCTTCCATTTCTAGGATAGACATGATGTGATGGGGATTAACTCTTGGTTGAGCTTTGGATTGCTAGAAGGTTTTGGATCCAGGTGATAGTGTTAGAAAGATTACCAAGAGTTTGGGGTGGATATGGTTTTCTCTAGGAAGCCCTCAACAGGTGGGTGGAGACACGAAAATTCCACAAGGTATGGTGAAGGAATACTTAAGCATCCAATCTTGGTTTGGTTTTGTTATCTTGATACCGATTTATGTGAGATCACACTAGCTTGAGCGTGGAGGTGGTTTAACCTCGAGAGTAACTCTTTTTTTAAGTCCTGGTTTATCCCATGAGATCACACATTCATGCTTGGAATATGG
Organism: Pinus tabuliformis; assembly: GCA_031772625.1. Taxonomy (NCBI): domain Eukaryota; kingdom Viridiplantae; phylum Streptophyta; class Pinopsida; order Pinales; family Pinaceae; genus Pinus; species Pinus tabuliformis. The sequence continues at coordinate 1,309,581,314 of CM062805.1, read as the reverse complement.
CATGGAAATTATTATCTCAAAAAAATATTTGTTTTATCCCATCATATGGTCAGCTGGTATGAATAAGTCCCTAGGTTGGTTTGATTTTTTATGTTTAATTCTGAGCTATTTCTCTAATGTGATTAATGATCACATGTACTTGTTATTATTTTTATTTCATGGCATATTCATCATGGTTCTTATTTTACATGGCTAGGTCTATATAGTCAAGTTATGAATGGTTAGCATTGTTAGCATTTTTTCAATTATTTTAGAAAGTTACAGGAAGTTCTCGGAAAGCGCATGGAGGATAGATTGAAAAATTGGCTCAGATCTTGGAATTGTCGGCACAAAATTGGATTATTTTGGTAATAACCACATGGAAGCAGGCTTATGAGTGTATTTATAGCCTCATAATCATATCTACAATATGTCAAGGGTGCGGTTGTGGTGTTATTTCACTAAAAAAGGATTCTAGCTTAGGGATTGATCACCTGGGGTGGTAATCTAGCTCCTAAGTTATCTATAGTCCCTAAGCGATGGCAGAAAGTGCTTAGTCTGTAGGCCCCAATTCCATCCCTAGATGTTGGAGATCAGGTCATGTCATAGTAGCCCTGAGCTCATGTTTACCCTGCAGATCTTGTAAAAGTGGGTAAATATGCGGTGGGGGATTATATTAGCTAAGCCATCATTTTAGTGATATTTTTTTCTTGTTAATCATCTAGTTCAAATAATTTCTCTCCTACTTGCAAGAATTGAGCTTCAGCCTCGTTCCAATACACCATAATTGTATGAACAATGTTCTATACTTCTAATATTGTTTCCTTAACCAAAGGGAATCTATTTTTAATAGTCTCAAGGTTCTCTTCTTGATTTCATATTCTCTTTCCAAGCCTCTATATTTTCTCCTTGATTTTTTTACTCTCGTTTTGTATTTACACTTTAATGGCCCAAAGAGTACTGATGTTAGGTTTACATTCTTATTAGAGTGTTAGAAGCTTCTTCACGCCATGTAATCAAATGATTTAATACCAAACAATATATAAACAATAGGTATATGACATATCAATATTATCATAATGGGCTTTCACTATGTAAATAAACAAAATTTTACATTTTTGCAATTCTCAATTAGGCTGAAATCATGATTATCGCGATCTTATTTTCCAAGGCATGAGAGAAATCCTCCATTTCTAGTTCTAGGATTGGTGTCATGGATTTTTAGTGTCAATAGAAATGTCCAATAATGTACCATCTTTACCCTATTATGTCAATTCTATTAATAGATTAATGTTATACTTTCTCTATTTGAATATGAAGAACTTAGCAATTACAATTTTGATATGCCAATAAAATAGCATACATGCTTGTTTAAATGTAGATACCCAACTCTCTATTTCATAATACACTTTGCTACTCATTGTGTACACAAGCAACAAATGATGCAAATCTTTCTAATTTGTTATCATTACCACCATAAGCATGAAGTTATATTATATTTTTCAATTTCTTATATAATATTTATTATAGGAAGTGTTGTTTTATATAGATTGAAAGTGGTTTATCTGTCTATGTATTAATGTATTTGGATTGGAAAAAGAGGAGGAGAATGGTTGGAGCTGAATGCCTCACAAGTTTCATAGAATAAAAACTACAAATTGGGGTTGTAACATGTGCTTTACATAATGATAATTCAAACCATGAATTTAATTAAACATTGAATTGAGTGATGGTTAATCAAATTATTCTTGTAATATGTCATAATATAATCTAGTTATGCAATGAATTTGTTTAGAGTGTTTTGAGAGTTAAAAGGAATTTGAATGAAAGGTCATTACATTTGATTGTAATGATAATGATTTAAAAATAAAAAATAAATAGTGCCATATGTGTGAAATCCACAATATAATTAGAGGTTATTAGGCTGCGTAATGTAGTGTATAGTGTTAACCAATAAATATTCAAACCATTTTTGCGAAATAAATCCTAACATACTAATAATAATTAGAAATTTAAAAAAGAATATGTATATTAAGATATATAATCATAAAAATAATTAACAAAGGGATATAGGGATGATGGAGATTACCCAATAGAAAAGCCCACAAGTAATTCTATTTCAATTTTTTCAAGAAGTATTGCAAAATGAAGGTACACACTCTTATCCAAAGATATCATGTATATTTTCTCATTCGTGGTATTTTTACATATGATTTTTCTCATAGACAATTTATGTTCACCATAGTAAAGTTCAAATTCACTTTGTTATCCAACCTTTGATTATATTTCTTTATTTTGATTCCTAGTCATTCTCACTACCATCTCATTTTTGTAAGTATCCATCTTTTAATTTATTGCCCCTTCAATTATTTTTCCATAAACTCGGAAATCCTTTATTATAATGTTTCTTTGAATGTCAAACATCAATTGGTTTATTTCATATATTAAGGAAAAATGACACTTTTTCCTTTCACCTTCAACTTATTGCTAGTCAATCATTGACTATCCATTTTCACAGAGGAGAGATTATTCTATATCCATTTTGGATATAACGTTTATAGAAAACGGACTTCTCAATGATGATGCTTATGTAAGACTAAGATTAAGAATCTAAATGAAATTTTTCTTTGTTGAAAAAATTATTATTCTAACTATATGTATTTTCGGCTAAAACTTTACTTGTTCCTTTAAAGCCCTAGTGCCCAAAAGAAATCCTTTAATATTCACACGTTGTTGGTAAACTCACTGAATTATTTTTTCAAATGATCCCATATTCTCATTTCACTAATCAAAAAGGCTTAACGAACCAACAATGTGACATGATATCCTACTTCATTATATTTTTTCCATTTAATTAAATATAATCTCGAGAGGTAATCATTTTGAAACGAATTTTCTAATATATTATGTATAACGATTAAAAATAGATTCAACACTAATAATATATTATTTCGAGAGAGATTTCAAAGAAAATACACTAAATTATGAAGCTGAATATATTATCGCAAAGTAGATGAACCAAAATAAAATTGCATAGACGAAAGAGTACAGTAAGAAAAAACACATAAGGAAACAAAAGTAAATTTATAAATACAAATTTTAAATAAAAATGTTTTAATCTCTAACAAGATATGTGAAGTTAAAAAAGAACATCTTAGATGCTGTTTCATTCCTAGAATGAAATTGCATTTTCCGTACCCAGCTTTAGAAAATGAAAATAGATGAATATGAACACCCTAACAATATGAGAAATATAAAAATGTAAAAGCTATGTGACAAATGGTCCATTAATATTATAACATGGAAGTAACTAGTGTGCTGAGTTAGATATGTGAATATGTACTCTAAATGAAGTAGAGGATATGTATAGCAGTTGTATTTTAATTCATTTCATTTACACTATGTTTTTTTATTTATTTAGGTGTCGTGTATAAATTTTATATTTTGTTTCATAGCTTATAAACTAAATATTCATTACTAAGTTATATATTGAAATATGTCAAAGAGTATTATTGCGAGAAGATTTAGATCTCAACGCTAAACAATTTAATTACATTTTATTATTACAATAATTATAGATATAATATATTATAATTTAACATGTATGAGTATGCATTAGTTGAAACTTAATTTAAATTGTATTTTTTTCAATTTCATTTCATATTATATTTAAAATATTATATTATATATTGAACAAATACAGTTGAGTTTTGTTAGATGAAATCTTAAGTTATCATATTCAACATTTAATTATGATTTCCGAGTCTATATTTTTATTTTTAGTAAATCATAATTTAAGAATGAAATTCAATAATTTTACATGCCACTCATTCTATTTATTATTTTTAATTAAAATAAAATATTCATTTGTTAATTTATGTTATGGAATTTAAGAAAATATAGCATGTTCGTAAAACAGTTCAAATTTTAAAGATTGAACACTGAAATGCAATGATTCCTTATTTCAATATGTGTTGATATAGTAGGTTATAATTTAATGATGGATTATTTCCTTTCCATGATTCCATTTCAAATCTATATAGGAACTAGCAACTTTGAGCTTAATCTAGGAACTCTTTGATTATTGAGGTAATTAATTCTCCTATCACTGTTCATTCCAAAGTTACCAAAATGTTGCATTACAAAACAAATTTAAAAATTTTCATTAAGGATGGGCTTACCATGTTTTATTATGACCATTGACTTAGTTTCCATAGTAATAATGGAAGGTGTTTGTGATTCTTTGTCTCTTCAAAAGCTACCTATACATGGTCAATAGCTCCTCCTTTTCAAAATTCTTTGTATAGCTAAGCCATCATTTGAGTGATATTTTGTTCTTGTTGATCATCTAGTTGAAGTAGTTTCTCTCCTACTTGCAATAATTAAGCTTTACACTTGATTTCAAGGTTCTCTTATTGAGCTCATATCCTAGTTTCAAGAACTTATAATTTCTCCTTCAAGTTTTGATTCTCCTTTTGTATTTAAATTTTAATTGCCCAAAATTTACCAATGTTAAGTTTAGTTTATTCTTAAAGTGTTGGAAGCTCCTTCAAGGCCATGGATTCAAATTATTTAATACTAAGAAATCTATAAAAAATAGGTCTATGGAATAACCATATTATCAACGTGGATCTTCACTATCTAAATAAACAAAAGTTTATGGTTTTGCAATTCACAATTAGGCTAAGATCCATAGGGGCTTGACAAGGGGAGCAATATCATACCACATAAGTTTATATTCGGGGATTTATATTGAGAAAAAAATGACATAATATATTGTCCGATATATAGGGGGTAAAAGGTTTTTATATTGGAAAGTATAAAAAATAAAGCTTGAAGATAATGAAAAATATAAAGAGGTATAAAAATTGTTGATAGAAAAATGGGTACCTACAATATCTAGTGAGAGTAGGGGCTTTTTAAATTGGCAAGGTGTATAGGGTTTCTAATTGTAGGGGATTCAAAAATGTGATTTTTAGAGGTATTCTCAAATATGTAGTTAAATTAAGGCTATTGTTTAATATGCCACAAACACGCATGATATGTCAAAGGTTCATTGAGTGAAGCCATCATGCTTAGATCACGCTTCTCAGGATGTTATTTCCCGAGCCATGAAGAAAAGACCTCATTTATGGTTACAAGGCTTGGTGTTATGTACTTATAGTGTCAAGTGCAATGTCCACTAGAAGACCATGTTATTTTAATTCTATTGCTGGATAAATGTTATCCTTTCTTTGTTTAAATTTACAAAAAATAGCAATTATAAGCTTCTTGTAAAAAAAAATAGGATGCATGTTTATTTAAATGTACATACACAACTTTCTAGTTCAGATACACTTTCCTACTTAAGGTATATACAAACAACAAATGATCAATGTATTGTTCCCATTCCCACCATAAACATGAAGTTGTAATATATTTTTCAAATGCTTAAATAATAGTTATTAATGGGAGTGTTAATGTGTAAATATTGGAGGTGGTTTTTATATCATGTATTTCGATTTAAAAAAATCAAGGGGAATGGTTGTAGGTTAATTCTTCCCAAAACCATTGTTTAGGGGGTAAAAACTACTATGAATATTCATGAAGCAAAAAGCTACCAAAATTTATGCATTCCCCCATAAAAAAATGAAACAAATGAAACTAACTTGGATATAAATGGAATAGTTGGGTGGAGACCAATATCCACCTCGATTAGCCCTCCCCAATTAGGAGAAAATGGTCATGATTGCATTGAGTGTCTCCATGATATGGGAAAATTTCTATTGAATTTGTTCCATGATGAGCCACTTGCCTTGGTGCAAGAGTTGGACAAATTATACAACTCGATATAGTTGGATATTCTACTCACGAGTGTTCTTGATATACATGTCCATGATTCGATCATCTTTGGCCTCTTCCGTGCACTCTGTGTTTAAATATTTTTGTGTTATTTGTTCTACAATGTTTCATGTGTCAAGTAATGGTGGAAACTATGGTTGAAGGTAGTCCACATTGAATAGTAGGTGAAGGCCAAGGAATGGTGGAATTTTTAGCTTGAAAGTATTATCCCCTACATCCTTAGTGAATGTGTAAGGCCCATATTAGAGAAAATGAAGCTTGCGGTGGGCGCAAGTAAGGCGATCCTTCTGCAAATGTAACCAAACTTTGTCACCCACCTAAAACATGTGTGGCACTGAATGTTAATCATGAAATTACTTGTATTTAGCATTGGTTTTGTCCAATATTTCATGGAACTACTTGTAGATGTGCTGAAGGCACTCAATGAATTTGTTATCCATGTCAGGTTCAGACTTTCCATGAGCCAAATCTTCTTCAGTAGCTACAAATGGTATGTCCACATCAATGGAACATGTTGGGTAGAATCTAAACCCCACCTAAAAGGGGTTGTGTCGAGTTGAGCTATGCAGATACTTGTTAAAGTTGTGCAAGACCTATCGGATGATTTCATCGTACGTGTGTGGATGCTTCAAGTTGTTCATGCACAAAATGTTTACGATCATCCTGTTGATAATATCTGTGTGGCCATCAACTTAGGGTTGGAAATCCATGGTCTTAGTAAGTTTCGTAGCCAACATCGACCATAAACTTGACAAAAATTCACTTAGGAATCTACTATCCTAATCTGGCCTCAGTTGTGATACTTTTGTTGCAAGCTGCCATGATGGTTGTCTTAGAGAATGTGTCAATGACCAAAAAAACATAATCATTTATGTGCTTACTAGAAGGAATGTTGGGCATGTCATCCATGGAGATGGATTCCCAACATTGAATAGGAGTAGGCAAAGGAGTATATATGAATTTCTTCTTAATGGTTGGTTTGGAAATCCCATGTGAGGTGCACGATCCAATGTACTTCCCAAAATCCTAATGAAGGTTCAACCACTAAAAATACTTTTGCAGTACTGCCACTATTTTCTCTACTCCAAAATATCCAACGAATTGGTTGTAGTGTGCCTCCAAAATCATCTTGCCACACTCACTTGAAGGAACACAGATGTGTCCTAGGTGGGGAAAAGGTGCATATTGGAGGTGAAAAAGTTGAACTTTCTTACCTACATGGAGTGTCTTGTATGTATTACTAATTTCTAGATCACTCTTATAAATATTTGGTCATCCCGAAGTCCCCTTCCTGTAGGAGTCGAGAAAAGTGATCAGTGTCATGATTAATGGTTGGCTGAGGCATTCAGAAACCTTTTTGGTGCTTGCTTTCTTATAATTAATGCTCAATTGGAGCTATTGCATGTATGTGGACATTTTCTTATGGTGATTGTTTTGCAAATTACCCTATGTCTATATGACTTACAGGGGTCAGTGGAATGTCTGGATGACTGTTACCTTCCCCATAATGTAACACTTCCATTTCTGGTATACCTGCATAATACCCCTACTTATTAACAATTTCACCAATAACATAGTTAGAGGCTTCTATATCAACCTTAAATGAGTTTTCAAGGTCTTATAGTGTGAGTACTTGTGTAGAGGAAAGTTAATGCTTCAACTCAGAAAAAACCTTCTATTACGTGTGGACCACAAAAATGTTTCTTTCACTCTGCCCTTGGTGGATTGACTTAAAGGCCAAGTGATCAACCCAAAATGTATGACGAACCATTTGAAATGGCCCTCCTTGGATTTGAAGGAAGTCTTTCACACGTCAGAGGGTTCGATAGGCACCTAGTGATAACTAGACTTCAAGTCAATCACACAGAAATATTTTCCCCCCTTGAGATCATTAGGTCATGGATCTATGTGATTGGGTACCTATTCCATACAGTGATATCGTTTTGCGCCTAATAGTCAACACGGAGTCTTTAGGTCCTATCCTTCTTTCATACTAATATAGTCAAGCTCCCACATGGTGATGAGCTTGGCCTGAAGTGCCCTTTTTTGTAGCAACTCTATAATTTACCTCTTTATCTCATCGTTCTTTAGATCAAAGTGCTAATATATTGGTCCATTGGATAGTGGTGCGCCCAGGGTGATATCGATGGAGTGCTTAACATGACAATGCAAAGGTACCCATGTAGGTGAGGCAAAAATGTCCCTATACTCCTACATGACCTTGTCAATCTATTGCTATTGTGGGTAGGAGCCCTCTCTAGAAGTCGTCGCCACAACCTTCTTCTTTCCCTGAGGGAAAATCACATGGAAAACAAATTTCCTAGTCTAGGAAATTATCTTACTGCATTTCTTTATAGTGATCAAAGAGATGGCGGTAGGTGGGGCTACCTATGATATCATGTACAACTTATTGCCTAAAGTAATAATCACAGAGTAAGGTTTAGACTCATATACAACATGTCACTTCCAAAAGTATGGTTATCCTAATAATACATCACGAAATTGTAGAGGAGAAACATCACATAATACCTCATCCATGAAGGGTTATATGTTGTAGGGAAGGTGGCACTATTGGCTGATGTAGAGATCTCATCCTTGGTGAAGCCACCTGATCGTGTACATATTCAAATGTGTTGTAGTCGATTGACCCAACTGCTTCACAAGCTCAACTAAAATGAAGTTTTTTTGGCTCCCACTGTAGAGAATGAACTACATTGCATAACCCTTCACCCACATGCGTGATTGGAAGATGTGTTCTCCCTCCTCTTTATCTTTAGGATCAATATTCTAGACCTTAGTGGTGGCCAGGATGGCACTGGTTTCCACGTCAATGATATTGTTCCCTTTGTCATTCCCCTTGTCAAGTTATGTCGCAGAGTTAGTACATGAGTCTAATTCGGAAACTTTCAGCTCAACTACTAATGACTTCCTTGCCTCACACTCACTTGTATTGCAAGTGGAGCTCTTATGGAACTCACACCATTTTCCCGTGCCCTTCTTTATCTTCATGGTGTTGTTCTTTCTTGCAGCTTTGGAGGGTTGTCCTCGGTCACCACGCCTTTGCTTTTTCCTTTTCTTTGTGGCTTGGAGGCACCTTTTTCTTGTTTCAAATTCGCATATCCAAAGTCTCAATTATTTTGTTTAAACTTCTTCTCAATCTTGACAGTATATCCATACTTCATTGCCGAGCAAGGAGATATCATGAACTCGATCTCATCCTGAATGTACTTATGTAGATAACCATGGTACTTTAGTATGAAATGTCACTTAAAATCCTTTATACACATCTTCGTATGAAGAGTATGGAAAACATTTATGAACTCTAGTACATATTGTAGCTTGGTCCACTTTATGTATTTATCATCATAGCTCCTAACATGGTAATGTTGTTCCTTAATGGTGTCTCAGAAATATTCCAAAGGGGGTGCGAATGAAGGCACTAAGTACCCTCTCATCATTTTGTTTACAATAGGTTTCCTAGTAGTCCTTAACTTGTGGGGTGACTTTAAGAAGTGAAAAAGTAACATTTTCCTGATTAGAAAAGTCATGCACTAAAAAATATCCTTCGAATAGATTTAACCATTTACCTACTGCATTTGCATTTATCTTTCCCTCAAATATGGGAATATCAAATTTAACCTGTACCTTAAAAAGAGTGGAAACTCTAGAGTGGTTATTGGACGAAGATGTGTCACGTGTGGGTAGACATCAAAGGATCTATGCAAATTTGTCCATTATTTTGTTCCTCCATCGCTCGAGGGATTCTTTGAGAAATACTTCGAATGGATATCCGACCCCCTCATCTTTCTTTTCTTCTACCTTAAGACGTCATCAAGGTTTACAAGGATGTTCTTGTAAAATTTCAACTAGTATTAGCTCTAACTTCTCATACCGTGAGCCCGTTGGGGATGTGCAAATAAAAATAGAGAAAGAGTAGACCTCTTCGATACCACTCATATGATCTTAAATAGGAATGTAAAATATTACATATATAACAATAAAATATTGAGATGCAACGTAAATATACTTCATTTCATTTATATCAAAACACTGAAATATGCCTTCAAACATAATGGAAATAAACTAGCTCATGCAATGATAGCTTATGTCTAAGAAGAGATGTGGCAGCTACATTCCTCTGAATTGTATTACAATTAGGCTCAAGGACCTATTTATTATTTTCTAACAAGGGAAAACCCTAAAAAACCAAAACCTTAACTCGTCGAGATGGAACACCAAGAGGTTGTGGGCCGTGTTGGTGTTAATTAGTCAGCCAATTTATTGGGGTTGTAACTTTATCATATTGTCTCTGTTTGTCACGTACAATACCTTGTTGGAAATTTTTCATCAAATACTACTTGATTTCTACCAAGCCCCTACCTATGGCTACGGGATTGGTGCAAACCTAAAAAAAACACCGTTTACAGGGTGAAAACTGCTCCAGAAGTTCAGGACCAAAAAAAACTGCTAAAAATAGTAAATGCTACCATAAACAAGGAAATGAATGAAATCGACTTGGATCTAGGTGGAGTAGGTAGGTGGCCACCAATATCCACCTCGATCAATTTCATAGAACAAAAATTATATATGGGGCTTGTAACATGTGCTTTGCATAACAAGATTTCACACAACAAATTGAAAATTTGTTTGGTAACATGTGATTTACATAATGATAATTTAGACCATGAACTTAATTAAAGGTTGAATTGAGAAATGGCTAATCAAATGATCGATGAAATGTGTCATGTTCTAACTTAGTTATGAAACTAATTGATTTTTAGTGTTGTGGGAATCAAAAGGAATTTTAATAAAAAGTCACTGCATTTAATTATGATCCTAATGGTTTAAGAAAAACAAAATAATGATATAGGTGGAAAATTGATAATATAATTAGAGTTAAATCAATCCACGAAAAGTATTCCACATAGTTAATTAATAATGCTTAAAACCATGTTTGAGAAATAAATACTAACATAAAAATAATAATTACAAATTACAAAAAGAATCTATAAATTAGGAGCTACAATCACACAAATAATTAACAAAGAGACAATGGAGTTTACCCTAGAATTTGAAAAGGAAAACCAACAATTAATGGTTTTTCTCTATTCTCAAGAACTATTACGAAATGGAGCTACACACTCTTAATCAAATATTTCATGAATTTTTCCTCATTCATGGTATTTTAGTATATTATTGGTATTTTAGTATATTATTTTGACTCTTGGACAATTTTGGTTTACCAAGGTCAAGCTATGTCCTCCAATCTCTCATTATACTTCTTTAGTTTAAGTCATCAAACATTTTCGCCATCCCCTTCTTTATTTCTTTTTGGAAAGAATCCATCTTTTAGTTTATTAACTTTTTTATTATTTTTTCCAGCAAATTTAACATAAATTATTATATTTTATTATAATATTTATTTAAATACCAAACATCAAGGGATGTATTATACCTTAAAAGAGAAGATGATATTTTTATCTTTCATCTTCAACATTATTGTTACTCCACCATTGTCTTGAAACATTGCAAAAAAAATTATCCATTTTGGCAAACATTAGAGTGGGGATTATTCGAGATTTAGTTATAAAATACAGAGAATGGAATTCTCAATAATGTATAATGTTGTATATGTAAAACTTTGCAAGAAAAACTATCCATTTTCAAAAACATGGGAGGAGGGACTATTCAGGATTTACCTATATATTACAGAGAATAGACTTCTCAATAATGTTATATAAGTAGGACTAAGTTTAAGAATCTAAATGTCATATTTATTTGTTGGAAAGGTTATTATTCTAATTGGGTGACATGTTTATATTTTGTATTTGCATCAAGTTTTAGCTAAACGAAGCAAGGCAATTGACTTGTATTTTTTGGGTTCTTAGTGCTCAAAAGACTAATTTAATATTCACTCATTATTGGTAGACTCGTTGAATAATTTTCTCAAAGGTAAATCGTGCTTTTGTTTCAGGGAGGGCTTAATGAGGCAACAATGTGATACCATCTGTTACTTCATTATATTTTTTTCATTTAATTAAATTTGGTCCTAATGTACACTTATCTTGAAACCAATATTTTGTTACATATTAAATTGAAATAATATATACCATTAAACAAAATAAATTGATTCAAGAATAATATTATATTATTGGTAAAAAAATTTAGAATAAAATACATTAAGTCATAAACCTCAATGAAAATATTATCACAAAGAAGATGAATCCAAATAAAATTGTAAAGAGGAATGAATACAATAAGAAAAAACATGTTAATAAATAAATTAAAATTAAAATTAAAATATCAAAAAAAAAAAAAAAAATTGTTTTAATCTATCATAAGATATTTGAAGTTGGAAAGAATAATCTGGTTTTATTTTTAAAATAAAAAACCGTTTTCTATTATGTATTTTTAGAAAATGAGTAATTTACATATGTGGAAAGCTTAATAATATGAGAAGCATAAAAATGTAAAATCTATATCATAAATGGTTTATTAATTTAACTGAAAAGTTAATTCTATATTTCAATATCAATGCAATGTGTAATTTTATTTGTACTCAATGTGGAGTTGCCATGAGTCTTGTTTAAAACAAAAACAAATTATTCTTAAATTAAAGAATAATTTAAACTATAATCAAAATTAAAAACAAATAAATGTATTTAATCAAATGTACTTAAAAATATTATAAAACAGAGTCTAAATTTTATATAAAATTTTGGATTTCTTTTAAAGTAATTAAAACAAAAAAAGGTAAAGTTAATATTATTTATATTTTAGTGTGTAAATAAACTATTTTAATATGGATGTTAATTAATTTATTATAATATTAGTTTTAGAAAAAATATAAATATATATGTATAAATAAGAAGCACAATAAAATATTTGAATGTGTAAAGAAAAGAAATAGTTAAAAAATAATTAAAATGTATTAATGGTAATTAAAAAGTAATTAATAAAATATGAATAATAATTAAAAATTATTAATAGTAATTAAAAAATTCAATGTATATTATAAATAAAATATTTTGATATATAAAATTAAGTGGCATTGAAATATAAAAATATGTTGACTAAAAAAATTAATGTTACAATGTAATATGTAAATGAATTTAAGATTATATATGGTTTATAATTATAATAATAATAATAATAATAATAATAATAATAATAATAATAATAATAATAATAATTAATAATTATATAATACTATATAAAGTAATTAAAAAAATAAATTCTTATTATTAGAGCATTTTAAGTATTCATATTCTTTCTTCTATTATGGGTCAAACAACTATTTTTTGGAATTGCATGTTTAAGCTATTTTATTCCATGTATTCAATACAGGGTCATGTTAACCCTTAGAGTGATGCAATTTTTGGAGGTGAATATTTTTTAAGTTTTTCACTATAAAAAATGGTTTGTAGTTCAAGAGGCTTGATCCCTCCTCACTTTTGCTAGACCTGTGGTTAAAATAGATCTCACTGGATATATGGTTAAGATAGATGTGTATTAGTGTTATAAGAACACTTTGAATATTTTGAGTAAAAACATATTGACCCTAATTTAAAATAACAAAATATGATATATGTGGAAGTTTTATAGTGATCTTTATAACATGAAACATGCACAAATTTGATTGCTCAAAACCACTTATAAATACACCAAAATTAGAATATTTTATTTCAATTCAAAATAATCAGTGAGGTGAGCACTTAGACCAAATCAACTTGAAAAGGCAGAAGAAGAAAAAAACAAAGAAACAAACAAAAACAACCTATTTTTTCCATAAATTGATATAACATCTCAAAGACCAAAAACTTAGGCATTCAAACATATTTATTAGAAATAATGACTAAAATATCCTTGAAAATTTTAATGACAAATTTCAATATAGTTAATTTATGTCTTTTCGGTTTACAACCATAATAATACATATAAATTGGATGAAACAACTTTCTTATCTTTAATTTTTTATTTTAAACATAATACATTATAATTTTTTTTTAGAGTATCACATTTCAATTTTCAATTGTACACTTAGTATATTATAATTTTTTTTTTTTTTTAAATCTCACATTTCAATTTCACATAACAACGATTTTATCTTTATTAAACTTAACATATTATAAATTTTGTAGAGTATCACGTTTCAATTTTTTTTATATTCCAATTTTTTGATTGTACAACTCTAGTTTTGATATTTGACCGTTTCAAAATTCGTAAGTTATGATTTTCTTATTACTATAAGCGTAAACAATCTTGTAAGAAACATTTTTAACATATATGGAAGATTTAAAATAATTAAAATGGAAAAAAAATAATCCACAAAAATTAAAACTACTGCAAAATCATAATCGTAATTTTAAAACGTTTAAATATAAATACTTTAGGATTAAAATAAATGATGTTTTGATGAATTAATCCTGATGAAAATATTTCATGGAATTAGGGATACCATCGAATTAGGGACACCATCGTACTCTCCACAAAATCAATGCATAAAGCCACGTAATCTAAAGGTGGGAAAATGCGCTGAAGGGTTGGTAAAAAATGCAATTGGGTAAGGTGCTCTCGAAATGCTAGCGGAGAATTCTTCGAGTGTATTTAGTACTGTTATAATATAATAACAATATTGTATTATTAGATTTTTTATCACAATATTTTTTTTTAAGAAATATTTTGGCACATTTGTCAATATTGTAATAATACAATATCAATATTGTATTATGATTTTTTTTTCTAAAAACTATTTTCGTAGATTTATCTCAAAGGATATATATCTCACAAGTTTACTTGGAGAGTCTAACCTCGAAAATATCAAGAAGAATTGACATGTGACCTCCTCAATAGAGAAGTATTTTAAAGACTAGAACTACAACAATTAAAATAACCTTTTTCACTTGTTTTCTATTACTATATATTTATTATTATATTATAATTATATTATTGTAGATTATATATTAGAAAATGCTTTAGTTTAAATAGGTGAATGAGTCACTCACAAAGAAAGAAAGAAGGCATTTACAATTAGAGATTAACAAAGAAGGGCATATAACTCAGAGGAAAATTAAATGCAAACACACAAGTAATAACACAGGAGTTACGTGGTAAAACCTTGATAGGGTGTCAAGGAAACATCCACACGGCAAGGGATTGGAATCTCTATTCAATCAATAAATGATTCTACATACAATAGTTCGGGCATTCGGTTTTTATATGAGCCTCCTCACATACATAACCATGTTTCCATATAAAACTAAGTTGTTACTAATTAATACATTTTACCCAAATTTACATAATTAGTTGTCAAATTTTCAACAAGCTCCACCTTGACAACAATTTCCTAATCCCTTTCCCATGCCCATTCATCATCTTTTCTGCAAGCCAATAGAAGCTAAACACCATCGCAACTTCTCTACTGTAACTGGCTTTGTGAATAGGTTTGCACAATTCTCTCATGTTTGGACCTTTTGAACAGCTACTTTTCCGCCATCGATCACAAGACTCAAAAAATGATACCTTACATCAATGTGCTTGGTTCTCCTGTGATAAGCAGGATTTGTAGCCAAGCGAATAGCACTTTGACTATCACAAAGTACATTCACTCTCTCCTACATCCTTCCAATCTCATCAAGTAAATTCTTTAACTAGATTGCTTCTTTATTGGCATATGAAGCAACGATATATTCTACTTTGGTAACTAACAATGCAAGTATTTCTTGAAGCTTTCACATCCAACTAATTGCTCCACCTACAAGAGTAAAGACATAACCTGTAGTAGATCTTCTTTTGTATAAATCACCTTCATAATTAGCATTTACATATCTGCAGACTCATCCCCATTAAAGGTGATGCAATGCTCACTTCTTCCTATTAGATATCGAAGCACCCATTTCACTTCTCGCGAATGTTCTTCACCTAGATTTGCCATGAACCCGCTCACAACTCCAACTGCATGTGAAATGTGAGGTCTTGTAGATACCATCGCATCCATTAAGTTTCCTATAGCATTTTCACATGGTACAGGAGACATATATTGCGTTTCCTCATCAATTATAAGACTCAAAACCAAATAAAGCTTAAAATGTGAAGCTATTGAAAATTAACAAGCTTCACATTGTTCATACAGAACTTTTCAATTACTTTCTCCACATACTTATGCTATGATAACCAAAGTTGACCATTTTCTCCTGTCTTTGTGTATCTCCATGCCCAAGATATGTTTTGCTACTCCAATATCCTTCATATCAAATATCTTAGAGAGTTGAGCCTTTAACCTATTGATCTCTTCCATGCTTTTTCTTGTAGTAAGCGTATCGTCAACATATAAAGCTTAGATAATGAATATGCCATTGAAACTTTCGAAGTATACATAGTGATCATACTCACTTCTAATAGATTTTTGGCTCACCATGAAGGAGTCAAACTTATTGAACCATTGTGTGGGAGACTGACTCAGACCATACAATGATTTCCTAAGCTTGCAAACTAATATTTTGTTGCAACCTTGTACAAAACCTTCTGGTTGTTCCATATATATCTCTTGATTCAAATCACCATGCAGAAAAGTTGTTTTAATATCTAACTGTTCTAACTAAAGGTTAAGTGATGTAGTTAGTGCCAACACAATACGAATAGGAACAAGTTTTACAACTGCTGAAAAGATCTCATGAAAGTCAATACCTTCAACGTGAGAATACCCTTTTTCTGCCAGTCTCGCCTTATACCTTTCGATACTTCCATCAACTTTCCATTTTAGTTTGAAGACCCATCTGCATCCAACAACACTTCTCCCTTCAGGAAGTTCTACAAGATCCCAGGTATTTTTCTTGGCTAACGAATCCATTTCTTCTTCCATAGTCGTTTTCCATTTTTTCCTATTTTTATCATCTACTAATTCCTCATAACAAGAAGGTTTCCCATCTTCAGTAATCAAAGCAAAAGATGAAGCAAAATCTGCATACCTTTTGGGAGTTTTTCTTTCCCTTGTAGACCTTCTTAGAATGACTGGTTGTTGAACTAGTTCAAAAACTTCAACTGGTTTATTAACTTCAACAACTTCCTTTATATCTTCAACAAATTTTTCTCGAGAAGTCTCTTCTTCCTTTTGACTGTCACCGAAAGGTCTAGCCTCCAACTAAACTTGTTGGTTTAGTGATACCTTTTCCTATTCAATTATTTCGACATTTGATTTTAAAAGAGAAGATTCGTCAAATGTTACATCTCTACTAATGACTATATTTTGTGATGTAGGATCCCACAACATGTATCCTTTCACTACATAGTCATATCCAACAAAGACATAACATTTCGATTTTGGATCTAATTTTGAACTCTAAGTTTTAGGAATAAGGGAATAAGCGTCATAGCCAAATATCCTTAAATGTGAATAATCAAAAGACTGACCTATCCGAACTTCTTCAAGAATTTTACAATTAATTTCTACTGAAGGTGATCTATTAACTAAATAACAAGTAGTTGATGTTGCTTCTGCCCACAAATCCATTTGCAAGTTAGCATTGTTGATCATGCTTTTGTCTCTTTCCATAGGAGTCTGATTCATACGTTTAACAACACCATTTTGTTGAGGAGTATAAGTAGCAGTTTTGTGTCTAATAATTCCTTCATCCTTACCATATTGTTCAAATTATATTGAAGTGAATTCACCACCATTGTTATTTCTGAAACATTTAATTGATTTTCTTGTTCTTTTCTCTACCATTGCTTTAAATTGTTTAAAGACATTGAATACATCAGGTTTTCTTCTAGCATAAAGACCCAAAAATTATGGGAGAAGTCATCAATAAACATTAAAAAATATAGAGCACTTCCATATGATACAAGAGGAGATGGTCCCCACAGATCAGAATGAATACAGTCTAAAATATCTTTACTATTATGATTTCCAATTTCAAATCTATGTTTACATTGTTTTCAATACACACAATGTTTACATAAATCTAACTTCAAAGACCTTTGCATTTCATCGGTATCTGAAGACCTTTCTCGCTCATGTGACCGAATTGCTGATGCCATAGATGAGTACCTACTTCTTCTTTTTCTTACGCAATTGTTGCTTCACTGATTTGAGTACTCCCTTTGAGTCTATAAAGATTTCTGACTGTTTTTGCTTTCATAACAACTAGGGCACCTTTAAAGACTTTCATCATGCCATTATGACCTGTAAACTTATAACCATCTGAATCTAACACTCCCAAAGAAATCAATTTTTTCTTCAAATCAGATACATGTCTAACACTAGTTAATGTTATAACTGTGTTATCATACATCTTAATCCTGATATTTCCCATCCCAATTATTTGACATGATACATTATTAGCCATAAGCACAGAACTACCATTCACATTTTCATATGAGGTAAACCAATTTCTGTGTGGACACATGTGATGAGAAGCACTAGATTCTAATAGTTAGCTTTCTAAACCTTGAGATACATTACATTCAGGTGAAGTTTCATCTATCATACATAATTCTTTAGCAGATAAAACTTCATCTATCATACCTGAATCGACCTAATTTTCTTCATTCTTTGGGTCGTCACATTCTTTTCGTTTCCAACAGTCTTTATTTAGGTGTCCAAATTTACTGCAGTGCCAACAGTTTGCCTTACACTTCTTTCCCTTCAATTTCGATCTTGAAGACACCCTTGTTTTTTCTCCTCTTTCCTTTGACCATCCTTTAGCTATCATGCCTTCTAATGCAGCTGTTTTAGTACTGGATTTCCTTTTTACTTCCTCAGACAAGAGAGCTCCGACAACTAATTCAAATTTCAAAGAATCAATGGTGCTCAAGTTGATTGAAGTTACAAAGTGGTTCCATGATTTGGGCAGAGAACACAACAAGGTTATAGCTTTGTCTTCTTCTTGAATTTTAATTTCCATATATGTTAATTGGCATATAATTGTATTAAAAACATTCAAGTGTTTTGCAACTTTTAAACCTTCCTTCATTCGAAGATTGTACAGTTGTCTTTTTAGATAAATTTTATTGGTTAACGACTTTGTCATATGTATTTTTTTTCTAGTTTTTCCCATAAACCTAAAGCCGTACTCTCTTCAAAAATGTTGAAGAGAACTTCATCTGCCAGGAATAACCAGATGGTACTGAGAGCTTGGGTATCCAATTACTCCCAGTTCAAATTAGTCATGGTTGCAAGTTTCTTAGTTGCCCCGTCCAATGCATTGTGCAACCCTTGCTGCACTAGCAAATCGCTAACTTTTAGTTTCCAAGAGCAAAATTTCTCTTTCCGATGAATTTCTCCAACTCGAATTTTGCATTCGACATCTTGGCCATTTTTTTTAGGGTTTTAGCCTTTCAACTAGGGTTTATATTTTTCTTTGTTTCCCTTTCTTCAAAAACTTTTTGAATGAAAAAAAAATAATTCCCCTTTTTTCAAACAAGAAAGCAACCCTTCAACATATTTTTCCTTCGAATTAATGAAAATCATTTGTTTTTATTTCCTTCAATTTTAATGCAAAAACCATTTTCTTTCCTCCAAATTTGTACAAATTTCTGGAAAAAAAATTCCTAAAAAAAGTTCTCTCAAAATTAAATAAAATTACCCGAATTCATATCAGCTGATCAAATTCCTCTGGCGACAAGCAAGCCAGGCCTCTAGCAGCATGCACGCTCCTTCACCACAACATTGTTTCCGTTCACATAAGGGTAGGAGATTCCTCGATGGGTTCAGTTTTGGCAGTGAAAACGCCACATATGCTCACCTCTCGCTCGATGGTTCTTCCACGCAGAACGCAGGTGTATGGCCAGCAACACACAGAGAGCAAAGTGACTCTGGTAGCACACAAAATGTAGGTCTATGGCCAACAACATGCAGAGGGCAAAATGACTTTGGCAGCACACAGAACATAGGTGCTTCCTCGATGAGTTCTGGTTTGGCAGAGTGCGAGCACACAGAACGTAGGTGATTCCTCGATGGGTTCTAGCAATGCAACCTTTTTTTTTCTCACAACTGTGGTAGCGTGCAGTCAATACAACCCTTCAACATACATGTAGAGGGTAACTCCTCCTTCAGCATTCTAGACTCTAGCAGCGTGCAATTAATGTAGCTTCAAGACAACAACACACAGTACACGCAGGGTCTTCAACACCAACATTTTCCAAGCCAGCAACGCAACCCTTTTTTCTCAGAAACATTCACCTCCCTTCCTCACGGAGAGAATACAAATAGAGGGTTTGGTATTCACCATTCCAGACTCGTCCTCGTTCCACGCTTCTCAGCCTTCGGTAATATTTAACACGTAGAACTACTTCCACACTCCTCTCCTCAACCTTTGGCAATATTTAACATGTAGCAACTCAACTAACCTCACTCTGATACCATTTGTAGTTTAAATAGGTGAATGAGCTAGTGATAAAGAAAGAAAGAATTCATTTACGATTATAGATTAACCAAGAAATTAATATAACTAACAAGAAAATTGAATGCAAACACACAAGTAATAACACAGGAGTTACGTGGTAAAACCTTGACAGGGTGTCAAGGAAGCATCCAAGGGACAAGGGATTGGAATATCTATTGAATCAATAAATGATTCTCCATACAATAGTTCGGGTATTCACTAGTTTTATATGAGCCTCCTCAATTACATAACCGATGTTTCTGTATAAAACTAACTTGTTACTAATTAATACACTTTTCGCAAATTTACATAATTAGTTGTCAAACTTCCAACAACTCTCGCATCATATATAGATATACATATTAGTAATAAGTTTGAGGTATTTAATTGAAATTTCATTGATTTAGATGCTTTATGATTATATTTTTATTCTAAAATTTAATATAATTAAGTTCACTGAATTTAAAGACCTCCCAATAAAGAAGTACTTTAAAGACGAGAACTAAAGAAATTAAAATAACCCTTTGGACTTCTTTTCTATTACCATATATTTATTGTTATATTGTAATTATATTATATATTAGAAAAATTTATTGAGAATTTTATAAATTTAGATATTTTAAAAAATTATATTAATATTTTAAAAGGACGAGTAATTAATTTTATTGTGAATTAAGAATATACTTTCTGATAATTTATATGAGTAATAAGTTTGAGATATCTAAATGTAATTATATGTTTTAGTTGATTTAGATGCTTCATAATTATACTTTTATTCAATTACTAATAAATTTAAATTCTCTAAATATTAAATTTGTTTATTTGTTGTAGGATGGTTGTGAAGAAGCACATTACGGTTATTTATATAATTTATATTTAGGTAATTTTCAATTAGAGTAAACAATTTCAAAAGTATAATGGAGAGTAGATAATAAAAATAATTAAGAAGGCTTTTGTAATTATTAAGATGTAATTAGTTTAAATAAAGCATAGTATATAGTATATAGTATTTAGAGTGTAAGTGATGTCGATAAATTATATTTATCTTTAAGTTCTTATTTTATCGATAAGGGGATTTCATATTAAGGAAATTGATATATGTTTTTGAAAACAATTTGTTCGGTGTGGAGCCTGATTTTTTTCTGTATTCAAAGGTATCGCTGCAGTGGACACCAGTTCGAAATAGGATGAAAATGCCACCCTTAAAATATTTGTTGCAGGGGCGGTCAACGGGGGTCGGCTGCGACCTTTTGGGAGCCCACCCTGGCGGGGGATCAGGGGAAGTAGCCTCGAAGCTAAGAATAGATGTAAAATTTCCTTGTAAAATGTTGTAATTTTGTTTTCAATTAAAGCGATTCATTAGGAGGAGATTTGACAGTAGAAGTTATCTTTAATTTATGGTTTTTTTCCCTAGAAGACAACCCCTTGCTATATATGAAGGAATTGTATTGCGTCTATGTAGATCTTTATTCTGAGTGAGGGAGAGAGAGGAGATTGAGAGGAAGAGGGAATTACAGTGGATATGTTGTAGGTTGTATCTCTTTCGTTTGCTTGATAATATAAATCGAGGGACTGGTTGATTCTCTATGGACGTAACCCAAACTGGGTGAAGCACGTGTATCTATGTCTCTATTGTATTATGCATTTTTTGTGTTTATATATGTACAATATTTTATGTGTTCCATTACTCTGTAATATATAATTTTCTAACAAAATTAAATTTGTTGTGCTTTTTTAATTACACAATAACAATTGTTAGGTGTAAGACTAAATCAAAGTAAAATATTTTATTTTATTTTATTTATTTATTTTATTTTTTTCCCATAAAATCTATATTAATTCCAATAAATATTATTAAATCAATATCAATATTATTTCAATCAATATTATTGAATTAATATTATTATTAACGAAATTAATTCCACTAAATCGATATTATTGAAAAAAACCCCTTTTACTTATCCCTAGTGATAATAAGTTGTTTTAATGACCTAAGATTAATATATAAATAAAATAAAATTGAATAACATTCTGGTCCCTAGTAATTTAAGTGATTAGATAAATTAAAAAGGAATTAAATAAGTTAATAACAGAGATTTTTTTTCTAAAAAACCCCCCTTCACCATAAAATCAATATTAATTAAATCTATATTAATTCCAATATCATTTCAATCAATATTATTAAATAAAAATTATTAAAGTAAAAACCCTTTTACTTATCCCTAATGATAATAAGTTAATTTAATAACCTTAGAATAATATATAAATAAAATAAAATAAGATAACAGTCCGTAATGATTTAATTAAATAAATTAAAAATGAATTAAATATATTAATATATATAAATAAAGTGGAATTACATTCTATTATATAATAATATATAAAATTATCTAGTATAATTATAATATTATTTTTATTTTCTTTTTAAGAAATATAATATTATCTCGCTGTTTTTCTATATAGCCATTGACGGTCAACCTAGTCAACCTAGCTATTGGGAAGGTCTACTCTCCCTATTTAATGTGCGGCCATGATCTGACTCCTCAACTTGTCCTGGCAATGAACCACACTAGTTGGTTTGAAATGTGTCAACAAAGGTTTTCTACATGTCATTTACACCGAAACTCATCTTATAAAAATATAAAATATTTTGGTTTTTTCAATCTTTCATAATAATATGAAAGGAGTTGAGTGACTCGTCCTCATGAGTGGTATTCATTAACCCTTTCATCTGATGGGAAAACTAAGATAACGAACACATGCTTATAAATGTATCTCAATTGCTTTGTATTCGATAAAAAACACAATGAATCATGTGGTTAACTTTGGCAGAATGGTGGTATAACACTTCCTTCCATACTGCAACAAAAATGGCCTATTTATGGCCCTTTATAGATATTACCGACTGTCTATCACATCACCATTAAGAGACAATTCTAAGATTCAAGTAGTCGAAGATCACATCGAGCATGAACAACGAGTTCTCCCACTCCTAAAGGTTAACCTAACAATGGTGCAAAATCGAATGAACAACAAGAAGACTGGCATCACAATGGAAGAATTTTTCATGTGATTTATTACGTATTTTTATGACTACAACCATACAAACAAAATTCCCTCAAGTAATATAAGAAGGACAACAAATTATCACCCGAGTACTTTGGCAATTACAAAGTGTTGTAGAAGATTGATACTATGGATAAAAATTGGAGGTTTCCGCATCTTCTTGACTACATCTAGTTTTCCATGCTTCATGATTAAATATTGTTATAGGTGAAAAGTGTCGAGAGAAAAACATATTTCCAAAACATAACAAGGAAGGAAAAATCATATTGGATACTGAAGAAATCTAGTAAGAGAATCTAGTAGCTACAAAATAGATTAATTTCAGCGTATCTCATTAAGTGGAATAACTTACCTATTGAAGGCTCCACATGGGAGGATGAGAATTTTATTCAGAAGTGTCCAAAACTACTCTAGCATTGAGGAATTTCTTTTTTGGAGGAGAAGTGCATGTTAGATCCCTATAATAGTAATGTATCCCCCATATTATTATTGTTGTGTCCCATAAAATCCCATTATTTTTATCATTTTGCCCTTACATTATTATTGTTATGTTGGCCCTAATTAGATATTCAACCCTTAGACTCACACATATAGCAAGGAGGAATTGTCTTTTTAATAATCCAATAATTGTTCATTTATGTGATGTAAAGGAGATTACCCCCTCAAAGTGGATTAATATCTAGTTGTTGATCAATATTAATCTTTTATTTTTGTCATATTTTCAATTGGAAACATAACACTCCAGGTTGTGAGAAGACCTACACACATGATTCCATCAATTTTATACCTCGAAATATTGTTGAACCAGAGAGACTTAATCGCTCTAGCTAAAGACAATGTACAACTAAATTCTATGTGGACGAAAG
The DNA here is from genome assembly GCA_031772625.1 of Pinus tabuliformis. Taxonomy (NCBI): domain Eukaryota; kingdom Viridiplantae; phylum Streptophyta; class Pinopsida; order Pinales; family Pinaceae; genus Pinus; species Pinus tabuliformis. Next base: position 1,309,557,178 of record CM062805.1, on the reverse strand, counting down.
GCATTTACAAATGTAAATTTTGTGTGGAAGTGTGGGGAAAAAAGTGTAAGTTCCACTACTCTACAAAAGGCGGGCCCCAAAGGAAATATTTATTTTATAATCATACTCGGAAAGCAAACCAAATATTTAGACTTGAGTTTGATGGTTTCCCTAGACATATAATTCCTCCTCGCAATACATAGAGGGAAATGCAGCAACTGGGATGTATAGAAGACAAATATAGAGCTCAAAGTTACTACACTTTTTTAATGCCACATTATTATTTTTTTACCAAATCTAATGTAATTACCTATGAGGGTATGAATTTATAACATATAAAAATCATAACATACAAATATCAAGACAAAGTATAAGACATACAATAATGATAAGATATACATATCAGGATAAAACATCCAATACACATCTAACCCATGGCCTATTAGTATTGTCATTTACATTATGACTATTTTATATTAATTTTAACTAATTTGTTGCTTCATATTGTAGGCTGCTATATCATTGTTAACTAAATTGTTCCTTCATACTTCAAGAAAGTATATTGTTAAGCCAACCAAATGAATCTCCATACTTCAAGAAAGTAGAATGTTAATCCAACCAAATGAATCTAACTTACATAGATAAGAAAATAAATACACATTCTTAAGTGAACGAAATGTATGTAACTTGAAAAGAAAATAAACTAACAAATGCATGTAAACAGATGGAAAATAAGGCAGAAAAAAAACCCAGGAAAATATGACTCAACTTGAAACACATTGAAGCACAATTCTGTGTAAACAAAAGAATAAAGCACTAGAAACATACAAATAGAATGTTCTTACTATTTTTCCTCCTCTATACTTTTCCTTTTTTGGTTGATAAACTCACAAATTTTAATCTTTCTATTATTTTTCTTCACACTTTTCTACAATTCTACTACATTCCATGTTTTAGATCTCTTCGTATGATATTAAATGACTAATGGGCTTTAAAACTCTTTGAATAATGTTAGATAACTAATCGACTATGCAATTACACCTCTACTTGTTCATGCCAATTTGCATAGCATCAATCCAAAATTTCACCCTTTGAACTCGAGAGGATATATTAAACGTTCAAGGTGTGTTAATAATGTTGCAAATCTGCAATGTAATTTAATAATTAATGTTCTTAAATACCTAGAATACCAATTTTTTCAATTAAATTTTAATGTTCGCTCCCATACTTAAAGTGAAATGTTACTTCTATTATCACCCTGTAAATTCCTTTAGGTAGAGGAAAGAGCCACAGGGGTAACCACAAGACCACTTACAAGCTAGGATCTAGCCCTTAGAGCTTTAGAGAGGGCTCTCTCTATACAATTTTTCAGTCAATTATTTAGCTAGGTATTTAAGATCTTAGGCTAGTTTTTAAGAGCAAAAGTAATAATATTTTTTAATATTTTGATGGAAGGTGTGAGAAAATTCCATTGTACATGGAGTCAATTTTACTAAATTTTTTCAATGAATAGCTAAAATAATGAAAGATTCTTGTAACAAGAGTGAGATATGTCGTCCTTTTGATTTTTTTAATCAGGTTCTTTGTAGGAGGGTGAGTAGTAGAATAGTGGATAAATGACACATAAAGAATCTAAGTAAAAGGATGAACTTTGCATGTCATTTAAGAGGAAAAACATGTATTCTAGGAAACTATAACAGAGCGATGTAATAGCAAATTTTTGAGATAATGCTTCACTCATCTAAAAAATAATATATATGCTCATTGTATAATAATTTCAACAACAAAAATTAAATTATGCAGAAACACATCTTCATAATGACTAACGCAAGAATTCTCGCGACAGGTCACTTTGACCTTCTTCTATTCACTAAAAATCCTTAAAAAAACACACAGGTTTTTAAGCTTCACACACAAACCAATGCCTACCACATTATATTTCAAGATCTTATATACACTTACATCATAAAATATTCCATTATGGGATTCAATGTATGAGTTATCCATTTAGAAGGAATCGAAACTCACAAAACAAAAACCCATTGTTTTTCATCAAAAATTAGACAGAACAATTCTAAATAGTGCCTCTAGAAAATCTCAAACTACCTTCCATCATGACAAAAATCCTGCCAAAATATTCCAGATGCCTTGGTACATACCCCTTCTACCTTATCGACCTCCCTCAATTTTATCGGGTTCCTTCTTGGGCTTATGAAGTTCCTCTGCTTTAAGAATCAGGAAAAAAGAAACAACAACTGATCTGTGTTGTGTTGCAGCTGTGTAACAGTTCAAGTTGGCATGCTTTCACACATTTCTAAGTTCTATGACCAGTAGTCAAAGTAGGGGCTTATTATATCAAAACTTTCTATTGCATGCCATTTTGTGCTACACACGGTGTAAACTTTCTTGTATGCCTAGTCCTGGGGGCTTAGGCGACATCCACATGACTAGGGCCTTGGAACAAGGGCCAAAACTTTTAGGGGCTAAACCCTTTAGTTGGGGATAGGGGTTGATTTTTTGAAATATCAATGCATTACGAACAGGCCCAATGTGTACCACATGGGACCACAACATATGCACCTAGGCCCTTTAAAATATCAAGACTTTCAAATCAAAATATTTAATTCAGAGCTTTGACAATGCTAATCCTTTCGTCATCGATGTGTGATGTGGCTCAATACATGTGTAGAGGTGATAAGGGAGGGCCCGCACCAATGCTTTAACATGTATATACCTTTTTAAACTTTCTCTTTTATTTAAATACATACAACATATATTCATCATGTCACTACTTGTTTTGTGTCATCTGTCCACATTGCTTTGGGCTCCCGATATTGGATGTTTCCCTGATATGTATATCAGAAGAAACCCTGATATGCACCTTTTTAGAAACTTTGATATTATATGTATGCTCTGATGCGTTGATAGCCCTTGGTTCTCAGCCTTGCATCTTTGGTTATTTGAGCTCTTTGTGACCACTGTGCCAGCCCAATATCAGAGGATTTCAATCTGAGGATTTACATTGGAGATGTGACATACCTCAACCTTCAATCATTGATATAATTTCATTAATTTCCACATGGAACCTCGTGAGTGATGACACATGTCACCCTCATTTTCCCTTTTAGAACACCTCAAAAAGTCAAATCTTCCTACCACATGTATGTTGACTTCACATGCCATGTGGCCTACCAAAACCAACCACTTCCCACAATGTGTCCCTCATCGAAACCAACATTATGCTACCATGTGTCCCATTAAGGGAGAGTGAAAAGGCCCTACCATCTTCACATATTTTGGGAAATTATTTGTTAATGTGTATTCGACCCTCTGTGATGCTTTAACACTATTAGCACATTCCCAATGGTTTAACACTATTGGTGTTTGCATATCACAATATTCTTAAGGTTGCCAGTTTGAAAATGTTGCCATGAGATCGACGTATGTCGATCACCTTAGGACTCCAACATGGGATATGTGACTGCGAATTTTAGAAGACCCCACCAGTAATCCATTATACAAAATTGTCGATATGTTAATATACCTAATTGTAAGTCGCAGATCGCCAATATGTCTTCGCCATTGCAATGCATGTTGGACCTCCGATCGTTGATCATCGATCACTCCAAACCTCTGATCTTCAATCACCAATACCCCTTGGACCTTTGCTAATTCTCTCTTTAAATCTTTGAGATTCGAGATTCGAGATTCACACTTAGCCATTTTCCTTTCCCAAGATTTTGAAGAGAGATTTTCACTTAGCCATAAATTTTTATGCTTGAATCCTTTTGGAGAGACCTATAGCTCATTGGAAATTTAATTTAGTGCTACTCATTTTGATTTTACTTGCAAGGCCATTTTACAAAAACTTTCAAGGGAAAAAATCATTCGCAACCTTATACCAATTTGATTGATGACCCTTTTAATATCAAAACCTTTTAGGCTATGAAACTGAGTGATTCATGGGCTAAATTGACCAAGATGAATAGTAAGAGGCCAACACCACTGATTCCTATTATAGGACCCTAAAATAAACTCCAATGGGGATGGAATCCCCATAGTGAGGTGCGAAGAACAAAAAAATAGACTACTAGCCTATTTAGATAATCGAGAAATCGATTAAAAAATCAGAAACTGAAAATATGACTAACTTACTAACTGAAATTAAATAAACGAATGAATTACTGAACTCACATATGGCAGTAAACCATTAGGATCTTAGGGCCTTCACTTCGGGTTTCAAATCCTAATGACAACCACCCACACTTGAAATATTAAAAATAAAATGGAATACACAATGAAATGTTGAATGAGTTGTAACTTAAACAAGAAAATGTTTCAACAGCTTACCATTGAAAAGCCCTCCTCAAAGTAGCCCTCTTGATAATTATTTCAGGAGATAAGCATTATTTCCACGAAAAGAAGCAACCTTAAAAGAACCTTTCCATAGGTTTTCAAACTTCCCATGTTTTCCTTTGTCCTCATTTAGGGCATCCCATTTTAGCACCAAGACTTCAATATGGAAATAAATTGCTTTGGTTCTTTCTTCATAAATTTTCTTGATTCAGTCTCGTATGAGCTAAGTATTTTTGTATACCCATTCTCTTGAATGTTGAGCCTACATCATCTGATTGATTCTCCTTTTTATATCATTGGGTTCCACTTCTGCTTCTTGCAACAATTTCATCAGAGTAACTCCTAATGAAGAAGTAAAAACTACATTAGTGCCATAAACTAGTTGAAAAGGAGACATTCATATTGACATTTTGGTGCTCAACTGATCAATGCACAATGCATTTACCAGATTCTTGTGCTAACTCCTTTTGTTCTCTTACAACCCTTTTTTTATAATATTGACTATGCTCTTAATGGAATATTCAACCAAACCATTACTGTGAGGGTAATCAGTTTTTGCTTGGTGAAGGACAACATTGTATTTATGACAAAAATCTACCATCTTCTTTGACCTAAAAGTAAGAACATTACCTGTAATGATTTTCTATAAAAAACCAAACCTAGAGAAAACATTTTCCCCCAAAAACTGAATAATCACCATAACTGTAGCTTGTCTAGTTGGAACTACCTTAGTCCACTTGGTGAAATAATTAGTTGTTGGAAATATCCACTTTGTTGTCCTAGAGGAGTAGAATGGATTTATCTGAAAGAATCAAGTCCCCATTGATAAAATGGTGACTTAATTGCAATGGGTTTTAGGTGCAGTAGGAGTAATTTCTTCCTTCCTTTAAATATTTGGAATTCTCAAGAGCTAGAAACACTTCTATACACATTAGCAAACACAGTTTCCCAACACAACTCAACCCTTATGATCTTTTTTGTAGTGGTTCTCCAAAAAAAAATTCCACCACAATCCCCTTTATGAAATTCCTCCATGGTATTATGAGCATGATATTCCAACAAATAGTGTAACAACATGGCACTAGGATCCCTCCAATACAAAAACTAATACTTAAAATAAAATTTAACTAGTTTCAACTTAAAAAATCTAGCTTTGGTTTTGGCCAAACGTGGGGGTGCTTGTAAGTGTTGCAATACATATAGGATGTTTGCATACCATGGAGAGACAACAAAATTTTCTAGAACTTGCTGAACTGGCCTTAACTCATCTTCTTTTGATAGGGTAGCAAGGAAATTTATGTCCAGAGCATGTAGATCTGATTTTGCCATCATTTTCACCAGCAATTATCCCTTTATGAGCTTTGTGGGCCTAATTTCAATATCATACTCAAGTATGGAGGAAACCACTTACCACAACTATCTTCTGGATCATTATGTGTAAGAATGTCTTTGACAACGACACTTCACACATACGCAACAACATGTGAATGTAAAATATACACCTAGAATTCATTCAAAGTATTTAATAGAGAAAATGCGTATTTTTCCAGAATATTATATATGAGAGAAGCATCCCTAAGTGTTCTACTAAAAGATTTTACAGGTTGCTACTCATTTTGTTGATTCTTCTGAATCAAAACAACTACAATACTTTGTTCTAAAGTGAAAGAAACGATAATAAAAGCCCAGGTGTATTCTTCACTAACAAGCGCATGGGCATATGACAATGTAGATTTTACTTCATTGAATTGTTTTCTACTTTTCTCATTCCATTTTACTTCAATATCCTTTTTCAGCATGTCTGTAATTTTCCTCAAGAGTTCATCTATATTAGGAATAATCCTTCTTAAGAAATTTATAGTGTCAGTAAACGACTGGATTTCTTTCTTAATTTTTGGAATGTTTATTCTCTGAATAGATGCAATTTTGCTTGGATCAATTCTAATGTTGCCTTTGGAAATGAGATGGCATAACAATTTCCCTTCTTCTTGCCCAAACAAAGATTTTTGGGGGTTGAGTGAAATGCAAAATTTTCTACATTTTATAAAAAATACCCTCAAGTGCCACAAATTTTCCTCATCTATTGGGAATAAACAGTGACATCATCCAAATATATCACTAGGAATTTTTCCTTCTCATCTTCAAAATTTAATTCCATAACTCACTAAAATTTTACTCCCACATTCATCAAACTGAAAGGCATCTTAGCATATTTTAAGGTTCCCATAGGTGTAGTGGATGCAATCTTATCTTGATCTTTTGGGTGAGACAAAATTTAGTTATACCATAGAAAATCATCCTACAATGACATCCTCCTTGCACATGCCACTTTCTGAATGATATGATCCATTTTCAACAATCACTAGTTGTCCTTGAGAGACACCTTGTTCAAATTCCTAAAATCTTCACACAATCTAATTTCCCTTTTCTTCTTCTTGGCTAGAACTAGGTTAGATAGCCATTTATAAAATCTAAGAGGTACTATAATGTTAGCATAAAATAATTTCCTCGCCTCTTTTTCGGTCAAGGGTAGCATAACAATATTTTTCCTCCATAACTTCTATTTAAATGGCCTCTGATCTTCCTTGATTGGTATTGTGTGTTGGATGATGTCCTTGTCATATACCTTCAAATCCTCATATCCCCGGGAAAAGAAATCAGAAAACTCTCTCAACAAATCCAAATACTTATGCTTCATTTATGGATTTAAACTGTTGGACAAGTTAATCATCTTTGGAAGGTTCATTCTACCTATGTCACATTCCTCTTTCTGAGCTTTAGTTGGTATCAATTTCCACCTCTTGGATACATCATTTTGATCAAAAATATTGTATAATGGTATCATCGCTCTTCGTATAGCATTGTCTTTTAGTTGCAGTGCCTTCAATTATGTTGCCTCTCTATCCAATTCTTCCTTAATATGATTTATGAAACTCTGTTTTTCATCGTCCTCTATCTTGCAATCATTTTCAATCCTTAATTTGGAAAATTCATCTTTCATCAATAGGAAATGTTCCAAATGTTTGTCTTTCTCAAAAACATGCCAATACTTCATATTGTCTGGGATAGCAGGCCTATATTTCACTTCAACTTTGTACTTTCTTCTAACATTGCTAGAAGTCTCAAAATCAGAGGCTAATGTGTCCAAGGCATATGCAATGACATTTTATCTTCTAGTAACAACTAAAAAACTATATTCAGAAAATTTTTGCAGGAAATCCAAAACAATATTCTAGTAACCACTCATTCAGGGATGTTTTATCTAGTACTCAACTCTGATTGGCCTAATGACTAACTCCAAATCTCCATAGACATCTATCCTTTTGACCCATGGTTTCTTCAAGACATGCAAGCCCAAAAGGAGTGATTCATACTCCACCACATTGTCGGTACAATAACAAACTAGTTTGTATGAAACGAGCTCGATCTTTTTTAGTACCAGGATGAATATCCATATACATGCACTAGTGTCTCCTCTTCTCACTACCCCATTAAAATTCATGGTACAAATTTGTTGTTTTGGTTCTTCTTCTTCACATACTTTAACCTTCAAATTATCAACTTTTTTATGAACTATTTTGTTGTCATTTTCTTCAATTTTCTTATTTGCCTATTTCACACTTTCGTCCTCTTTTATTTACGTTATAAGAATTGTACTTGTCTCCTCTTCATTAGGAAACCTATAATTAAATAAAGGAAAATAATATAAATCATAATCAACATCATATACCAAATGATTTGTAGGATTCTCTTTGTTGCTAATAATATATTACATGAGTGGTTCTCTATACAACCTCCTTGTTCGAACACCAAGGAATGAGATGGTTATGTAAGTCGTCCCAGTTTGCAAGTCACCATGTATCTTTTCCATCCATGATATGGAAAGAATCATGCCAAATTTTGGAGGTATGTCTACTTCAACGATATCCATCACCATACTTTTGGAAGGAATTCGAGTTAATGAGACCGCTAAATCCTTGATCAATCCCAAGCATTTCACTTTCCTGGAATCAAAAGAGTACAACTCCTTGTAACATCTAATGATGTCAAGCACCAACCTCTTCATAATCACTTTCGGCATCTAATTTTGCAAGGCTCTAGAATCTAGCATATCTTTGTGAATTTTTGATCATTCACGTTCAGACTGGCATAAAAAAGAGCCACATATCCATACTGCTCTTTGACATCAACCTTTGGCCCAAAAATGATAGTTTGATGGTCATCAACTATATTGACACTATCAGAAGTTTTTTCAACTCTCAGTTCCTTTGAAATTTGAGTTCTATATTGATCATTTTTTAGGAATTAAGCAAGGGGAAAGGAGGTTTTTGACTTGGAAAGCTTAGTCACAAAATTAAAATGATTTGATGTTTTTCAAACTCCTTATGAACAACATATTTCTTTTCTGCAGTGTCCTTAGAAGTATCCTCTTTCCTCTCTAAAATTTTTATGGGAGGATCTTTCTTTTGACAACTGTTGCTAGGGACATATTTCTCTACACTATTGACTACCACATATTTTTTTTACACTACGAAATGCCACAACTTTCTTTGTTTCATTGTTTCCACATTACTTCTCCTTATACTGTATTGTCTTTGGACCTGCATGATGACATTTTCATACCATTTTTTGTACTCCTCAATTTTAGCCATCCTCATGTCATTTTTGGACTGAGTAAGTAGTGATTCTTCCTAATCTATCAAAAAATTCTCAAACTTCTCTTGTCCTTGATCCCCGTTGGTCAAATACATAGTTTGCTTCTCATCACCAAAAAAAAAAATCTCTCTTCCAGTAATTTCTAATCTTCTTCATCCTTTTCTTGGGCACAATTCTATTTAAAAAGGTTGTTTTACTTGTTTTTGTTATTTCTATATACCTTTCTGATCCCTTTGCTTTATTTTCACGATTGTCTATCTTTGAAAAATTGGATTTCATATCTAATGACTAGCTTGAGCCTCTTTAACAGTAGCTCTATCAGTTAATTTCATCTTCTCCACCATCCTCTCCATTTTTTTGACGAAGGTATCATATTTTGCATCAGAGGAAGTGGCATGCTCTTCTTTTATAGATACCTTTCCTTCTGACTTCATTTTAGATTTATTCAGCTTTACATGTCTTCAAGTATCGTGGGATTTCTCTCGGTGAGTTGGTATGCCATGTCAGGATCAAAAACATTAGGATAATGTAGTAAAGATAATCTGGGAGGATTCTTTATGTCTGGAAGTATGGAATTGTACATCTTGTTGAAATGTGTTGATAAATCCTTGATTGTTTCACCAGGCTACCTTTTCAAGTTATCATACTGATCAACAATTTGTAAAGGATTCTTGTACTTACCTCATTTGTTGGAAATAACAACAGGAAATGATAAAAACAGAATCCAAAAATTCCAGTTTAATTTGTCCTTGAATTAAAGTTAGAATTAAAATGGAATTTTATACTCATAACAACTTGTAATAGTTAGCTAGAGTGAGATGACTTAGTTAACTTAGGAATTTCAATTTGGGAGTCTTTTCAAAGTCATGTATATGTTCTCCCTATATTATAGGGGTCCAAGATGACTTAAGCATGATTTGTAATTAGTTAACTCAGTTTACTGAGTAAATTCTAGTTAAATTACTTCCAAATTGTTTGAGGAACTAAGAGTGAGTTAACAATCAATTGATGCATTAGTGAAGTAAACTAGTGATACCCCAGTTAACTAAATATTCCCTCATTAAAAAGTAATTCACGTAGATTCAGAGAAAGATGCAGTTGAGACTAGAGTGAAAGTACAGTGTACTATTTGTTCTAGGTTTTTCTGAGTTCCACTAATAGTGCATGCAATGAGGAACTGAACCTAGAAGGATTGTGTAGTTATGGATGAAGAATTTCCCTCTAAATAGAAGCTAATTCTCTTAAGAATTTTGCAAAGAATTAAAATCTTGGATGGTTTGAAATTTGGCTCTAATTATTCACCAAATAAAGTCATCAAGGAGAGGATAGGAAATATGTTCGTAGGTTAAGCTCAAGGTTGAGCATAGCATATTGTATTCATCTGAATTCTTTTACAAAGGGAATATTAGAATAGATACTTTGAGACCTTGTGAAGCAACTAAGATTTTGACTTGTGCTTGCTTATGAGTTTGAGATTGAATTTGCTCAGTGCTGGAATTGTTCTAGAGAGAAAAAGCATTGTAATTCCATCTTCATTTTCTGAATTAATACAAAACAGATAGCGGGGCTTTGAGCTATCATTTTCCCAAGTTAGTTATTGTGATATGTTCCTTTCATTCTCTTCCTCTATTGATTATTATTTGCTTTATGATTATGGGATTCCACTGTAAAGAGTATAAGTACATTATTGTCATCTTGCTTCAGAAAATTGCATTATCTTGTCAATCTATAGGATTTTCTACATAGTATGATATTTAGATTTGTATAAATTATTCTACATGGTATCGGAGCTAGAACCCAATTTTGTTTTTTGGGTCGCAATTTTGTAGATGAAATATGAATTTTATTTTGCAAAACTTTTAGAAAATAATAGCAATTTTGGATTCTCTGCAAAAAAATACCCAAAATCAAACAAATAGTCTACCGAATTGGAGTTCAAATGAGGGATATATCATTCATTTAAAATTAGCTCTCTTTTCCATAAAATTTCCTCATGACTGGAGAGATGAAACAAATTGGTGTGCTAGCCAAGAACCTATATGCTCTTGAGGATGCATGCAAAGCCTTGAGGATCAATGAAAATATTAGAGAGTTGGTGGTTGAGAGGAAGAGTAAATTACTTCTCAACATGTGATGCCAAAAAAAGTATGAGAAGCGGCTTCAAGATGTTTTGGAGTGGCCACACTTAGAGAAGCTGAGAGGAGACCAAGTGAAAAGATCCACTCAAGAAGATAAGGAGTCTCAGAAGCTGTCTCATACAATTATGGATCAGCCAAAATTGGAGAAGTTGAGAGGAGATCAATTGGAGGCATTTAGTCATGTAGAGATCTCCAGTAAGGGTAGTTTTGAGCCAAGTGGGTAGAGGGATGACATGTATCCATACCACTAGGTGTGAGGTGGGGTGATTCAAAGTGATAGTCCCAAGGTGGTCGAAATTGGACAAGGTCCATTGAGTGGTTTTATTTCATCAGTGAGATTGATGCAGTCAAAGATCAATGTGATAGAGTCGAGAGAAGTCAACTGAAGAAATGATAAGTCAATAAAAGCGACGATTTCTCAGTTTACAAAGACAATAGCAGTTAGAGACTTTGATGACAGAGGCATCATTCTGATTCAGGTTGGATGTTTTTTATTTCTGGAGTTGCTTGAGAAACAAGACTCAAGAGAAGCATTACATGTAAAACATTCCAAAGGTTCAGGATGGGGATCGGGTTGAATTTCTTTCATGTTGAGAGGGTGTTGAAAATAGCAATAAGAAATGATAACAATCGAATCCATAAATTCAATTTTTATTTTTCCTTGAAATAAACTAAGAATTAAAATCAAATTTTATTCTCATAGAAACTTGTAATAGTTAACTAAAGTGAGTTGACTTAATTAACTTAGGAATTCCAGTTAGGGGTCTTTCTGAAGTCATGTATATGTTCTACCTATGTTATAAGGCTCCAGGATAAGTTATGTATGAGTTGTAATTAGTTAACTCAATTTACTGAGCTAAGTCTACTTAAATTAGTCCCAAATTGTTTGAGAAACTAATAGTGAGCTAACAGTCATTTGATGCATTAGTGAACTCAACTAGTGCTACTCCAGTTAACTGAAGAATCCCTCATCAAAAACTCATGCATGTCAATTCTAAGAAAGACCCAATTGAGACTAGAGTGCATGAACAATGCACTAATTATTCTAGTTTTTTTTCAGTTACACTGATAATGCATGCAATCATGAACTAAACCTAGAAGGGATTTCGTAGTTATGGACGAGGAATTTCCTTTTAAATATGAGCTAATTCTCTTAGGAATTTGGCAAAAAATTAGAATCTTGGAGGGTTGGAAATTGGGATAAGTATTGGCAAAAGGAAGTAATAAAGCGAAGGATAGGAAATACTTGTGCAGGTTAAGCTCAAGTTTGAGTAGAGCATATTGTATTATTCTCAATTCTTTGATGAAGGGAACATTAGAATAAATACTTTGAGAGCATATGAGGAGGCTAAGATTTGGCCTTGAGCTTTTTTATGATTTGGAGATTTTATTTTCTGCTGTTGATTTATATTGTCATTGATGTCAATATGGAAATATTCTCGATAGTAAATAATGATGTCAAGCTAAGCAGAGTAGAACCATGAAGCAATAGGAGTAGGAAGAGTTCATTAGAAGCCATAAAAGTAGAGTAATCATAAGAAGAGATATCGGAGCAGAGAAGAGCTAATCGGAAGGGGAGCTATCACAGTAGTGTATTGCAAGTCATAGGAGTAAAGAGAAGCCACTGGAATGACAAGCCATGTCAGGACAAATCTATTTCATATGCCAAGAGTAAGAGACATATCAGAGGAAGTAATAAACCATGGGAACATTTCGATAGTATACAATATCGGCAGAAATATTATCGGTGGTTCTATTATATTAAGTTATGTAATCACTACCAAAACCCCTATGTTTGATATGAGTTATGGACTCGATGGTTCAATTACAACAACCACTAAAAATTATCACATTCGTGACATCGCTAACCTTAAAACCTTGTTACATATAAATCTGCCAATTGCAATATAAAACGTGGACATGATAGCTCCATAGAATATACCTTTATGTAATATCATGTCCAAGAATATGGGAAGTTACACAAATCATAAGGGTTGTCACCGTAGACCACCGATTGCAATAAACATGTCAACCTGACTGCCGACTGCGATCATTCTTATGAACATGACCGCTGATTGTGATATTATTTGTGGACCCACTGGATTTATTTAGGATAGTTTAATATTATATCACGTCTGTTTCATTTAGATTATGAATATCAAGCATGTTACACCAGTGATGTTAAGATTTGTGATTGTGGGACTTCCGAAAGTTGCGATTGTGATTGATGAGGTGGATGCAAGGCCTCTTTTGGTACAGTCTCTCCTATAAAATATTTCTTAAATAAAATAGGTTTATGAGTAATTGGATGAATATCTATAAGTCAGCCTCTCCTTTCAAATGAATGTGTATTTTGACTATTGGGGAAACTTGTATAAATATAAGTTATAAAACCTCACGTTAAGCATTCACTGGGCGTTGACACAGAGAAGAATAAAATAAGTTAAAAACTCATGAACTTGAAGATTCAGAGGAATACAAAGGTTGAGAAGCTGAAGGCCTAACAAACGAAGAAGGTGCATCATAAGCCGAAGTCTGAGTGAAGAAGGAAGCAAAAGAAAGAGCGGGAGGACAATATTTTCGATTGATTCATCTTGAAGTTTCAGACCTAGAGTGAAACCATAGCTCAAGCAATCGACCTGTTGCAAAGACTATAAGGACTGCATTTTGTAAAGAAGTCCTTCAAAGAAGTATATTACAATCAAACATTTCTTGACGGAGTAGTCTATAGGGTCAAATCCCTAGGGTTTGTGCCTTAGAATTAGAAGGATTGGTTTCCTTGGAGTTACTGCTCCTAAATTCAAGGTTGGTGCCTTGGTCTAGAAGTTGGAGCCTCATCAAAGTCCAAGATGGTGCTTGGAAAACTCATTAGATATTGTATTCAATATTTTTCTATATTTAATAAAATCATTTCTTTGATTGAAATTATAAAGAATCTAAACTTGTAATAAGAAAAATCAAAAATAAATATCGATTCACCCCCCTCTCAGTATTTCCAACAATTCATATCAGAGTTGGCTTCTTCAGAATCAGCCTAACAGCCAGAACAAGGATTCTTAGTTACAATTAAGAATCATGAAATGATAGAAGGAAGGCTTCCCTTGTTTGATGGTACTAATTTTGGTTTCTGGAAAAAGAGAATGTCTTACTATTTGATGTCCCTTGGACCTAAAGTTTGGAACATTGTTTTGAATGGGTAGAATGCCCCTCACACTCTTCCTACTGATCAAGATGAAAGTAAAGTGTACGTTTCCAATACCAAAGCACTAAATTGCATTACGAGTGGAATTTCTAATTCTGATCTTATGAAAGTATTGAATTGTGACTCAGCTAAACAAGTATGTGATAAACTGGTTATCTTATATGATGGGGACTCCAAGGTTAAAAAGGGAAAGGTTCAAATTCATAGGAGGCAGTTCCAAAGTCTGGAAATGGATGATGAAGAACATATTCCATCATACTTCCTCTGAGTAGCCGAAGTTGTCAACTCCCGTAAAATACTGGGAGAAAATATTGAAGAAATAAATGTGATTCAAAAGGTCCTAAGATCTCTCCCATACATATTTGACTACAAAATAATTTCTATAGAAGAAATGAGGAAACTAGACACTGTCAAAATGGATGAACTTTATGGAATCCTCACTACCTATGAGATGAGAAAAGGAATCCCAAGTTCCAAGTATGCAACATTCAAGGCCTCAAAATCAAGAAAGGGAAAAGGATGCAATACTAGTAATGATGACTTTGATGTTGAATCTAAATTGGTGCAATTTGTACAAATACTAAATAAAGGATCTAAGCTAAAAGGTAAGAATCATCTTATTTGTTTCAACCATGGAAGAATAGGTCATTGCGCTGCAAAATGTCCTCGTAAGCATGACAGTGATAATGAGGAAGGATGGATATACAAAAATAAAGGATTTACTAAGAAGAATTTCCTCTCTAAAAAAGATGAATCTGATGAGGATGAATATGTGGTCATCAAGAAGAAATCATTCAAATATATATTCTATCACAAAGAAAGTAATGATGAATTAGATGAAGAAAATGACTATTTTGGAATCAAGGAATCACTATTTATGGCATTCCATGAAGATGATGAACCAAGATAGGTAAAAGAGTAAGATACAAATAAATTACTGATAAGTACCATTGAATAAAATGAGGAGTTATAAAATAAGGTTATCTCTCTTAAAATAGACAAAAAGGAAGATAAATGAAGGGCTCGGACATTATATGTGAAAGGCATGAAGATGAAATAGTATCTCTCAAAAAGGAAGTGGAATATTTTGTTTCTTTCTGGACAGGTTTGGCTTCAACCCATTTTGTTAAGTAGTCTATGCACACAATGATGTACAAATCAAAATAATTTGGCAAAGTTTTCAAACACTTTATCACATTGTGAACACCCAGAAATCTCAAAGTGATAAGCTCGGGATTAGTTTTTCATCAAGTGTCAAGGATAATACAAGAATCTATGATGACGTACCTTGTAGAAATCCAAAAGAAGAAAAATCATCTCATTAAAGGCTTGACTCGAATCCAAACAATGAGGAAAGAGCAACCCCGAGAAAGAAGCTTTATTCAAATCATGCCTATTATAACACGTTCCAAACTAGCTTTCCTGGCCAACGTTATTATTGTAAAAAATTTGGTCATCAAGATAAGGATTGTATGGCTCATAAGAATGAAGCACTAAGATTGAAGATTCAGACAAACAAACCATGTAGTCCCAAAGAGCAAGGACAAATCAGGACTCTCAACTCGTTTAATCCTTAGGCCAAATTTCATCCAATTTTCTCATTATGTAATGATAATGGGCATAACGAAAAAAAATCCTTGCTCAACAGTAGAGAATCAAATGATGAAAATCCCACATGGATAAATGTGGTCTAGCTTTATGTGCTCACAATGCAGAAAATATTTGGTTTGTGGATAATGGGTGCTTTAGACATATGACACGTTGGAGTGGGTCTACCAAAATTACTCGAAAAGGAACTCCTACCCTTATTAGTGGAAAAGGAAAGGATCAAAATGCTTTATTGATAGATGGGCTCAAACAAAATCTCTCGAGTGTTATCCAAATCTATGATCAAGGACATAATGTTGTCTTCAGCACTACAAATTGTGAAATAGGGAACTCTTCCTCAGGAGAACTTGTGGCGGAAGGAGTTAGAAAAATAGGTAATTTATACATTCTAAACAAAATTCAATAAGATAATTGTTATCTAAGTCAAACAAGTTAAGTTTTGTTGTGGCATAAACCACTCGGGAATATAAGTTTTGATAACTTGATCAATATTACCAAAATCAATATAGTAAGGGACATTCGAAATATGTCAAAACTAGATCAAGATGTATGTGGCCCATGTCAACATGCAAGAAAACTAGAACCAGCCACAAGACTAAGGATTTCTCCACATCAAAACCTCTAGAGATAATTCATGCAGATTTATGTGGGCCATCCAGAACTCTAGCTCTCCAAGGAGAATTTTTTTGTTATTTGTTGATGACTGTAGTAGAATGATGTGGGTACATTTCATAAAATATAAATCTGAAGCATTCGAATGTTTTAAGAATCTTAAAGCTCTTGTAGAAAATGAAAATGATTCCAAAATTAAATGTCTTAGAGAAAATAGAGGAAGAGAACTCACATCAAAATAATTTGATGAATTCTGTAAAGAACATGGAATCGAAAGAGATCTCTCCACTGTTAGAACACCTAAAGAAAATGTAGTAGTTGAAAGGAGAAATTGAACTATTCAAGAAATGGCCAGAACTATGCTACGAGCAATTCACTTGTAGCCAACATTTTGGAAGGAAGGAGTCGGGACAACAGCTTATAGCTTGAATCAAACTCAAATAAGACCAAATAATGAAAATACTCCTTATGAATTATGGAAAGGAATACCTACTTCAGGATTTTTGGAAAAAAATGATTCCTAAAGATCAATGACGACTCACCAAGAAAATTTGTTTCTCGGTTGATGAAGGAATATTTATTGGGCATTATACTAGAAGAAAATCTCACAAGTTCTACAATAATTGACTACGTAAAATAGTGGAATGTACTCATGTGAATATTGATGAAGGGCTTCTAGAAAAGAAAATTTAAAGTCATGAAATTGATCCCTTTATTGAAGAAAGTGAAGAAGAACCTGAAAAGGAAGAAAAAGATTAAGAAAAACAAAAACAAAAATAATGATATCAAATTCCTTTAAAAGTGAAAATCCTCCAAAAGAATCAACTGAAAGAATAGAATATAGGCAATGTAGATGAAGGAATGAAAACTTGAAGAAGGATGACAAGTACACCAAAGAGAAATGGCATTTCTCTGTTATCTATTATAGAACAATAAACTTTTACTCAGGCAAGGATCCTCATTGGGTCGAAGCCATGGAGGAAGAAATGTCTCAAATTGAGAAAAATGAGACATGGGAGCTTGTGCCTCATACAAAGGATAAAAATATAATTTGAACTAAGTGGATGTTCAAAAACAAAATGAATGAATATGGATAAATCATCAAAAATAAGGAAAAACGTTTCTAAAATAGTTATTCACAAATTGGAGTCAATTTTGAAGAAACATTTGCACCCAGAGTTCATATGGAAGCTATATGGTTGTTCTTGGAATTTTCATGCTCAAAAGCATTCAATGTCTATCAAATGGATGTAAAATAAAAAATTTTGAATGAGGAACTGAAGGACGAAGTATACCTAGAGCAACCAGAAGGTTTTGATCTAGCAGAAGGAAAAGACTTTGTATGTAATTTTAAAAAGGCATTATACAGTTTGAAACAAGCTCCTAGAGCGTGATACACAAGATTGGATCACTATCTACAACAAAAAAAATTCAAAAAGGGGGTGGCAAGAAGTTATATCTACATGAATATGGATGAGAATAAATTACTAATCACCCTTGTGTATGTTGATGATCTGAATTTCGATAGCAATAAGGATTAAATGAGCCATGAGTTTTCTCAAAATATGACAAAAAATTTTGAAATGTCAATGATTGGTAAGATACCCTACTTCCTTGGACTACAATTATCACAAACGACAACAGGCTTGTCTATCTCTCAAACAAAATATCTCAAAGATATGAAATGCAAGAATGTACACTTATGAGCACATTAATCACCACAAACATCAAACTAAGAAAAGCTGATGATTTCTCCTCGGTATATGCAACTCTTTACGAGCCAATAATTGGAGCTCTCTTATATTTAATGCCTACAAGGCCCAAAGTTATGCAAGCAGTGGGAATGTGTTGGGTGTGGAGCCTGATTGTCTTCTATATTCAAAGGTATCGCCACATTGGACCCCAGTTCGAAATGGGGGCGGCAACGCCACCCGTAAAATATTCGTTGCAGGGGGGAGTCCACGGGGGGGCGGCTGCGACCTTTGGGAGCCCCCCTTTGGCAGGGGGTTTCGGGGGCAGCGCCCCCGAAGCTAAAAACAACTGTAAAATTTCCTTGTAAAAGTATAGTAATTTCTAGTCAATCTGGGCCGTTCATTAGGTGGATGATCTAATGGTAGAACTTGTGTTTAGTTTAGCATTTTTTTCCCTAGAAGGCAAGCCCTCTCTTTGTATGAGGGTATTGTATTTGAGGCTATGTGATAGATGTGTATTCAGTGAGCGGGAAACAGAGAGGTGAGACTGTGAGAGAAAATAGAGGATATTACAGTGGATTTGTTGAAGGTTGTGTCTCTTCATTTTTCTGGATAATAGAAAGGAAGGACTGGCTATTCGGGGTGGACGTAGCCCAAAATGGGTGAACCACGTATATCTGTGTCTCTCCTGTTTTGTTCATTTTATGTGTTTATATTTCTATAATATTTTATGTGTTCCATTGCTCCATAATATATAATTTTCTAACAGAATGGTGGGAATATTTCAATGAGTTGCTAAGAAATCCAACATGTTGGTTGTGAAAATGATTCTGAGATACTTGAAAGGGACAATAACATCTTATACCAAAGTTGATAGGGATGGAAGCATGGATGATCATAAAAGCACTAGTGGGAATGAAAATTTGATGGGAGATTTCCTAGTAGCTTGGCCCAGTAAAAAACAATCATCTATATCTCTTTCTACAACTAAAGTTGAATATATAGCCGCAACTGATTGATGTACAAAAATACTATGGATGAAGGATGCTGGGTCCCTATAATACTAGTGATTACCCCATTAGTATTGTAGTTATACCCCTTATTTATATTGTTGTGCCCCTATTACCCCCATATTGTTATTTCTGTGCCCCATAGAATCCCTCTATTGTTATTTTTGTGGCTTTATATTATTATTGTTAGGTCGGCTGGATTATATTGTGACTCCTTAGACTCCTATATATAGAAAGGAGGTTTTGTAATTTGTATCATCCAAGACTTGTTCATTTATGTAACGTAATGGAGGTTTCCCCCTCGAAGAGGCTGAATTCTAAGGCGTTGATCTATCTTTTCTATCTTTTCTTGAGCTGGTTTCATAACATTTTCAGAGGTTTGGATTCTAGGGTTTCGCTGCTCCAAACGGTCATAGTGGAATTTTCGCTATAAATTTTTTTCTGTGATATTTTAGAAGTCGCAAAAAAACCCCATTTGAGAAGAAGTCACGCTGAACATTGGGTCCGAATTTCAGAGCATTTCGCGTGATATTTGTCGAGATATGATTTGAGGAAGTTGGTCTTTTTGCGGACTCCTGAATTACATTCAAAATAGGTGACCTGGGGAAAATCGTCATAACTTTCTCTCTGGGGATCGGATTGAAATTTTGTAAGAAGGTACAGAAAGAGGGCGGACTGTAGTTTCTTATGTGTGTGTTTCAGATTCAAAGGTTGAAACAGTGACTCGTGGCACATCGTACAATTTCGCTCTACTGAACTAGTTTAAAAGCAAGTCACTGTGGGAGATTTCACATAACTCTTCCTTGGAGAATCCAATTTGGCTCAGACTTGTGGCATTTGAAAGAGGACATAGAAGGCTACTACAGATAGCAATTTCAGAACTGGATGACCTAAAATTACAGAGATACATCAGATTCAATATCAGGCTTCTATAAAGTGAAGAAAGGTGTGTAGTTTTTTTTAAATTTTTGTGTAAGCTTGGTTTAAAGTTATTCAAAGGGCATATTAAAGCATTATTATCTATAACTGATGCCCCGAGGAAAGAAAAGGCAAACACCTAGTAAGGAACCTGAAAGCTCTAGCATGACTCATGAAGAAGAGGGAGAAATGCTACATGATATATCAAAATTACAAGAACAAGTGCAACAAATGTCACGCTCACAAAAGCTAAGAGAAGATAAGATAAGTGGCGTGGAATCTAAGATAAATGGCATGGAATCTAAGATAAAGGGCATGGAAGCTAAGATGGATGATTCAAAGATAGATTTGAAGAGAGACATGGCAGATTTGAAGATAGATTTGAAGAGAGACATGGCAGATTTGAAGATAGATTTGAAGACAGACATGGAAGAATTGAAGAAGTTGTTACAGGAAAGGGTCACTAATGGTGAAAAGGTAGTAAAGGAAACTCATGATGAGAACAAAAGAAATGTTAATCATGATTCCATAGATGCTAATGTTGGATCTAAGAATCACCATATTCCAAAAATCGATATGAGGAAGTTTGATGGCAAGGATCCTGCCACATGGATATTACAGATGGAGCAATTCTTCGATCTCAATAATGTGAAAAACGCACAAAAGGTACTTATGGCAACTGTATATTTGGAACCAAATCAGTTTGTATGGTATCAATGGCTTTGCTCTCGTAAACAATTTATCACTTGGGCAATTTTTACGGAAAAATTGATAGCACATTATGAAGACACAAAAAGCAACACTTTTTTTAGCCAATTGATAAGTCTCAAACAAAAGGGTTCAGTAATGGAGCACATTGAGGAGTTCCAAAAATTGAACATAAGGGTAAAATATATTCCAGAGGAGCATAGGATTGATGTGTTCATAGGGTCTTTAAAGGTTAATATCCAACATGATGTTCGCCTTTGGGAACTTGATTCGTTAGAGAAGGCATTCAGGTTAGCAAGAAAAATGGAAAGCAAAATTATGGCAACCACGAAGCATACCACTCACAACTATAAAGACGGAAGTGTTGTTGCCCCTAGTCTTCCACAACCTATAAGGTTGACACCACAAAAATTGGAAGAAAAAAGAGCAAAAGGGCTTTGTTACAGTTGTGATAACAAATACACTAAAGGTCATAAGTGTGCTGAGAAGAAATTATTCTACATAGATTGTGAAGAGGAAGAAGAAAAGGAGAAAGAAAGGTCAAAAGAAGAAGATATACTCCAGGAAAAAAGCCTAGATGAAGAACAAATAAATCCGACCATATCTTGTAATGCATTGGCAGGAATTACCACTCCTCAAACCATCAAGATAGAAGGACAAATCAAGAACAAAAAGGTAATAGTGTTGATTGATTCAGGAGGCACCCAAAATTTTATTCATTGTAGGGTAGCAAAAGAATTGAATTGCTTCCTATATCCAGCACCGGAGTGTCAAGTGATGATTGCAAATGGAGGAACAATAAATTGCTCTTGAAAGTGCCATAATATCAAGCTATCCATTGGAGAATATGTATTTACTGGCGCAATGCTTTCCATTCCAATGGGAGGTGCTGATGTTGTACTAGGAGTCCAATGGTTGCAATCCTTGGGTACAATAGCTTTTAATTTTCAAGAACTTTTCATCAAATTTTCTATGGAAGGAAAGGAAGTTGAATTAAGGGGTATTGCAGCGAAACTAGGAAAGATAATCATCTCTAATGGCATGACAAAGCTTCTAAAAAAGGAGCAAAGAGGTGTAATTTCACAATTATGTTTGCTAGATGTTTCCACATTGGAATCATCTATTTCTCCAGATCTCCAAAAAGTCCTGGAAAATCATTCCAAGGTATTTGAGACTCCAAAAGATGTCCCACCTATGCGTGATCATGATCATGCTATTCATCTAATTCCAGGAAGTGTTCCTCCAAACATCAGGCCGTACAGATATCCCTATGTCCAAAAAAGTGAAATTCAAGTGAGTCAAAGTTCTTTCTCAGCTCCAGTAGTATTGGTGCACAAGAAGGATGGATCATGGCGCATGTGTCCGGATTATAGGGAGCTCAACAAGCTCACTATTAAAAATAAGTTCCCCATTCCTGTTATTGATGAATTACTGGATGAATTGCATGGATCAATTTGCTTCACCAAGTTGGATCTTCGTTCGGGATATCATCAAATCAGAATGAAGATTGAAGACATTCCGAAAACGGCATTTAGAACTCATGAGGGTCATTATGAATTTTTGGTCATGCCTTTTGGCCTTACCAATGCACCTTCAACATTTCAAGGTTTGATGAATTCAATTTTCAAACCATTCCTTAGAAAATTTGTGTTAGTATTTGTTGATGATATACTAATCTACAGCAAGTCTTGGAAGGATCATGTTGAACATGTTGACAGGGTGCTACAACTATTGGAGGAGAAACAATTATATGAAAAAAGATCCAAATGTTTCTTTGGAGTCCAGGAGGTGGAATATTTGGGTCATATTGTATCTCATGAAGGAGTTAAGGTAGACCCTAGCAAAATTAAAGCCATTAAGGAATAGAAAATTCCCACATCCATAAAGCATCTGCGAGGATTTCTTGGGTTGGCAGGGTATTATCGCAAGTTTATTAAGAATTATGGGAGAATAGAAGCACCTCTAACAACATTATTGAAGAAAGATTCATTTTCATGGACTCCGGAAGCAACAAAGGCCTTTGAAAATCTTAAAGAGGCAATGTGCCAAGCACCGGTCTTAGCTACACGGACTTCACAAAAACCTTTATTGTGGAATGTGATGCTTCAGGAAATGGAATTGGTGCTGTTCTAATGCAAGATTAAAGACCCATTGCTTTTGAAAGTCGTCCAATCAAGGGAAATTTTTTAAGCAAAGCTATTTATGAGAAGGAAATGTTGGCAATACTCCATGCACTTAAGAAATGGTGACCCTACCTAATGGAAAGACACTTCAAGGTAAAAACAGATCATGATAGCCTTAAATACTTTTTAGAACAAAGATTATCCTCTGAAGAGCAACAAAAGTGGGTCACAAAGATGTTGGGTTATGACTTTGAAATCATCTACAAAAAAGGGAAGAAAAATGTGGTGGCAGATGCACTCTCAAGAAAGGATGAGGATGTGGAAGCATTGTTCTGTGCCATTTCTATTATCCAACCAGATTGGATAAACGAAGCAAGGGAGGAATGGAAGATTGATGAAGAAGTTTTGGGACTTATTCGAAAGCTACAACAAGATTCCAGTACTTCTGATACATTTAGCTGGAAAAATGATTCATTTTGGTACAAAGATTGCTTATACCTCTGTAAGAATTCCCAGCTAAAACAAAAGATTCTTATGGAATTGCACACTTCTCCCTTAGGAGGGCACTTAGGATTTTTAAAAACTTACCACAGGGTTAAGAAGGATTTCTTTTGGGATGGCCTTAAATCAGATATTAAAAATTTTGTGGCGGAATGTTTGGTTTGCCAGCAAAATAAAGTTGAAAAAATTAAGACACCGGGGCTATTACAACCTTTATCCATTCGAAGCCAACGTTGGGAGGAGGTTTCAATGGATTTTACCACAGCTTTACCCAAGTCTGAGGGAAAGAGTGTAATCATGGTGGTAGTTGACAGACTTACCAAGTATGCACACTTTTGTGCATTATCACATCCATTTAAAGCCAGTACAGTTTCTACTGCATTTATGGAAACAGTTCAAAAGCTACATGGAAACCCAAAGATTATTGTAAGTGACATAGATCCCATTTTCACTGGAAATTTTTGGACAGAATTATTTTCTTGTCTTGGTACTTAGTTAGCTCATAGCTCATCTTATCATCCTCAATCTGATGGGAAAACTGAGATAGTAAACAAATGTTTGTAAGGATATCTTCGTTGCTTTGTATCTGATAAACAGACACAATGGGTCAAATGGTTGCCTCTGGATGAATGGTGGTATAACACTTCCTTCCTTACAGCAACAAAAATGACCCCATTTATGGCATTTTATGGGTATCAACCACCATCCATCACATCATATTTAAGAGAAAATTCTAAGGTTTAGGCAGTGGGACATCACATCGAACATCAACAACAAGTCCTCCAACTCTTAAAGGATAACCTCGTGTTGGAACAAAATAGAATGAAACAACATGCAGATCAACATCGCAGTGAAAAAAGTTTTGATGTAGGTGATTGGGTATTCCTACGGCTACAACCATATAAGCAAATGTCCCTAAAGCAAGCTAAGAAGGATAATAAATTATCACCAAAGTATTATGGTTCGTACAAGGTGTTGCAAAAGATTGGTACTATGGCATACAAATTGGAGCTTCCTGCA
Source organism: Pinus tabuliformis (assembly GCA_031772625.1). Taxonomy (NCBI): domain Eukaryota; kingdom Viridiplantae; phylum Streptophyta; class Pinopsida; order Pinales; family Pinaceae; genus Pinus; species Pinus tabuliformis. Next base: position 1,309,532,656 of record CM062805.1, on the reverse strand, counting down.
GCTTCTCGATTGCACCTTGTTTTCCATGTTTCATGTTTAAAGAAGGTTATAGGTGACAAGCTCCCAATTCAAACAATATTGCCAGAACTTGACGACGAAGGAAAAATTATATTGGAACCGGAAGCAGTCACAGAAACAAGAACTCGACATCTACGAAATCAATCAATTTCAGAGTATCTTATCAAGTGGAAGAACTTATCCGCTGAAGATTCCACATGGGAGGATGAAAATTTTATGCAGAAGTATCCAGAACTACTCAAGCATTGAGGAAAACACTTTTTTGAAGGAGAGGGGCATGTTGGGTCCCTATAATGCTAGTGATTACCCCATTACTATTGTAGTTATACCCCTTATTTATATTATTGTGCCCCTATTACCCCCATATTGTTATTTATGTGCCCCATAGAATCCCTCTATTGTTATTTTTGTGGCTTTACATTATTATTGTTAGGTCGGCTAGATTATATTGTGACTCCTTAGACTCCTATATATAGAAAGGAGGTTTTGTCATTTGTATCATCCAAGAATTGTTCATTTATGTAATGTAAAGGAGGTTGCCCCCTTGAAGAGGCTGAATTCTAAGGTGTTGATCTATCTTTTCTATCTTTTCTTGAGCTGGTTTCATAACAAAGGAAGACTTTAAGGACGTTAAAGTAGAAAATAAGCAAACAGTCCACATAAGTGCTATTAGTCTTAGTAAAAATCCAAAAATGCACTCAAAAACCAAACATATAACAATCAATTATCATTTTCTCCTTCAATAGGTGGTTGAGCAAAACATCAAGTTGGAATATATCAATACCAAGGAACAGATTGCAGATATTTTCGCCTAACCTCTTCCTCGAGAACCATTTGAATATCTTTGTCAAAATATGGGGGTTATTTCTTTAGCATCACAGTAAACCAATTCTTAAGATGCCACATGATAGGGGGAGCAGTTTGACAATGGGAGTAGTTCGACAGGGGCAGTACTTGTGTACTCCTTTGCAATTGATGTCAAAGGGGGAGAGAAGAAGAATATTGAAACTAATGAAAGAGGGGGATATTGTTAATCTAGATTATCATTGATGTCAATATGGAAATATTCTCGAGAGTAAATAATGATGTGAAGCCAAGTAGATTAGATCCATGAAGCAACAAGAGTAGGAAGAGTTCATCAAAAGTCGTCAAAGAAGCGCTACCAGAAGAAGATTTATGATAGCAAAGAAGAGCTAATCATAAGACGAGCTACTGGATAAGTGTACCAGAATTCATAGGAGTAAGGAAACCATTGGAGAAACGAGCCAAGACAATGCAGATCTATCACATATGCCAAGACTAAGAGCCATATCGAAGGAAGTAATAAACCATGGGAATCGTCTTGACACTATACAATATCACCAAAAATTGTATTGACGATTTTATTATATTAAGTTATGTAAACACTCCTAAAAGCCCCGATTGCGGTATGAGTTACAAACTCAATGGTCCCATTACAACTCACCCTAAGAAATATTGCATCTACCATATCACTAACCTTGAAACATTGTTACATAAAAATACACCGATTGCGATACAATACACAGAATTCATAGCTCGATAGAATCTACCTTTTTGTAAGATTGCATCGAGGTATAGGGGAAGTTTCACAAATCACAAGGGTTGTCATTGCCAGACCACCAATTGAGATAAGACTGGTGAACCTGGCTGTCGATTGCGATAAGTCTTGTGAACAAGACCACTGATTCCGATATTAGCTGTAGACCCAATGGATCTATTGAGGATGGCTTAATATTATATCATGTTCATTTCATCAACAGTATGAAAATATTCCATGTTACATCTGTCATATTAAGAGTTGTGATTGCGAGACCTCTGAAATTTTTGATTGTGATTGATGATGTGGATGTGGGATCTCTTTGGGTATGGTCTATCCTATAAAATCTTCCGTAAATAAAATAGGTTTATGAGCAATTGGATGAATATCCATAATTCAGCCTCCCTTTTCAAAGGAACGTGTCTTTTGAGTATTGTTGAAACCTGTATAAATACAAGCTATAAAACCTCACCTTAAGCATTGGTCGGGCATCGACACAAAGAAGAATTAAAGAAGTTCAAAACTCATGAACTTCAAGAGACAGAGGAAGTGGAAAGTTTAGCAAACAATGAAGTTGCAGTAGAAGACAAAGGTTGAGCTAAGAAGGAAGCAAAAGATAGAGGAGGAGGAAAATCTTTTGAACTGATTCATCTTGAATGTTCAGACCTGAAGTGAAGACATAGCACATACAAGTAACCTGTTGCAAAGAATACAAGCATAGGATTTTGTAAAGAAGTCCTTCGAAGTAGTATATTACAGTCAAACATTTCTTGACATAATAAATATATAGGGTCGAAGCCCTTGGGATTGGTGCTCTTAAATTCAAGGTTTCTACCTTGGTAAGATAGGGTCAGAGACCTAGAAGATGAAGCCTAATCAATTTCCATGTTATTTCTTGCAAAAAGTCATCAAATATTATATTCAATCTTTTTCTATATTTAATAAAATCATTTCTTTGATTAAAATTGTGAAGAATCTGAGCTCATAATAATAACAATTAAAAAGAAATACTAATTCACCCCCTCTCAGTATTTCCAGCAATTTGTATCAGAGCTGACTTCATTAGATTCATCCTAATATCTGGAACGAGGATTCCTAGTTACAATGAATAATCAAGAGACGAAAGCAGGAAGGCTTCCCTTGCTTGATGGTAATAATTTTGGTTTTTGGAAAAATAGAATGACTTACTACTTAATTTCCCTTGGACTTGAAGTTCGTAACCTTTTCTTGAATGGGTACAATACCCCTCCCACTCTTCCTATTGATCAAGGTGAAAGGAAAGTTTACATTGCCAATGCAAAAGAACTTGATTCCATTACCCATGGAATTATTTATTCTAAGTTTACGAAAGTATTGAACTGTGAATCAATGATGGGGACTCCAAGGTTAAGAAGGAAAATCTAACACTCATAGGAGGTAGTTTCGAAGTCAGAAAACGCATGATGAACAAGATATTGCATCATACTTCCTTTTGAGTCGCCGACGTAGTCAACTCTCTTAAAAGATTGGAAGAAAATATTGAAGAAAGCATTGTCATTCAAAAGGTCTTAACATCTCTCCCTGGTAGATTTGACTCCAAAACAACTACCATAGAAGGAATGAAGGAACTAGACACTCTCAAAATGGATGAAATTCATGGAATCCTCATTGCCTATGAGATGAGAAAAGGAATCCCAGGTTCCAAGATATAGCATTAAAGTCCTCAAAATAAAAAAAGGGAAGAGGATGGAATACAAGCACTAATGACTCTGATGTTGAATTCGAATTGGCACAATTTGTATGAAGACTAGAGAAAGGATCCAAGCTAAAAGGTACGAATCCTATTATTTGTTTCAACTATGGAAGAATAGGTCATTACTCTGCAAAATGTCCTCATAAGAATAATGGTGATAATGATGAAGAAAGGATATACAAAACTAAATGATTTACTACGAAGAATTTCCACTCTAAACAAGATGAATATGATGAGGATGAATATGTGGTCATCAAGAAGAAAACTTTCAAACATATCTTCCATCACAAAGAAAGTAATGATGAATCAGATGAAGAAAATGACTATGTTGGAAGCAAAGAAGTACTATTTATGACATTCACTAAAGATGATGAATAAACATAGGCAATAGAAGAAGATACAAATAAATTACTGATAAGTGCCATTCAAGAAAATGAGGAGTTATGGAATAAGGTCATCTCTCTAAAACCAACAAAGAGGAAGTTGAAAGAAGCGAGGAAATTATATGTGAAACACATGTAGATGAAATAGTATCTCTCAAAAATGTGGGTTTTAACCCCATACAGAAATTACCTACATACAAATTCTAAAACATGTAAAATAAACAATGCGAGAGCATAACACATAAAACACATATACACAGAGATTTTGCCCTAGATCCCAAAACCGGGATTATCAACTTGATTTTTCATTATGTTCCTTTCATTGTTACAATACATATTTATACATGCCAAAGAATCCAATACAATGGACTCAAAACCATCACGTCCAAAACCACGGACCGAAAACCATCGCGTCAAAAACCATGTGCAAAAATCATGCACAAAACCATAGGCAGGTCCACCCAACCTAACATAGGGTCCAAAACCAAAATTTTCTGGGGCGTTGCCCCACAGCCCATAGAGTGGGGTTGCCTCCACCCGTCAAACCCTCTGTGACTCCCCCCGTATACAATTGGTGCAACAAAGCGGGGGATACACCCCCCTCCTAACCCCCTCGTTAACTATGTGGGCTAGTCATGGAAAGAATACAACACAACCCAACAAAAAAGGAAGTGGAACAAATCAAAAGAATTTGGAAAAGTTCTCAAACACTTGATCATATTATCAATGCTTAAAAATCTCAAAGTGACAAGTGAGTGATCGATTTTTCATCAAGTGCCAAGGATGATACAAGAGTCTATGTCGACGTACTTTGTAGAAATCGAAAAGAAGAAAAATCATCTCATCAAAGGCCCAACTCAAATCCAAAGAATGAAGAATGAGGAACTCCAAGGAACAAGGTTTATTCAAATCATGGATATTATAACATGTACCAAAATATCATTCTTGGACAGTGTTATTATTGTAAAAATTTTGGTCATCAAGATAAACAATGCATGGCTCACAAAAATAAAGCATCAAGATTGAAGAATCGGATAAACAAACCATGTAGTCTCAAAGGGCAAGGAAAAATAAAGACTTTCAAATTTTTTGATCCTTTGACAAAATTTGATCCAATTTTCTCATTATGTAATGATAATGGACATAGCAAACAAAATTTCCCCCTCAAAAGTAGAGAAGCAAAAGATCAATATCCCAATATGGATAAATGTGGTTTGGATTTATGTGCTCAGAATGAAGAAAATATTTGGTTTGTGGATAGCGGGTGCTCCAGACATATGACAAGTGACAAAAAGAAGTTTGTATCCTTTAACAAGAAGGAAGGAAATGTATCCTTTTGTAGTGGTTCTACTAATGTTTCTCAAAAAGGAATCATTACCCTTATTAATGGAAAAGGAAAGGCTCAAAATGCTTTGTTGGTAGATAGTCTCAAACACAATCTCTTGAGAGTTAGCCAATTCTGTGATCAAGGAAATAATGTTGTCTTCAACATTAAAAATTGTGAAATAAGGAACTCTTCCTCACAAGAACTTGTGGCAAAAGGAGTTATAACATTAGATAATGTCTACATTCTGAAAAAAATTCAATAAGATAAATGTTATCTAAGTCAAACAGGTGAAAGTTGGTTGTGGCATAAATGACTAGGGCATACAAGTTTTGATAACTTGATCAATATCAACAAAATCAATGTAGTAAGGGACATTCCAAATATGTCAAAACTCGATCAAGATGTATGTGGCCCATGTCAACATGGCAAGCAAGCTAGAGCCAATCACAAGAATAAGGATTTATCCACATTAAAACCTCTAGATCATTCATGCAGATTTATGTGGGCCAACCATAACTCTATCTCTCCAAGGAGAAATGTATTTTGTTTTATTTGTTGATTACTATACCAGAATGATGTGGGTATATTTCATAAAATATAAATTTGAATCATTTGAATGTTTTAAGAATCTTAAAGCTCCTGTAGAAAATGAAAAGGATTCCAAAATCAAATGTCTTAGAACATATAGAGGATGAGACTTCACATCAAAAGAATTTGATGAATTTTTTAAAGAACATGGAATCGAAAGAGAAATCTCTGCTGCTAGAACACGTAAACAAAATGGAGTGTTTTAAATAAGAAATTGAATTGTTCAAGAGATGGTGAGAGTTATGTTAATAGCAGGTGACTTGTAGCCAAAATTTTGGAAGGAAGCAGTCAGGACAACAGTTTATACCCTGAATCAAACTCAACTAACAACAAATAATGAAAATACTCCTTATGAATTATGGAAAGGAATACATACCTCAACAAAATACTTTAGAATTTTTTGAATAAAATTCTTCTGAAAGATCAATGACAACTCACTAGGAAAATTTTATTCTCAAGTTGACGAAGGAATATTTCTTGGGTATTCTACAAGAAGAAAATTGCACAAGTGCTACAATAATAAACTACATAAAATAATGGAATGTATTCATGTGATGATTGATGAAGGGCTTCCAAGAAATAAAATTGAAGGTCATGAAATAGATCCCTTTATTGAATAAAGTGAAGACGAACCTGAAAAGGAAGAAAAATATCAAGCAAAACAAAAACAAGAAGAAGCATATCGGACTCCTTTAAAAGTGAAATTTCTCTAAATGAATCACCTAGAAGAGTAGATTATTGGTAATGGAGATCAAGGAACACAAACCTAAAGAAGGATGATAGGTACACCAAAGATAAATGATGTTTATCTCCTATTTATGATAGAATCATAAACTTTTACTCAAGCAAGGATCCTCACTAGGTGGGAGCCATGGAAGAAGAAATGTATCAAATTGAGAAAAATGAGACATGGGATTTGGTACCTTTTTCCAGTGCATAAAAATATAATTGGAAATAAGTGGGTGTTCAAAAACAAAATGAATGAAGATGGATAAATCATCAGAAATAAAGAAAAACATTTCTCTAAATGTTATTCACAAATTGGAGTTGATTTTGAAGAAATCTATGCACCGGTAGCTCATATGGAAGCTATAAGGATTTTCTTGGCATTTTCATTCTCAAAAGGATTTAAAGACTATAAAATGGATGTAAAATCAACATTTCTGAATGGGAAACTCAAGGAAAAAGTCTACATGAAGAAACCAAAAGGTTTTGATCTAGCAGAAGCAAAAGACTCTGTATATAAGTTGAAAAAGGAATTATACAATTTGAAACAAGCTGCTAGAGCGTGGTACGTAAGATTTGATCACTATGCACAACAACAAAAATTCAAAAACAGGGTGGCAGAAAGTAATCTCTACATGAAGATGGATGAGGATAAATTACTAATCACCCTTTTATATGTTGATGATCTGAATTTTGCTAGCAATAATGATGAAATGAGCCATGATTTTGCTCAAAATATGTCAAAAGAATTCGAAATGTAATTGATTGGTGAGCTATCCTACTTCATTGGAATATAATTATCACAAACCAAAATAGGCATGTTTACCTCTCAAACAAAATATCTTAAAGATATGGAATAGAAGAATGTGCACCTATGAGCACACCAATGACCACAAAATTCAAAGTAAGAAAAGATGATGATTCCCCCCGTTATATGAAACTCTTTACACATAAATAATTGGAGCTCTCTTATACTTAATGGCTATAAGGCACGACATTATACAAGCAGTGGGAATGGTGGGAAGATTTCAATTACCTCCTAAGAAATCCCACATGTTGGTTGTGAAAAGAATTGTTAGATACTTGAAAGGAACCCTTGACTTTGGTATTTAGTATCCCAAAAGCACAAATACTATAGTGATAGCTTATAGCAATGATGATAGGGCTAGAAGCATGGATGATCATAAAAGCACTAGTGAAGATTCATTTTGTATGGGATATTTCCTGGTAGCTTGGCTCAGCAAAAAAAACTCATCTATATCTCTCTCTACAAGTGAAGCCGAATATATAGCCACAATTGATTGTTATAGACAAATACTATGGATGAAGGAGGCTTTGAAGGATGTCAACATAGAAACTAAACAACTAGTCACCATTCGTTGTGATAACTCACGTGCTATTTGTATTATTAAAAATCCAATGATGCACTCAAAAACCAAACATATGCCAATCAAGTATCATTTTCTCCTTGAACAGGTGGCTGAACAAAACATCAAGTTGGAATTTATCAATTCCAAGGAATAGATTGCAAATATTTTGACCAAACCTCTTCCTCAGGAACCATTTGAAAATCATCGTCAAAAGATGGGGGTTATTTCTTTAGCATCACACTAAACTGACTCTTAATATGCCACATGATAGGGGGAGAAATTTGACAGTGAGAGAAGTTCGGTAGGTGGAGTCCTTGTCCACTCCTTTCCCATTGATGTCAAAGGGGGAGAGAATAAGAAGATTGCAACCAATGAAAGAGGGGTATATTGTTGATCTATATTATCATTGTTGTCAATGTCATGTGGAAAGAGTCGTTATTGTGGACACAACTGACCTCCCTAGAAGCAAAAGCTTTCTAGTGACAAACAAGACAAATAAAGCTACCTTTCTCTAAACATGCATTGCAAATACAAGTAATCAAGGGATCTTTAACATACCTTTAGTCCAACGCTTTGTAGTAGTCCAGCCTCGCCGATCCAGATGAGCTCCTCCTTCTCTTCGAAACCTGCATTCACTAACAAGCCAAAAGATTAAATAGCACCTGATAAACTCATAAAACAATACATATCCATCATACAGACCAAGGAGTATATGAAACAAACCATGAATAACAATATGTTGAGAAAACTAAGTTCATTTGCATTAAAAGGTAACAAAAGGAACCATTACAACCTGAGCCTTGGTGTTGTGCAAGTCCCTCCTAGGGTCCAGCAAGAGTTTTCCTTTAATTTGATTAGCTCACCCACTCTCAAATAAGGCTAGGAAAGGATGGGAATCTCTCCTCTCAAGCTTTACAAGGGAGTCCTAATTCCAGCAGCATCTACCCTTAGGAATGTTTAGCTTTCAACCTCCCTCCCTTTGGCCCAATGCCTATATTTATAGTGCTCTAGAGGAAGTTATTCAGGTCCACCATCAATGGGATAAGCCCCTCTTTGGATGGGATAGCTACCCTCTTGATGGGATAAGTTCCTCTTTGGTAGGGATACATGAACCATCTAGAGGCACTTCATACACGTCAAACAAGCTTCTAGAAGGCTCTAGAAATGACCACAAGTAACTTTTTTGGAGTGAAACTTGCGCCTTTTGACCTTTACAGGAGTATGCACCCATTTCTTTACATACAGAGCGTACAAGTACGTAGGTATTGTGAACTTAGAGTGCGCACACGTAGGTAAGGATAAGAGAAACTGCATACCCAAAGATATATAGATTTTTAATGACTTTCTCTCTTTCTTGGAGTTTGACATGGAGAGAAGAGGTATGAGGCTTGCCAAGGAGGATAGTATGACAGTTGATGGATCCATACTAACTGCAAATAGTCATGGTGACAAATTTTAGTGTAACAGATTGCCCCCTAAAGTGCGAAGCCTATAGTAGATAAGGGTTTCATTTTATCTAGGAAGGGTGAAGTACTTTATCATTTCAAGGATTATCTTGTGGAGAACCCAATCGGAACCTGCAAGTATTCAACACAAAACACATATATAAGATCATATCATCGCTGAGGTAGGCATTGCCATACTCAGATTGAAAACTTTAACTAATTGACTATCTATTGCTCTGATACATGAATGATTCTGCAGTACATCATAATCATAGACTTTTGTAGACACAGTATAGACGCAGCCATCTGTTTATGATTAGTCTACTGTATAATGAATATAAAACTCCTCGCAGCCTGGATGGTGGAAACTAGATCCAGGGTCTTCATTTCTACTTCCCGAACAGGTACGATTCTATCCATGCGAATAAATGAGTTGATGTCGAACATGGTAGAAACCACTTGATTACCAGTCAATGATGTAAACTGTTAACAAGCGTGAGAGAGACCACCAGTGATGTCAATGGTTCTCAAAGTACCCAGTACAATCCATGAGATGTGAATGAATGAGTTGATGTCGAACATTTCACGGAATCCTTCGATCGAAAGTCAATGATGTAAACTGTCGTCAAAGGCGAGAAACCTGCCATTGATGCATGCAGACTTCAAGGTACTGACGATTCCTAGGTCATCTTTCTAGATAATGTGCTGATGTCGATAGAAAGCGACCCGTTGCAGGCAAGCCCACAACACGAAATCATAGATCAAGTTGAAGAAATGTAGCTGTAAGGACTGACTCAGGGATGGTCAAGATGGATGACGGGTATTTTGCAGATGAATTTTTATTGCAAAGACCTCTTGAACACATAACGACACGATAGATGGCTTGGTGACATTTCACCCAAAGTTAATACCCAGCTAAAGACTTTCAATGTGGCTTGATAAACTGTGGGGCAAAGGATTTCCCAACCCAGGTGAATGAAAAGTGTCGTGTTCAAGAGTCGTAATAAGGCTTCTTCTGAGACAAAGGATAACAAATGGGCTCATTTTTCTCTCTTTTCCCCCACCATTTCTGGCAAGTACCTCTTTATTTTTTACAAGCTTGAGGAGGATAACATATGCTTTATTATAAGCTCATCCTTCGGATGAGTCCAACTTAGTTTTGATTCGAACCCTAAGAAGGAGTGGTCCGTTACTGTTTGTAATCGAACAAGTCCTTTACTGTGAAATTTTAACGAGTCCAGTATAGGAGAAACTCGGCGTTTTTCATTTTTAGAGAGTCTGAAAAAACTAAAGAAGACTCCAGGTTGAACTTGTTCGTAAAGTTGTGTCTCCCAAGCCCGAAAAAGTATAAAATAATACCTGAGAGAACCGCTTAGTCTTGCGACCACGGAGTACTTTCATGATTAGTGCCTCTTACCTGAAAAGTAAAAAGCGATCAAGGACACGTCGTTTTATTTCCATATTGAGTTTGAAACGACAAAAACCCGACAATCTTTTCCTGTTTTTACGGTCACAAAAGAGCTATAACGAGAACATCTTTTAATACCATTTTAACGAGTGTAAAAGAAAATGCTCGGCGATCTTTTCATATTTTAGGAGTTAGAAAAGGGCTTAAAAGATGACTCTGATGTTTTCGTTCGTGAAAAAATGATAATTTTCCCTGAAAGTCCTTTTGTCCTGCACAAAAACGACACATTACTCATACTGTTTAAGATAAGCAAAAATGCATTGGGAAATATCCTTCCATGGTGAAAAATAAACAAATTTAGCATTCATTTATCCAAAAACCCTATAAAAAGACCTTTTACCATATCATTTTTACCATTTTACTGTTGAAGGAGAGAAAATGGCTTTTGGCAAGAAACTTCCCGTGGACTTTGCAGAGAATCCGACCGTCGGAATCGAGTGCCGTCTCTTTCAGGTATTTCACAACATCCTCCTCTTTGTTTTCATCCATTTAGAATTTCATCTTAAGTCCTAGATTGATTTTTTGAGGGCTTTGGGATTTTAGGATCCGCCTTTCGGGGTACGCAAGTGCCCCATGGGCGACCTGCGTACCCCGACATTTTCGTTCATGGGAAAATGGCAGGAGTACGCAGCCTGCCTTCAGAACAGCTACGTCCATATGCTCTGTTTCTGAACGCGGGGTGCGTACTCCGTGCAAAGCAATTTCAAAACCCTAAAACTCAAAATCAAACAATCAAATTTTGATTTAATGAATTCTAATGAATGTTTTCTGGTGTGTAGATTGCCCACCATGCTTGATTGGCGCGAAAGAGAACACGAAGATGTCGATTTGGCCGCAATAGATCATCAACCCTCCATTGATGCTTTGAAGGCATGCGGTCTCTACAAATACTGCGCCATACCTGGCATGAGGGCCCAGGTGCGATTCTTAGAATGGCTGGTTGAAAGGTGGAACGTCCAGGATCAATGCTTTTATATCGGAGGGCACCAGCTCGAGATAGAGCCCTCTGACATATATTTTCTCACTGTTTTGCCTAATAGGGGTGAGCAACTGACTCTGTCCGGGACTAGGCTGGGTGGCCAATCCCTTGCTAGCCTCCGGCTAGAGTGGTGCAACAATCAGAACCAGGATAAAGGGATAGAAATCAAATACATATCCCTGCCTGAACTTATGGTAATTGCCTTTACAGTTACCAGAATCTGCGGCGCAGCCGCCTTGCACATTGCCACCGGGTCCCAAATGCGGATGGCGATAGATTGCTACCGAGGCACCATTTTCAATTGGTGTGATGCTGTCTTGGCCAATATGAAGGGCCAACTGACTAGGGCAAAGAATGGACAATTAAAGACCTTTGGGTATGGGCCTCTAGTTGTGAGCTTTGCCCTAGAGGGGGTTCCGATGTTGATCCCATAGCATCTCACTGTTCTGGCTGGGCCTCCTCGGGAGCCAAAGTTGATGCGATGGGTTGCGGTGATGGCCCGACATCCTGATGAGGGAGCGGGAGTTGTTCGATTTCCTGCAGGTTACTTTCACTGGTTGGAGGACTAGGTCTTTGCGATCCAGGATTTTCCTTATGTCGGAGTAGATTTTCGCGGTGATCCGGACATGGTTCTTCCACAGGGAGAACAATGGGACGACAGATGTACTTCATTTTTCACAAGTTTTTTAAATTATTTACTTTTTTGTTTGTTTTTTATATCATCTCAAAACTGACAGTGACAAATTTCAAAATGCAGATGTAGGTCCACAGCGTCCGGCCAATCTCCGGCCATTCAAGAGAAGAGTACCAGTTGCACTAGCACTAGCCCCACAGGATGCGGCCGCAGAGACCTTAGCTGAGCTGGAACAGGACCTAGAGCATCTCACAGCGGACATACCAGAGACGACTATAGACGATATTCCTATCCGACTTCAACGCTATGTGGTCGCAGTCCCAGGACCTTTCAGGAGGTTCATGTGTAGGGTAGCGCGGGCAGTGGTCTCGTATATAGAGCACCACCAGTGATTGGCTAGTCACTTTTTGTAGACACATGTGACATTTTTTGGTTTTTTGTACTTATCATTTTTGCCGATCATAAGGTGTTTTTCAACCTATGATCGAAGACGATGTATATTTTTGACACACTCCTATCTATATATATATCAGTATTACCGGCTTATCTTGTTAAATGTGTATGATGAAATGTTTTTAAATTTACATTTATGATTACCGGAAATGTCTGTCTAACATTTGAGAAGCAATTGCATCTGCTAATGTATTTAATGACCTTGGAATATGCTGATATTCAATGTAATCAAATTCACGTTCCAAGAGGTGCACTCTCAAAAATAACCTTAATAACACTGGATTTCTAATGGCATATACTCTATTAAGTTGTAATACAACGAGTTCAGAATCTAACCTCACTATCAAACTATGAATCCCAAATGAAATAGATTCAGATAATAACTCAATCACTACACTGTATTCTGCAATGTTGTTTGTTGTTTGACCGAGGCTCACCCCATGCATAGAAAGTAACTCGTCAGAGGGCGAATAGATAACCCAAGTTGCGGAAGAGATATTCTGTGTACTACGACAAGCACCATCAGCAAATCCAATGTACGTTTGGAGAGACGTCGACATCTGCAATATCAAGAGTAAAACCAAGATAAGCCAGAATAACGACGAAAAACACACTCTCTAAGCTAAGCACACTGTCTATACTAACAAACACACCAGCTAGAAAGAAAAACTAACCTAACTAAATCTCCATACCCATCATTTAAGCATAATACCTCTTTAGGTAAAGTCCATTTCTGGGCTTACCCAAAGAGTCCCCATCAAAATCTACCAACTCATAGGACCCTTTTGCTAGCTTTCGCTTGACAATGTAGTGCCCATGCCACATGGGAACGAATTTTCCAGCACCTAATTTATCGTTAGCTTGATCATATAATAGCACTAGGTCTCCTTCTGAAAAATTACGAGGGGTCACGTTGCGATCATACTGAGCTTTTATCCTTTTTGCGTGAGTCTCGATTGCCAATGCAGCGTCACGTCAAGTCTCATCTAATTTAGCTAAGTATAATAAATGCTTCTCCTCTTCGGAAGTAGCTGGAAGAAATTCGACAGCCATTTGATGTGATGGGATTTCGCATTCAATGGGCAACACTGCTTCCAAACCATAAACTAGTTGGAAAGGAGTGAACCCTGTTGATGTTTTCACTGAGGTTCGGTACGCCCAAAGCGCTAAAAATAACATGTTGTGCCAATTCGACCGATGAATACCAATGATTCGTCGAATCATGATAACTATAACTTTGTTGATGGACTCAACCAAACCGTTTGCTTGGGGATAATAAGGAGTAGAACTATCATGACGCAAACCAAGATGGCTTGTAAGTTCTGTCATCATAATGTTTCGAAAATGGCGCCCATGGTCAGTGATTATCACTTGTGGGACACCAAACCTAGCAATAATATGATTGAATATGAAAATCGCGGTTGTCTTGCCGTCAACCTCGAATGTAGGCATCGCCTCGGCCCACTTAGTAAAATAATCAACCGCAAAGATGATATACGCATGCCCCCCGGCCGAGTGAGGGTTACATGTAATAAAGTCGATACCCCATTTAGAAAAAGGACCAACGGCAATTATAGGGTGGAGAGGAGCAGGTGGTGCGCGCATCTTGGCGATCAAACACTTGACAGTTGTGGCATTTTCGGACCGCAATGATAGAATCTTTAAACATGGACGGCCAGAAGTAGCCAGCACGCAACACCTTCTGAGCTGTGGCATACCCAGAATATGACCGCCACACGCTCCAGAATGACAGTAATTCATAACCCTTTCTGCCTCTTCATGAGTTAAGCAACGACGAAAAACCAAGTCCGCCCCACGACGATAAAGAGTATCTCCAATAATTTTGTATTGTTGGGACTGGAATCGAATTTTTCGGCGTTCTGACTTTGAAGCTTCGGGCCGAAAGGATTGGGTTTGGAGATAGAAAATTATATCCCCATACCAAGGATCTAAAGTGCTGATGAGAAACATAGATTCGTCCACAATGGGTTCCTCTACCACAGTTTCCGTGTCAGCACGCGGGAAGTCACACATAAATTCCGCAAAAACTAAAGATTTCCTAGACTTAGATTTTTCAAACTCCAAGTTGAACTCTTGCAAGATAACAATCCATTTAGATTACTTGCCCCCTAGCAATTGTTTAGTAAAATATAGATCATAGGGTTGCAATCCGAAATGACTGTAGTTTTACGGAGAAGAATGTAATGACGAAAACGCTGGATAGCCTGAACAGCTGCGAGGGCCAATTTCTCCACATGCGAATATTTTAGCTCAGTGGGATTTAACGTCCTACTAAGATAATATATCACATGTTCCGTTTCGAATTCATCTTCCTGTACTAAGACCATTCCAATGGTGGAATGAGCAACGACGAGGTACAAAAAGTAATCCTGGTTGTAGTTGGGAGGATGCAGCAACGGTGCATGGGTCAACGCGTGCTTTAGTGCATCGAAAGATTTTTGAGCTATCTCATCCCAAGAAAATTGAGCATTTTGTTTCAACAACCGGGTAAAACCCTTGGTAATCTCGGCGTAGTTAGGAATGAATCAGCGTAAAAAGTTTGCTTTCCCTTGCAAACTTTTGAGTTGGCACAAACTCGAAGGAGGAGGCAATTTGATGATAGCTTCGACCTTCGAGGGATCGACGCGAATGCCGGCTTTTGAAACTACAAATCCCAGCAATCGTCCCACTTCGATTCAGAAGACACATTTGTGTGGGTTCAACCATATACGATAATGCATACACCTCATAAAAATTGCTCGTAAATGGACAAGGTGATCAGCTCGACGTAAGGAGTGAGCGGGCAAATCATCGAGATACAGTTGCACAATGTGTTTGATGTCATGAAATGCATAAGACATCGCCCTTTGGAAAGTGGCTCCGGCATTCTTAAGCCCAAAAGGTAATTTGCAATAAGAAAATGTCCCCCATGGACAAATGAAAGCCGTTTTTGGTTGATCGGCAGGTAGAATATTGATTTGGTTGTAACCAGAAAAACCGTCCATAAAGGAAAATATTTCATTGCCGGCACAATCATCAATTATTTGATCGATATAGGGCGTCGGATAGTTGTCCTTGGGACAAGCACGATTGATATCCCTATAGTCGATACATATTCTTATTGTTCCTTGCTTTTTGTTAACCGGAACAATATTCGATACCCAATTCGTTAACGGGATCGGATAAATGAAACCCGCTTTCAACAGCTTCTCAACTTCTGCTTTAATTGCAGCTGCTTTCCGAGGGTGGATCTGACGCAGACGTTGCCGAATGGGTTTAGCGTCGGGGTAAGTCTTGATCTCATGAACAACAATGGAGGGATCAATTCTTGGCATTTCCTCATAGGACCAGGCAAACATGTCGCGGAATTCCTGAAATAGGGCCTTGTATGTTTGAATTTCGTCATATGAACACGAGGCACCTATATGAATGTGTTCAAAAATTCCAGGCTTCACTGAAATGTCAATGGGAATAGTGCGAGAAACATTTCCCAAATTCAGCTCTGAATCAGGATGTTTCATTGGACTCTGAGCGTCTTTGACATATTCAGCTGTAAAGATTGATTAGAAATCGTTTTCAAAACGATCATCCTCAGGTAAAAATGAAGATATATGATGGAGATCTTCCCATGGTAAATCGCCTATGCACAGGATTTCACAAAGTTGTTCGTCAGATGGCACAACTTCGGGAAACATTATTAACTCCGAGGTTGACGTGGAAAGAGATTCCTCACAGACCACATTCATTTGGTCGATTTGGGTTGAACTTGGGTCGGAACAAGACTGCACGGCCTCATAAGCAATTTCATATGGACTCAAAGGAATTGCATCACCGAATGAGTCTATCTCAGATTCAGATGGGACAATCCAAGGATCATCGTAAATAATAGTGTCTGAAGTAATCATATGAATGGATGTGAATGAAAGGTCTGCGTTGATCGGAGAAAAAGGAAAAGTTCCCAGTAAACCGGAATCTTTAACTAATCCTACGCCAACATCCTTATAAGGGATAGTCGTTTTACTGACATGCTGGATACTCTCTGAAGAGGCTGGGTCGGATGAAAAATAAGCCAGCTGGTCTATTGTCACGATCTTGCCATTATGTGGAAACTTTATGACTCTGAAGACCGATGAAATGACCGTTGTCATAGCGTAAGACCAACTTCGACCCAAAAGAAGGTTGTAGTCTAGAGGGGCATCAAACACCTCCACATCTAGACTAACGGTTTTTCCTTCAAACCCTATAGGCAAATCCTATAAAATGCCAAACGGATGGAACCCATGGCCATCAAAGGCCTTAAGAATTGTCGAGGATTGGTTCAGCGAAGGAGAACCAAGCGATCTCCAACACTGAATCGACATAATACACGTGGAAGCTCCCTCATCAATTACAGTCCAATGAATAGGCCTGTTTTTTACTATCACTGGAATCTGGAAAGCCATCTGATGAGGGAGACGTGGTGTACTATTTTCTAGATCAAAGATTATCAGGTTCAGGTCCTGAACATCAATAGCGCCTATAGCCGACAAAAGTAATTTTCGTTGTGTTGGGCATGATTGCAGCACTTCTAAAGCCGACATTGTTGAGGGTGAAACAGCTAAATCCTCAACAATGTTGTAATTCTGAGCTGCTCTCGCATGTGGATTGAAAGCAGACCTTCGAAGTACACCCTTGGCAGGCGGTTTTATTTCTAAGTCAGGGTTAGGTTTCTGGATCTGTAGTGGATCGGAATCGGGAGCTAAGGTTGATGGATTTGTATGAGAAGATTCTGCTTCTTTCGATCCATCAACAGGACTTTTACTACGGTAATCGTGAGATCGAGTCGCAATCCTTACATGAGACATCGTCAATATGGGTTCTTCAGTGGCACTCGAGGAAGAACCTATCATCTTAGTCTCCTGCTTTGGAAATGGATCTTTCAAAACAACAGGAGTTGGGGAACCTTTGACAATTTTCACAACCTCGGCCCAATGGGGGCAATCTCTTGTAAAATTATCCTCTTCACAAATTAGAAAAGGATATCGAGGTTTGCGCTTTTCGTCATTGGTTTCCGACTTTTCTGTTTTCTCCTTTGGAGTCTTGTCTGCTTTACCCTTCTTCTTTCCCTTCTTCTTCCCACTGTTTTTTGATTTAGTCGTAGATGACTCTACAGCGTGAATATCGGCGGAAATTTCAGGAGATGACTCTCCTGTCGGGGAATCTGGTAAGGTTATAATGGGCGAAGAATTCTTTGAAGATTTCTTCTTGCTTTTAGTATTTATCGAACCAATCATGCCATCAGCAGCATGAGATCCCGAAGGAGCAGCATCGATTTGATTTGACTTTGGAAGATCTGGGATCTTTTCATGTAATGTACCTGACTGAGTGTAAACTAAGTCAAGGTACTGCGCTTGAGCAATTACTTGCTCTTCAGTAACTACTCCGGCCTTAGCTACATCTTCAGTAATCTTCGGTAATAATGATTTAACAAACCATTCAGCTAAGATTTGGTTCGGAATAAAAACTTTCACTAATCGCCGTCGACGTCTCCATTCATGTATATGATCGGAAATATAAGTGGATGTTGATTGTTTTAATGAAGTTAATAGCTCCATGCCGTTATCGTATCTGACCGACAACTGAAAATGAGTTAGAAACGAGGTAGCTAACTGACTAAAATTGTAAAAAGAGGCCCGTGGTAACTCAATGTACCACTTGGCCGCGAGACCAATGAGTGTACGCTGGAAAAGATGTAAGCGGATCGAATCATCCGAGATGGAATTTGAAGCACACCAGAGGTGGTAAGTCATCACATGATTGGACGGATCCTCTCCAGACTTACCTTCGAACTTGGGTATATCACTGGGCAACTTATTTGGCATTGGCGTCCAGAACGGAAGATATTGTATTGGATCGTTCGTTAGGCGCGTCATGTCTGGTAAATCCAAAGTTGCGATAAACGGTAATTGCCGATTAGGATCCCTAAAAATTTGGGTCACAAGACCAGTCCCAGGAGGAGGATATCCAGGATAACTTGGAACAGGAATCGCATTCCGGATATTATATCCTCCTGGAAAACCAGGATTAACCGGACCGTACTGGGGTTGCTGAGGTTGTTGATAAGTGTACCCAGGATACGGTTGATACTGGTAAATCGGCTGTTGGACAGCAGGCCCGTATTGGTATTGTCCCTGGTACAATTGATAAGTGAATTGTGGCTAACTAGTGACAACCATACTTAAACCAGGTTGTCCTCCAGGCATCTGAACCGTAGTTTGAATCGTAGATCCAGACAATGGTAAAGATGTCTGAGGAGTAGTTGCAGAAACAGTAGAAACTGGAGTTGTCGATACTCCAGAAGCAAGTGTGGTGGAAGGAGCAGATGTTGCGGTAGTTGTAGCAGCCGTTGTTTGAGATGGAGTAGTAGGTGCGATTGGCGGCTGTGTAACTACCGAAGTTACAGAAGTTTGAACATTAGACTGGACTGGTTGCTGGGATGGACCAGCAACTAAAGGTTGTCGAGCTTGAGATGACAACTGTATACTTGGCTGCAATACCTGTTGAACTTGCGATGGATCCCACACTATGTTCATTCTGGGGTATTGACCCATGACAGGTTGAGGATATTGAGATCCATAACCATATTGAGGATAGGATTGATAACTGAAGGGTACAGTTCCCGTACCTTGAACATATGATTGACCTTGAGGTGGTTGATAACCTGGACTCGAGTATCGACCTTGAGGTTGATAACCTTGAGGTAAATACTGATACTGGGGTTGACCTTGACCTTGAGGTTGATACCCCTGAGGTAAATACTGATACTGAGGTTGACCCTGGGGTACATATTGAGGCTGGGGTTGACCTTGAGGAAGGTATTGTACTATGGGTACATACTGTCCTTCAGGTTGCCCCCCAGACACAATTTGTGTACCTTGAGGTTTCCCCCCAGGCGTTAATTGAGGCTGCCCCCCATGCGGTAATTGACCACCTTGAGGTTGAGAACCGGGAACTGAACCTGACATCATGTAAATGTCCCCTACACCCAACGGTTTATTACCATTGTTTCCAGCTAATAACCCATGTTCAATGGGTTGAGGAGATGCTCCTGCAAAGGTACCAGAAAGTGACTGATACCTGGAGGGAACAGAAGGACCGCCGTACAAGAAAGATTCAGGAGATTGAGTGAATACGGACGACTGACCAGACATATTTACAGGATTATAAATACCTCTGGGTGGAAAAGGAGTTCGAGGTGGAGAAAAACTTATCCCTGAGTTGTCTAAATAATTGGTTAACGAAAGGTACCAAGTAGTACTTCTAGGAGGACTGTAAAAGATAGATTCACGCTCCGTTAGATCAATAGTAGGTTGATCTTCAAAGATAGATACGACTAATTCTTCCTCTGGAGAAAGTTCTTCAATAGCTATCAAACCAGCATGAAGATTTTCGGTGATGACTCTTTCTACCCTAGGTGAATCAGGTGCACTAGAAGTTGGAGTAACAGGTTCAGATACTTCATGTTCTTCGCCTATATCACTAGTAGATGAAAAACTACCAGCAAGCTCGGAAACTGCAACTGCTTAAGGATTATAACCTGTTTCTAGACCTTGGTAATCTGGATGGACTACCAACGACGATTCTCCTTCTTTAGGTGAACCTACTTTACTGCCACTAGGAGTTACAAGGACCTTTAAACCTTCGTAATGACTCGGGACCTCTTCAGGAGGTTCGCCCCGCAATCTACGGGACTTCCTCAAAAAATCGGCCACGGTAACAATCTCAGGAGACTTGCCCCGAAGTCTACGGGACTGTCTCGGTAATTCAGCCACACTTAAAAACTTTTAAGTACTGCACACGCAAACAAAGTAAAAACTCAAAGCAAACCACCTAAAGTCTCTAAAGAACCAAACAAATTTGAATCACACTCCTAAAGAATCTAGGGCGTCAAACCATGCACAAACAGTAGCCTTCCGGACCGAAAACACTAGTTGGAGATGAAACCCAACATCGCTAAATTCAGTACAGAAGTGGTGGGCGGAACAGTTACCCCGGCAACCTGCTTAATGAATAGACCGGCACAAGTTCCTCCACTTTAACCGTCTCGAGTGAAGTGAACCCCCTGGAAAATCCAAGTGAGTCTAGCTGACGTCTGCTCCAGGTACAGTGGGATCTTCCCTCCACCGTCACGTCGGTAGAATCCTAAATATAATGGTCACTAAGGTCACCAACAACAACAAATGCACCTGGGGGAACAGTCTATACTCCGACAGCACGCAAGGGCAGAGTATCAAGCTCAATCCCCTTGCCGGCTCCTTGACAATAATCCAAGGTTTACCGACAAGTGACCCCTGGCTCCTCGACAATGGTTAATCCGAGGTTTACCGTTTGTAATACATGCGTATCTGGCGTCGTTTCCAACGAGGGAGGATTGATCCCCTCACTGGTTCGGACACGAGCTCGTGCTTCTCCTTTAAGAGGAGCTTTCCTAGAGTACAAATGAAACAATTGGATTTATCCTACCACAAGATGAGCTACTTGTTTGGTTTTGATGTCTTGGAGAGTTAATTACTCTCATACTCCAAGACACTAGCCTGATCTATATTGGTGTTTCAGAGCCCTAGTAAATAAAAATTACTAAGTTGATTTTAATTTAAGCGCTAATTTTATGGTTTTTCTTTAAGAAAAAAGGTAGTGGAGATGAAACTGATGGTGTGTAGACTCGACCGAAATCCACTAAAAATATGCACTTAGGATGATTTACACTAATTTTTCTTTTTCAATGAATTCCCTAGCTAAGAGAGTTGGAGAATGTAAATTCGAAATAAAGACAACTTTCTTTGCAATGAAAAACAAAGAAACAAACTCTTTATCTTTTCAAAACACACAACACATGACCACTAATCACTTCATGAAAATTCGTTTTTCTTTCAAAGTCACAAATGCTACCAAAGCAAAATTTCCTTCAAAAGATATTTTTTTATTTTTTCCTAATTAATAAAGCATGTAAAACTTACTTTAACAAAAATCAAAGTTAAAAAAGCTATGGCAATCAAATCAACTCAATTTCACTCAAAAGCAAATCTAAGAGAAATAAATATAAAAGTAAATCTAACGAGTCAAAAGCTTACTAAAGATGATTCCTGGATGTTTTACTCAGTCAAAATGTAACTAAGGACTAGTTAATGCAGAACCAAAAACTAGTCAAAAACAAAAATCGAAATCTTTTTGTTCTTTTCTCAAGAATAAAATTCAAAGTTCAAACAACAAACTTTTTCGAGATTCGCAAAGAGAAGACACAAAGGTAGGTCTCTCACAAGGGTGATTTCTATGATAGGCCCGACTCCTAAGAGGACTGAACAAGACCAAGGAGATCCAAAGTTTGACAACCTCTAACGCCAAAGTCACTACAGGACCAGTTAAAAATCAAACCCTAAAGAAAAATTCCTATGAATTTAACTAAAACACTCGACACTGACGAAACAAGATTAGGTGAAGATTTCTGATAGAAAACTAGTGGATCTGGGCAGAAAAACAAATTAAAAGCAAAAAGTAAAAGGTAAAAAAGAAGGAAAATGAAATTTTCTTAGTTTTGACAGGGGTACGTAGGCGACCTGTTTGCACAGGTGCGGGTACGATCTGTGCACAAAGCGACAGTGCGTGCAGGTACGCACTGTGCTCCACTCAGAGGCTGCGTACTTCTAGCAAAACAAAGAAAAATTAAAATCTAATTTAACCCTAAGCTAGCCCACCCAAACACACAGTTAGACAGCCAAAAACCAGAAAACAAATAACTTTTCTCAGACCAAAAGTTCATACAAAGGAAAAAACATTCACATTAATGGATTCCTCAGTGGAGTCGCCATTTTGTCATGTGGAAAGAGTCGTTAGTGCGGACACAACCGACCTCCCTAGAAGAAAAAGCTTTCTAGTGACAAACAAGACAAATAAAGCTACCTTTCTCTAAACATGCATTGCAAATACAAGTAATCAGGGGATCTTTAACATACCTTTAGTCCAACGCTTTGTAGTAGTCCAGCCTCACCGATCCGGATGAGCTCCTCCTTCTCTTCGAAACCTGCATTCACTAACAAGCCAAAAGATTAAATAGCACCTGATAAACTCATCAAACAATACATATCCATCATACAGACCAAGGAGTATATGAAACAAACCATGAATAACAATTTGTTGAGAAAAATAAGTTCATTTGCATTAAAAGGTAACAAAAGGAACCATTACAACTTGAGCCTTGGTGTTGTGCAAGTCCCTCCTAGGGTCCAGCAAGAGTTTTCCTTTACTTTCATCACCTCACCCACTCTCAAATAAGGCTAGGAAAGGATGGGAATCTCTCCTCTCAAGCTTTACAAGGGAGTCCTAATTCCAGCAGCATCTACCCTTAGGAATGTTCAGCTTTCAACCTCCCTCCCTTTGGCCCAATGCCTGTATTTATAGTGCTCTAGAGGAAGTTATTCAGGTCCACCATCAATGGGATAAGCCCCTATTTGGATGGGATAGCTCCCCTCTTGATGGGATAAGTTCCTCTTTGGTAGGGATACATGAACCATATGGAGGCGCTTCATACACGTCAAACAAGCTTCTAGAAGGCTCTAGAAATGACCACAAGTAACTTTTTTGGAGTGAAACTTGCGCCTTTTGACCTTTACAGGAGTACGCACCCATTGCTTTACATACAGAGTGTACAAGTACGTAGGTATTGTGAACTTGGAGTGTGTACACGCAGCTAAGGCTAAGAGAAACTCCGTACCCAGAGATATATAGATTTTTAATGACTTTATCTCTTTCTTGGAGTTTGACATGGAGAGCAGAGGTATGAGGCTTGCCAAGGAGGATAGTATGACAGTTGATGGAGCCATACTAATTGCAAATAGTCATGGTGACAAATTTTAGTGTAACAGTCAATATGGTAATATTCTCAAGAGTAAAAAATGATGTGAAGCCAACCATAGCAGATCCATGAAGCAAAAGGAGTAGGAATATTTTATCGGAAGTCGTCAAAGAAGAGCTACTAGAAGAAGAGTTATTGAAGCAAAGAAGATGTAATCGGAAGAAAAGCTATCAGAGTAGTGTATTCAAATTCATAGGAGTAAAGAGAAACCATGGGAGTCACGAGCCAAGACAATTCATAATTATCAGATATGCCAAGAGTAAGAGCCATATCAAAGGAAGTAATAAACCATGGGAACCCCTTCGATAGTATACCATATCGACATAAATCCTCTTGATGATTCTATTATATTAAGTTATGTAAACACAACTAGAACCCTTGATTATGATATGAGTTACAAACTTGATGGTCCCATTACAACAAGCCCTAAAAAATATCGCGTCTGCCATAACACTAACCTTAAAAAGTTTTTACATAAAAATCCACCAATTGCGATATAATATGCAGACCTAATAGCTCCATAGAATATACAATTATGTAACATCGTGTCTAGGTATAGGGGAAGTGATGAAAATCATAAGGGTTGTCACTGCCAGACTACCGATTGCGATAAGACTTGTGAACCTGGCTGTCGATCGTGATAAGTCTTGTGAACTCGACTGTTGATTTCGATATTAGTTGTCGACACAAGGAATCTATTGATGGTGGTTTAATATTATATCAAATTAATTTCATTGATAGTATGAATATCGACCATGTTACATCTGTGATGTTAAGAGTTGTACTTGCGAGACCTCCGAACGTTGTGATTGTGATTGATGATGTGTATGTGGGACCCCTTTGGGTACGGTCTCTACTATAAAATCTTCCGTAAATAGAATAAGTTTATGAGTAATTTTATGAATATCCATAATTCAGACTCTCCTATCAAAGGAAAATATCTTTTGACTATTGGGGAAAACCGTATAAATACAAGTTATAAAACCTCACCTTAATCATTGATCGAGCATCGGCACAAAGAAGAATTAAATAATTTCATAACTGATAAGCCTGAAGAGACAAATGAAGCTGAAGGCCTAGCAGATGACGAAGGTGCAATAAAAGCTGAAGACCGAGAGAAGAAGGAAGCAGAAGACAAAGTGAGAGGACAATCTTTTGAACTTATACATCTTAAAGGTTCAGACCCAAAGTGAAGACCTAGCGTAAACAAGTGACTTGTTACAAAGACTAAAGGACATGATTTTGTAAAGATGTCCTTGGAAGCAATATATTACAATAAAACATTTCTTGGCATAATAAATCTATACGGTTAGCCCTTGGGGCTGGTGCCTCAGAATTGGAAGGATTGGTGTCCTTGGAGTTGTTGCTCATAAATTCAAGGTTGGTGCCTTGGTAAGATTGGTTCAGAGCACTAAAAGTTGGAGCCTCATTAATGTCCAATCTAGTGCTTGGAAAAATTCATCAAATATTATATTCAATCTTTTTCTATATTTAATAAAATCATTTCTTTGATCAAAATTGTAAAGAATCTAGACTCGTAATAATAACAATTGAAAATAAATATTGATTCACACCGCTCTGAGTACTTCCAAAAATTGGTATTAGAGTTGGCTTATTCATATTTAGCCTAACAATTGGAAGAACGATTCTTATTTACAATGAAGAATAAAGAATTGAAAGCAGGAAAGCTTCACTTGTTTGATAGTACTAGTTTTGGTTTTCGGAAAAAGAGAATGTCTTGCTACTTAATGTCCCTTTGACCTGAAGCTTGGAACACTATTTTGACTGGGTACAATGACCCTTCCACTCTTCCAACTCATCAATATGAAAGGAAAGCGTAGATTGGCAATGCCAAAGAACTTAGTTCCATTACCCATGGAATTATTGATTATGAGTTTACAAAAGTCTTGAATTGTGACTTGGCCAAATAAGTATGGGATAAATTGGTTAGCTTATACGATGGGGACTCGAAGGTTAAGAAGTTAAAGCTAAAACACATAGGAGGTAGTTTTGAAGTTTGAAATGGATGATGAAGAATATATCACATCATACTTCCTTCGAGTAGCCGAAGTAGTCAAATCTCTTAAAAGATTGGGAGAAAAGATTGAAGAAAGCACTGTTGTTCAAAAGGTCTTAACATCTATCCCTGATAGATTTGAATCCAAAATAAGTGCTATAGGAGAAATGAAGGAACTAGACACTCTCGAAATGGATTAACTTCATGGAATCCTAACTACCTATGAGATGAGAAAAGGAATTCCAAGTTCCAAGATGCAGCATTCAAGGCCTCAAAATAAAAATTTGGAAAAGGATGGAATACCAGAACTAATGACACCGATGTTGAATCTGAATTGGCACAATTTGCATGATGAATAAAGAAAGGATCCAACCTAAAAGGTAAGAATCCTCTTATTTGTTTCAACTGTGGAATAATAGTTCATTATGTTGGCAAATGTCCTCATAAGCATGATGGCGATAATGATGAAGGAAGGATATAAAAAAAGAGAGGATTTTCTAAGAAGAATTTCCTCTCTAAGCAAGTTGAATCTGAGGATGATGAATATGTGGTCATCAAGAAGAAATAATCGAAATATATCTTCCATCACAAGGAAAGTGATGATGAATTGGATGAAGAAAATGACTATGCTAGAAGCAAAGAATTATTTTTTATGTCATTCACTGAAGATTATGAATCAAGAAAACAAAACGAGGAAGATACAAATAAATCACTGATAAGTACCATTGAATAAAATGAGGAGTTACGAAAGAAGGTTATCTCTCTTAAAATTAACAAAGAGGAAGTGAAAAGAAGGCAAGACATTATATGCGAAAGACATGAAGTAGAAATAGTATCTCTAAAAAAGGAAGTGGAACAAATCAAAATAATTTGGTAATGTTCTCAAACACTTTATCACATTCTCAATTCTCATGAATCTCAAAACGACAAGTGGGGGATTAGTTTTTCATCAGGTGTCAAGGATAATACAATAACCTATGTCAATGTACTTTGCAGAAATCCAAAAGAAGAAAAATCATCTCATCAAAAGCCCAACTCCAGCCCAAATAATGAAGAAAGAGCAACTCCAAGGAAGAAGGTTTATTCAAATCATAGCTATTATAACAGGTACAAAAATACCTTTCTCGGACAGTGTTATAATTGTAAAAATTTTGTTCATCAAGCTAAACATTGCATTGCTTGTAAGAATGAAGCACCAAGATTGAAGAATCAGACAAACAAACGATGTAGTCTCAAACGACAAGGAAAAACCAAGAATTTTAACAAGTTTGATCCTTTGCTAAAATTTGATCCAATTTCCTCATTACTTAATGATAATGGAGATAGGGAACAAAATTTCCCCCTCAAAACTAGAGAAGAAAAAGATGAATATCCCAATATGGATAAATGTGATCTACATTTATGTGCTCATAATGAAGAAAATATTTATTTTGTGGATAGTGGGTGCTATATACATATGAAAGGTGACAAAAGGAAGTTTGTCTCATTTAACAAAAAGGAAGTAAATGTATCCTTTGGGAAGGGGTCTACCAAAATTGTTGGAAAAGGAACCATCACCTTTATTAAAGGAAAAGGAAAGGCTCAAAATTCTTTGCTCATAGATGGGCTCAAACAAAATCTCTTGAGTGTTCGCCAAATATGTGTTAAAGGAAATAATGTTGTCTTCAGCAATAAAAATTGTGAAATAAGGAACTCTTTCTCAAGACGACTTTTGGCGAAAGGAGTTATAACATCAGATAACGTCTACATTCTGAACAAGATTCAAGAAGATAAATGTTATCTAAGTCAAACAAGTGAAAGTTGGTTGTGGCATAAACGACTGTGGCATACAAGTTTTGATAACTTGATCAATATCATAAAAATCAATGGAGTAAGGGAAATTCCAAAGATGTGAAAACTAGATCAAGTTGTATGTGTCCCATGTCAACATGGGAAGAAAAATAGAGCCAGCCACAAGGTTAAGGAGTTCTCCACATCAAAACCTCTAGAGATCATTCATGCAGATTCATGTGCACCAACCAGAACTTTGACACCTTCAGGAGAAAGGTATTTTTCTTTATTTTTTGATGACTATACTAGAGTGATGTGGGTATATTTCATAGCATATAAATCTGATGCATTTTAATGTTTAAAGAATCTTACAACTCTTGTAGAAAATGAAAAGGATTCCAAAATTAAATGTCTTAGAACAGATAGAGGAGGAGAATTCACATCAAAATAATTTGATGAATTTTGTAAAGAAGATGGAATCGAAAAAGAGATCTCAACTGCTAGAACACCTAAACAGAATGGAGTATTTGAAAGGAAAAATCGAATTGTTCAAGAAATGGCCAGAACAATGTTACTGGTAGCTGACTTAGTCCTAAAATTTTGGAACAAAGTAGTCGAGAAAACAATTTATACCTTGAATTGAACTAAACTAAGACCAAATAATGAAAAGACTCCTGATGAATCATGGAAAGGAAGACATTCTTCAGTAAAATACTTCATAATTGTTGGAACAAAATGCTTCATAAAGATCAATGACGACTCATCATGAAAATTTGATTCGTGGGTTGACGAAGAAATATTTTTTTGTTATTCTAATAGAAGAAAAGCTTATAGTTGCTATAATAATCGACTACGGAAAATAGTGGAAAGTATTGATGTGAATATTGATGAAGGGCTTCCAGAAAAGAAAATTGAAGATCATGAAATTGATCCCTTTATTAAATAAATTGAAGAAGAACTTGAACACGAAGAAAAATATCAAGAAAAGAAAAGAAAAATATTCATCTCATACTCCTTTAAAAGTGAAAATCCTGCAAAATAATCACCCATAAGAGAAGATTATTGTCAATGTACATGAAGGAATACAAATCCGAAGAAGTATGACAAGTACACCAAAGAGAAATGATGTTTCTTTCCTGTCTATGATGGAACCAGAAGCTTTTACTCAAATAAGTAAGGATCCTCATTGGGTGGAAGCCATGGAAGAAGAAATGTCTGAAATTGAGAAAAATGAGACATGGGATCTGGTACCTGATCGAAAGGATAAAAATATAATTGGACCTAAGTGGGTGTTAACAAAAATGAACGAAGATGGAAAAATCATCAGAAATAAGGCAAGACTTGTCTATAAAGGTTATTCACAAATTGATGGAGTCAATTTTGAAGAAACCTTTGCACGGTAGCTCATATGGAAGCTATGAGGATGTTCTAGGCATCTACATGCTCCAAAGGGTTCAAAGTCTATCAAATGAATGTAAAATCAGCATTTATGAATGGGGAACTCAAGGAAGAAGTCTACATGGAGCAACCAGAAGGTTTTGATCTAGTCAAAATCAATGACTTTGTATGTAAGTTGAAAATGTTGGAAATAATACTGGGGGGGTGAATCATTATTATCAAACTCTTTTCAATGTATCTTCCGGATTTATACTTTAATTTATTCTTCAGATATTGATCATTAGTTTGTATGTCAGTACCATATAATAATGAGCAAGAATAGGAAAAACAGATAATCACACCAAAGAAAACCAGATATAAGGTCGAAACCCAATGTGGGTGAAAACCACCTACTGCAATATGTCTCTATCTTCTTTCAATTAGAAACTTCTTTTACAATGATTTTGTACCGGTGCAATCCTTTACCAGTACGCAGGCTGCAACATGCTGAGAGCTACAACCCTCTCTCCTTTTCCAGTCTCTCCTGGAAGGGTGCTACAACCCCCTCAGCTCTTGTACTAGCTAATCTACTAGTACGTAGGTGCTGACCTACTTCTTTTCTTCCAAGGACCACTTTTCATAAATTCGTAAACTGGATCCATAAACATCAAATAATCATCAAGTACATGTGAATCAACCAATCTCCTTTTTCAATCAACCAATGAATCAACCAATAACTTCTTAGAATGTAGTAACCAAACAACAATACCAGTAATCTGAACCCATAACTCTTCAGAAATAGATAAAAGGCAACCAACAAATATTTCAAGAAAAGTCTGCAACTTCACCAATAGAAGCATGTGGATATCCACAGCTCTTTTGTGTCTAAACTATGCAGATCCGCACTCGGTCCTTCTTCTACTTTATGTATCTTCGAACCTACTCCTTCTGCTGCACTGCGTACCTTTGCGCAGATCCGGACCTACACTGTCTGCATGATAGCATACCTCCACACCTAGTCCTTCTATTCCTCTGCGTACCTCTGCACTATGCCTTATGCTGCGTTGCGTACCTCTGCACCAGTGCCTTCTCCTTCGCTGCGAACCCCTGCACCGGCGCCTTCTGCTGCGTTGTGGACCCCCGCACCTGCACTGTGGATCGCCTGTGGACCTCTGATTAGAGCCAAATTAACAGTCATCCAATGTGCCATAGACAGTCAGATCCACATATTTGATCATGCACCTAAGATATCACGACCTATCAATAGATTCACCTTAAATTTCACCTTGATTTAGATCTAGCTTTTCAAACTGATCACCCAAAATTTCAGATCTTAAGATATTCAAATTTCACAAGTTACTAGCCAAGGGATCTGCTTTCCTTTTTATAGGCAAGCCCTTATTCAAACAATGGGACAAAATCATTGAAAACCAATACAAGGGATCCAAACCGGGGTTCAATAATTTAGATCCTATACTACGGACCAAAATCATAGGATCATGAACATCGGGCTAAATACCATGGGCAAACATAAGAATTCCCACGTGTGCACACTTCTCTGCACTGTAGTGAGTGAACTGGGGTCCGCACCTTCTGTTTGGATAACCTGCGGACATGACCGCACTTTGTGAACAGTGTGCCTGTGGGCGCGCACCTTTTGAACGGTGTACCTATGAACCCCTTGTTTTCTATCATTTTGAGAGCCTGAACAGAGATTTTCCACTTGAGTGAGTTGCCATCAAGTACAACACCTGTGCCATAGCACCAAACCTGAATCATAATGCCAACAATATCCCCCTTTGGACTTAATGGCAACCCCAAGATCCTCAAGGTCATTCTCCCCCTTTGACATCAAGGGCAAAGGGTTATGCTCCCCATGACTATAGACTAGATCTGCAAAAGAAAAATTCTTCAAAAAGAACCATAATCTACCATACACCATACATGACCTTCACAAAAGAGATAGAGACATATTAGCAGCAGTATTCAGATCAGCATCCATGTTCTCCTTATGTACTTTCTCCTACAAGATCTTCTACCATAATGCCAACAGTGAATTATTAGA
The DNA here is from genome assembly GCA_031772625.1 of Pinus tabuliformis. Classification (NCBI taxonomy): domain Eukaryota; kingdom Viridiplantae; phylum Streptophyta; class Pinopsida; order Pinales; family Pinaceae; genus Pinus; species Pinus tabuliformis. Next base: position 1,309,501,858 of record CM062805.1, on the reverse strand, counting down.
GGAATATATGCTCCCCCTGAACCTGTGCCATTCGATCTTCGACCAATCCTTAACCCAACAAATGTACGCGTATACCCCATATGAAACTCGCGTACAACCAACAGTCTCTTAAACAGATGGATTCAACAACAAGATGATGGATCAACTACCCCCAGCTTTTGCCTGAGGTATTCAAAGGTCTCTCTGGGCAGTGGTTTGGTGTGTATATCAGCAACTTTTTCCTTAGAAGGAACATACTCTAACTTTACCTTTTGTTCAAGAACTTGTTCTCGAAGAAAATGATATTTGACAGGTATACGCTTGGTCTTTGAATGCATGACTGGGTCCTTTGAAATGTTGATAGCACTTGTATTATCACATAAGATGGAGATAGGTGGTGTACAAGTGATTTGAAAATCCTGCAAGGTCTGCATCATCCAAAGGAGTTGAGTGCAGCAAGATGCAGCAACCACATATTCTTCTTCAGCTGTAGATAAAGCAATCAAACTCTATTTCTTGCTGAACCAAGATACTAATCTAGAACCCATAAAGAATGCAACCATCACTTGTGCTCTTCCCGTCATCCACGCTTCCCGCCCAATCTGCATATGTATAAGCATGAAGTTGAGATCTGTATCTCTAGGCTACCATAAGCCATAGTTTTAAGTTCCTTAAAGGTACTTGAAGATTCTCTTAACTGCCTAAAGATGAGTTTCCTTGGGATTTGCTTGAAATATTCCAACTATTCCTACTGCATGCATGATGTCTAGTCAGGTACTTGTCAAATAAAGTAGACTTCCAATCATGGTTCTATAGCTTGGTTGATGTACTACTGCTGATTCATCATTTTCACTAAGGTTGCATCCTGTAACCATAGGGGTACATACTGGTTTTGAATCTTCCATGCCATACTTCTTCAAAATCTGCTTGAGGTACTTGGTTTGAGACAAAAAGATACCACCTTCATTTTGTTGGATTTGTAGACCAAGAAAATATGTGAGCTCTCCAAGTAATGACATTTCAAATTCTTTCTGCATCACCAAGGCAAAGTTTTGACTCATAGTTTCTCCATTGCTACCAAAGATAATATCATCTACATACACAACAAGTATTAGCAATTTGTCATTTTGAATTTTTATATAAAGATTGCTATCTGCTGATCCCTTTGAAAAGCCTTGTTGATGAATATATTTGTCCAAACGATAGTACCAAGCCCTTGGAGCCTGTTTAAGACCATAAAGAGCCTTTCTTAGTCTGCATACAAGATTCGGATCATTCCCAAGAATGAAACTATATGGTTTCTCAATGTACACCTCTTCTTCTAAGTCTCCATTTAGAAAGGCTGATTTCACGCCCATTAGAAATACTTTGAACTTTTGAAAGCTTCAGAGAGCAAGGAACATTCGGATGGCCTCAGGTATAGCAACGGGAGCAAAAGTTTCTTCAAAGTCTATTCCTTCTTGTTGAGCATAACCTTTACAAACAAGTCTGGCCTTGTTTCTAATTACTTCCCCATTTTCATTCAACTTATTTTTGAAGATCCATTTTGTCCCCATGACATTCTTATCTTTTGATCTAGGAACCAACTCCCAAGTGTTGTTCTTTTCGATCTGCTCAAGTTCTTCATCCATTGCCTTGACCAATCATTCATCTTTGCATGCCTCTCTTACATTTTGTGGTTCAGTGGAGGAGAGTAATGCCAAATAGCTTGAAGCTTCTGCAATTTTTCTTCTTGTTTGTACGTTTGCCTCCTTTTGCCCCAAGATTTGAGATTCTGGATGATTCTTTTGAACATACCTGGATGGAGTCTTCTCTTCTATCCTTATATGTTCCTCTGGTGCCTCTTGAGGTTCTTCTTCATCATCAGTCTGATTTGAAGGATGATCTTCATCCTCTTCGATATTTTCATAATTTACTTGCCTAGGAATGCTTCCTTCTTCATCAAACACTACATCAATGTTGTCAACTATTCTTCCATGCCTTTTTTTGTAACACTTATATGCTTTGTTGTGAGGATAATAACCAAGGAGAATCCCTTCATCTGCTTTAGGTTCAAACTTGCCAAGATGTTCATCATTATTCTTAATATAACATTTGCTTCCAAAGATTTTGAAATGTTTTACTGAAGGAGTCTCACGATACCAGAGTTTATGAGGAGTTTGAGTGTTGTTCACCCGGAATTTTTTTTTGTTGAGAATAATGACTGCAGCAAATGCAGCTTCGCCCCAGAAGGTTGCGGGAGTTCTAGATTCATCAAGCATTTCACGAGCCATTTGTTGAACCGTTCTATTCATCCTTTCCACTACTCCATTTTGCTGAGGAGTCCTAGCCGTGGAGAATTCCCTGCTTATTCCATATTCTTCACAAAAATCGAAAAATTCATTTGAGGTAAACTCCTCAACTTTATCAGACCTGAGGCACTTAATTTTGTGATCTGATTCGTTTTCAACCAAGGCTTTGAAATATTTGATTTTTTCGAAGGCTTCGTCTTTGTGCTTCATCAGTCCTATACAAACCATCCTGGAGAAGTCGTCAATGAATAATATAAAGTATTATTCTCCTCGAGTTGATCTTTTCCTAGATGATCTGCATACATCTATATGGACTAGTTCAAGAGGCTTGCTGACTGATCCTTCCTTCTTAGGGAAGTTAGTTCTGGTTTGCTTAGCAAACTGGCATGATTTGCATATTGTATTGTCTGAAATTTTGATGTCTAGAAGACCAAAAACTGCCTGGTATTTGCATGCTTTCCTTATCTGTGAAAAGCTTAGATGCCCCAACCTCCGGTGCCATAACCTGTGTTCATCATTCTTGCTCAAATACCATTGTTGTTTTCCTTCTTCAAATATGTATAAATTATTTGGTGTTCTTATACCTTTGATCATTGTTTTTCCTATATCAAGATCACGAACACTACATCCATTTGATCGAAATATTACCTCAGTTCCTTGATTGCACATCTGACTGACACTCAATAGATTATGCTTCAAGCCATCAACATAGAAAACATTTCTAGCCTTGACTTTCTCTTTCAACTAAACAGTGCCTTTTCCTTTTATGACTGCAGGGGTATCATTTCCAAAAGAAACTTTCTTTCCCTTTCCTAAGGCACTATATGATTGAAGTTTTTCTTTATCACCTGTCATATGCTTCGAACATCCACTTTTGATGTACCATTGGTTTTCCTATCCTTCTGCATATAAAGTTATCCCACATCTTTCTAGTTGCAGTTCCTTCATTCTCCATGTTCTGGTATTGGAGGTTTGTTCGTTCTGAGTTGTCTTCTGAAGCCTGCTCCTGCATTCAGATTCTTCATGACTGAAGTTATTACAAATAGAACATTCAATTTCACTTTCAAGGGCGGAAAATTTGTTATAGGTCCTTTTCATGATTCCAGTCATACTTCTTTATTTTTGAGCTTCTCTACTATTGATTGTCTTATAGGAAACACATTGAGCTACTTTGTGACCAAAGTTATGGAAAGAGAAACATTGGCCATTGAAGAAACTCCTACGATTATCAAATCTATCAACCAACCGATTGTAGTTTCTACTGACATCCATTCTTGAGGCAAATTGGGAAGATTTTACATGTGGCTGGTTGTAGCTTCTGTTTGTCCTTAAGGTAGCTTGCCCCAGATTTTCTTGATAGTCTTTGTTCATTCTTGAGGTAAACTGTCCCTGATTTACCTGATGATTTCTATTAGGCATTTGTTCGCTCATCCTTGCTGCATAAAGATAACTTTTGGAGGTGGATGCTTGAGATGCTTCTCCATTACATCCCAGATCTGTCTTGATTAGCGGAGAATGTTGCACATTGACAATCTCATCTAGAGTTTTAGACCCTTTAACAAATTTAAGATTAAGAGATTTTGTTTTCTCAATCTCTTTTCTAAGACTAACAATTTCACATTCCAATTTTTCGTGATGTTTTTCCCTTTCAGCCAGTTGACATTGCAGAGAATCAATAATCACATTTTTCTCTTCTAAACAAATTTTGAGATTAGAAATCTCTTCATAAAGACATTCTTCATCTACAATGTCCATATAATCATCATCTTCAAAAGCCATTAAAAGTTTATAATTATTACCTCGTTCATCTTCGTCACTATTTGAAAGTCCATCACTATCTTCATGAGTGTAATAACTTTTCCTATTTGCATTCTATTTCTTGTTCCATCGGACAGGTTCCTTCCCCTTGTCAATCTTATCCTTATGAAGACATTTCGCGGCACAGTGACCGACTCTTCCACAAGTCAAGCATTTGAAATTTAACTTACCTCAGAATCGTCCAGCACCCTGTTGAAGGTTTTTGACAAAATTTGATTCTTCTTCTTCTTCTGACACGTGTCCTAACTCATAGTAATCTCCTTTGCCGGAAGCCTTGAAGGCAGCTTCTCTCCTGTCTGATGGTCCTCCTTTCATCATTTCATAAGCAGTCATAATTCCGTGCAACTGTGACATGGTAAGGTTTCGTAGATTCTCCTTTTCTTCTATCGCAGAAACTTTAGATTCAAACCTAGGGGACAAAGATCTTAGAACCTTTTCAACCACAACAACCTCTTTTATTTCTTCACCCAAATTTTTCATACAATTAACAATCTCATCTACACGAAGGAAATATTTAGCCACACTTTCATCATTGTGCACTCTGAGATTTTCATATTTAATTCTGAGGGTTTGAAGTTTTGCTTGTTTTACCTGATCATCTGCTTCATAGCTCAGAACAATCTTGTCCCATATTTCTTTTGCAGATTTATACTACATAACCTTCAGGAATTCTGATTGAGATAGACATCCTAGTAGAGTATTGACGGCCTTTGCATTTGTTTCATATTTCTTCTTCTTAGCTGGATCTGTAGGAGTTGCTGATGGAAAAGTGTACCCTGTATATATGATATCCCAAACTTCTGTACCAAGAGATTGAAGATAGGCAGTAACTCTTACCTTCCAATATACGAAGTTTGTCTCGTCAAAAATTGGTGGCCTGATAGATGCTTCTCTCTCGTAGTTTCTCATGACTATGGATATTCCTTCAAGCGATCAAGTTTCTTCAGAAGGACCTGCTCTGATACCAATTGTTGGAAATAATACTGAGAGGGGGGGGGGGTGAATCAGTATTATCAAATTATTTTCAATGTATCTTCTATATTTATACTTTAATTTATTCTTCAGATATTGATCATTAGTTTGTATGTCAATACCATATAATAATGAGAAATAACATGAAAAAGAGATAATCACACCAAAGAACACCAAATATAAGGTGGAAACCCAATGTGGGTGAAAACCACTTGCTGCAATATGTCTCTATCTTCTTTCAATTAGAAACTTCTTTTACAATGATTTTGTACTGGTGCAGTCCTTTACCAGTATGCAGGCTACAACCTGCTGAGAGCTACAACCCTCTCTCGTTTTCCAGTCTCTCCTAGAAGGGAGCTACAACCCCCTTATCTCTTTTACTAGCTAATCTACTAGTATGTAGGTGTTGACCTACTTCTTTTCTTCCAAGGACCACTTTTCATAAATTTTCAAACTGCATCCATAAATATCAAATAATCATCAAATACATGTGAATCAACCAATCTCCTTTTTCAATCAACCAATGAATCAACCAATAACTTCTAAAAATGTAGTAAGCAGAACAACAATACCAGTAATCTAAACCCAGAACTCTTCAGCAATAGTTAAAAGGAAAGCAACAAATATTTCAAGAAAAGTCCACAACTTCACCAATAGAAACATTCGGATATCCACAGCTCTTTGTGTCTAAACTACGCAGATGCACACTCGGTCCTTCCTTTGCACAACGTACCTCCACACCTACTCCTTCTGCTGCACTGCGTACCTCTGTGCAGATCTGCACCTGCATTGTCTGCCTAACAGCGTACCTCCGCGCAGATCCGCACCTGCACTGTGTGCCTGACAGCATACCTCCACACTTGGTCCTTATGTTCCTTTGTGTACCTCTGCACTATGCCTTCTGCTACGCTACGTACCTCCGCACCAGCACCTTCTGCTTCACTGCGGACCCCCGCACCAGCGCCTTCTGCTGTGCTGCGGACCCCCGCACCTCCGCTATGGATCGCCTGTGGACCTCTGATTAGATCCAAATTAACAGTCCTCCAATGTGCCACAGACAGTCAGATCCATAGATCTGATCATGCGCCTGAGAGATCACGACCTATCAATAGATTCGCCTTAAATTTCACCTTCATTTAGATCTAGCTTTTCAAACCGATCACCCAAAATTTCAGATCTTAAGATATTCAAATTTCACAAGTGACTAGCCAAGTGATCTCCTTTCCTTTTTATAGGCAAGCCCTTATTCAAACCATGGGATAAAACCATCGAAAACCAATACAAGGGAGCCAAACCAGGGTTCAATAATTTAGATCCTATACCACAGACCAAAATCATAGGATCATGAACGTTGGGCTAAATACCATGGGCCAAACATAATAATTGCCACGTGTGTGTACTTCTCTACGTTGGAGTGAGTGAACTGGGGTCTGCACCTTCTGTTCAGATAACTTGCGGACATGACCGCACTTTGTGAATGGCGTGCCTGCAGGCTCGCACCTTTTGAACAGTGTACCTGCGAACCCCTTGTTTTCTATCATTTTGAGAGCCTGAACAGAGATTTTCCACTTGAGTGAGTTGCCATCAAGTACAACACCTGTGCCATAGCACCAAACCTAAATCATAATGCCAAAAGAAGAAGGCATTATACAGTTTGAAACAAGGTCATAGAGCATGGTCCGTAAGATTGGAATACTATCTACAATAACAAAACATCAAAAAGGGGGTGGCAAGAGGTAATCTCTACATGAATATGGATGAGGATAAATTACTAATAACCCTTTCATACGTTGATGATATGATTTTTTCTAGAAATAATTCTGAAATGAGCCATGAGTTTGCTCAAAATGTGTCAAAATAATTTGAAATGTCAATGATTGGCGAGATATCCTACTTCCTTGGACTAAAAGTGTCACAAACTACAACCTGCATGTTTATCTCTCGAAAAAAATATCTCAAAGATATGCTTAAAAAATATGGAATGGAAGAATGTGCAACTATGAGCACAACGGTGACCACAAACTGCGAACTAAGCAAAGATGATTATTCCCCCTTGGTAGATGCAACTTTTTACACGTAAAGAATTGGAGCTCTCTTATAACTAACAACTATAAGTCCCAACATTGTGCAAGTAGTGGGAATGGTGAGAATATTTCGAACAACTGCTAAGCAATCCCACATATTAACTGTGAAAGGAATTTTTAGATACTTGAAAGGAACCCCTGACTTTGGTCTTTGGTATCCGAGAAGCCCAAATACTACAGTGACAACTTATACTAATAATATTTGGGCTAGAATCATGGATGATCATCAAAGCACCAATGGAAATGCATTTTTTATGGGAGATTTCCTGGTAGCTTGGCTCAGCAAAAAAAATCATCTATATCTCTCTCTATAACTGAAGTCAAATATATAGTCGCAACTGACTGTTGTACACAAATATTGTGGATGAAGGAAGCTTTGGAGGATGTTAACATAGAAACTAAACAACCAATCATCATTCATTGTGATAACAAAAGTGCTATTAGTCTCAATAAAAATACATTGATTCACTAAAAAACCAAACATATACCAATCAGGTATCATTTTCTCTATGAACAAATGGCTGAAAAAAACATCAGGTTGGAATATATCAATACCAAGGAATGGATTACAGATAACTTCAACAAACCTCTTCCTCGAGAAGCATTTGAACATCACCATAAAAATATGGGGGTTATTTCTTTAGCATCACACTAAACCAATTCTTAAGATGCCATAAGATAGGGGGAGCAGTTGGACAGGGGGGTGTCCTTATGCACTCCATTGCCACTGATGTCAAAGGGGGAGAGAAGAAGAATATTTCCACCAATGGCAAAGGGCCCGGAGATTGTTGATTTATATTTTCATTGATGTCAATATGGAAATATTTTGGATAGAAAAAAATCATGTGAATCCAAGCAGAGTAGGTTTATAAACCAACAACAGTAGGAAGTGTTCATCGAAAGCCATCAAGGAAGAGCTACCAGAAGAAGAGGTATCTGAGTAGAGAAGATCTTATCAGAAGAAGATTTATCGGAGTAGTGTATTGAAACTCATAGGAGTAAAGGGAAACCACAGGAGCGACGAGCCAAGAATATGTATATCTATCGCATATGCCAAGAGTAAGAGCCATATTGGAGGAACTAGTAAACGATGGGAACCCTTTCAATAATATATGATATTGGCAAAAATCCTATTGGAAATTCTATACTATTAAGTTATGTAAACATTGATAAAACGCTTGATTGTGATGTGAGTTATGGACCTGATGGTCCCATCACAGCACACCCTAAAAAATATCACACTTGCCTTATCGTTAACCTTCAAACCCTATGACATACAAGTATGTTGATTGTGATATGATACATGGATTCAATAGCTCCATAGAATATACCTTTATGTAATGTTGCGTTCAGGTATCAGGGAAGTTACACAAATCATAAGGGATGTCACCACCAAACCACCTATTTTGATAAGACATGTGAACCTTAATGTTGATTGTGATAAGTCTTATGACCCCAATAGGAAATTATGATATTAGCTATGGACCCGACAAATCTACTGACGATGGTTTAATATTATATCGCATTTGTTTCATGAGTAGTATGAATATCAAAAATGTTACATCGGTTATGTTAAGAGGTGCAATTGTGGGACCTCCGAAAGTTGCGATTGTGATTGATGATGTGGATGTGCAAATTCTTTGGTTATGGTCTCTCCTATAAAATATTTTGTAAATAAAACAAGTTTATGAGTAATTAGATGAATATCCATATGTCAGCCTCCCCTTTCAAATGAATGTGTCTTTTGAGTATTGGGGAAACCCATATAAACACAAGTTATAAAACCTCACCTTAAGCATTGATCAAGCATCGAAACACAGAATAATTAAAGAAGTTCACATTTCATGAACTTGAAGAGAGAGAGGAAGCTGAATGCTGAGAAGTCGAAGTTCTAGTAGACAACGAAGGTGCAACAGAAGCCGAAGGCTGAGCGAAGAAGGAAGTAGAAGATAGAGAGGTAGGACAATATTTTTAACTAATTCATCTTGAGGGCTCAGACCTAAAGTGAAGCCATAGAATTGAAAAGTGGCTTGTTGCAAAGACTACAATGATAGGATTTTGTAAAGAATTCCTTGGAAGAAGTATATTACAATCAAGCATTTCTTGGCAAAAAAAATCTATATGGTCGAAGCCCTTGGCCTTGGTGCCTCAGAATTGGAAGGATTGTTATCCTTGGAGTTGGTGTTTCCAAATTCAAGGTTGGTGCCTTGGTAAAATAGGGTTAGAGCTCTAGAGGTTGGAGCCTCATCAATATCCAAGCTAGTTCTTGGGAAAACTCATCAGTTATTGTATTCAATCTTTTTCTATATTTAATAAAATCATTTCTTTGATTAAAATTGTAAGGAATCTAAACTGGAAATAATAACAATTGAAAATAAATATTGATTCACGCCCTCTTGGTAGTTTCAACAACTGACTACTAGGATTGTTCTAGAGAGAACAAGAATTGTAATTTCATCTTGATTTTCCCGATCAATACAAAACATGTAGTGGGGTTTTGAGCTATGGCCAACACCAAATATTTATTGCATTATGTGTTTTTCATTCTCTTCCTCTATTGATTATATTTTTTATCGATGTTTATGGGCTTCCATTGTAACTATTAGAAGTAGATTCTTGTCTCTTCCTCTAGAAAATTTCATTAGCTTGTGAATCTTGAAGATTTTCTACATGGTATGAGAGCTAGATTTCTAGAAATTATTCTACATGGTACCGGAGATAGAGAAGTTTTTTTTGTGGGCCGTGGGTCTGCAGAGAAAATATGATTTTTTTTTATAAAATTTTTAGAAATAAATAGAAGATTTGGATTCTTTGTAAAAAAATATCCAAATTAAAAAAAATATCTGCCAAATCGAAGTTCAAATGAGGGGGATATCATTGATTTAAAATCATGTCTTTTTCCAGAAAATTTCGTGAAACAAATTGGTGTGCTAGCCAAGAAGTTGTATGCTCTTGAGGATTTATGTAAAGCCTTGAGGATCAAGGAAAATATTAGAGACTTGGTGTTTGAGAGGGAGAGTAAATTATCGCAACATGCAGCCCCAAAAGAACTCTCAGAAGCAACCTTAGGAAAATGTGGAGCAGCCACAACTAGAGAAGCTAAGAGGAGACCGAGTTGAGAGATCTACTAACAAAGAGGAGTCTCAGAAGTTGTCTTAGACAATTTTGGAGCAACCACAATTGGAGAAGACGAGAGGAGACCGATTGTAGGCATCGAGTCATGTAGAGACCTATATTATAGGGAAATTCGAGCCAAGTGGGCAAAGGGATCATAAACAGCCACACCTCTAGGTGTGAGGTGGGGTGATTCGATGTGATAGTCCCTAGAGGGCTAAAATTGTGCAGGGTCTATTGATTGGATTGTACTTACTATGAGATCCCAAAGTACATAGTAGTAGGAGGACTCAGTGGGATTAATGAAATTAGAGATCAATGTGACAGAAAGTAGATTAGTCAGATACTGAAGAAGTATAGAGAGGGTTGACAACAGTGCAGAAAGGCACAGTCAAAAAAAGTGAAAAATTTTCAGTTGATAGAGGAAATAGCAATCAGAGACTTTCATGATAGAGGCATCATTCTGATTCAGGTTTGGTGTACTTTTTTTTTGGGAGGAACAACACTTGAGAGAAGTATTTCATTCAAAACATTTCAAAGGTCTAGGATCGAGACCAAGTTGAATTCCTTTCTTGTTGAGAGGGATTGTTGAAATAGAAACAAGAAACCATAAAAATAGAATCGAGAAACGCTAGTATAATTTTTCCTTGAATTCAACTGAGAATTAAAATCAAATTTTATTCATATAGCAACTTGTAATAGTTAACAAGAGTGAGTTGACTTAGTTAACTTAGGAATTTGATCTTGGGAGTCCTTCTGAAGTTAGGTATGTGTTATCCCTATATTGTAGGGGTCCAGGATGAGTGAAATAAGAGTTGTAATTAGCTAACTTAGTTTACTGAGTTATGTGCAGTTAAATTAGTTCTGAATTGTTTGAGGAACTAATAGTGAGTTAAAAATCACTTGATTCATTAGTGCACTCAGCTAGTGCTACTCCAGTTAATAGAACATTCCCTCATCAGAAACTCATGCATGTCTATTCTGAGAAAGACCTAGTTGAGACTAGAGTGCAGGGACAGTGTACTATTTGTTCTAGATTTTTTTTGTTTTATTGATAATGCATGTAATCAGGAATCAAACCTAGAAGTGATTTTTAATTTATGGATGAGGAATTTATCTTTAAATACAAGCTAATTCTCTTTGGACTTTTGAAAATAATTAGAAGGGTGAAAGGTTGTAAATTTGGCTAAGTATTGGCCAAAGGAAGTCATCAAGTGGAGGATAGGAAATATTTGTGCAAGTTAAGCTGAAGGTTGAGCATATCATATTGTATTCATCTGAATTCTTGACCAAGCGCACATTGGAATAGAAATTTTGAGAGCTCGTGAAGAGGCTAAGATTTGGCCTTCAGCTTGCTTATGAATTGGAGATTGAATTTGTTGAGTGTTGACATTGTTATAGAGAGAACAAGGATTGTAATTTCATCTTTATTTTCGAGATTAATACAAAAAAAATAGTGGGATCTTGAGTTGTTCCTTTCCCCATATAATTATAGTGTTATGTGCCTTTGATTCTCTTCCTCTATTGATTATTGTTTTGTCTATCTTTATCAGATTCCGCGGTAAAGATTAGAAGTATATTATTGTCTCTTTCTTTAGCAAATTTCATTAGCTTGTGAATCTACTGGATTTTATACACGGTGTCTGTTGTGGCCAAAACAACCCCCATTTTTATTTAGATTTAGTAATAAATCTAAATAAATTGGGGCCCTTCTAAAAAATAAAAACTAGTACTATATTTCCCTTTGAACAAAACATGTTATCATAAACTTAGGAAAACACCCGGAAAACCTTAAAAACTTAAGTTTTATGATAAGTTCCGAATAAAATAATTCTCTTAACAATAAAACATCACATTAAAAAGGGTAATGAGGAAACACCATATAAAAATTCTTTCGAAATTGTGAAAACATGATGCGAGATCACGCACCCTAAAGACCCATCGAACATTGCAAATTTCATACGCCGCAAGTATCACCTAAGGTAAAATATCTGAATCCAGTGATATGTGATAAGGCATCTCACAAATCACATCTTGCAGCCACCTAACGAATTAAATGATTGTTAATAAAATGGATTAGCGATATTTAGATTTGTGATATTGTGAAGCAAATTACAAAATTGCTTTATCGTAGATCTACAGGTCTCATGGTTTAATAAAGTATTTATCATAATCCGATACTGAGTTATGGGCATTAATGTCAATTTAATGGTTAGTTGATGGTCATTTATGAGATAATATTTAAATCTGATCGAAAGGTTATTTCACGTAGGGTGGTATATTTGATATGATTTCAGAATTAAAGATCTTTCCCGTCACCTTATCTCTTACCGTTATTATTTCCTCATTTGTAAATTTGTAGGAGTGGCAAGCAGAATAATATAGGCAGTAGTGTGCAGAACGTAATGGGAAAGAATGCAAAAGATTCGTTTGCTGAGAACAAAGAGATGACACCCTTATACACAGACACCACCTACAACAGAGATGCTGGCATAACCACTTGGGAAGGCATGTACAGTTTGCTTGAAAAAGAAAAACCTAGAGTTATGGAGGTTAAAGCAACAACAACCTCATGCGGGTCGTCTGAGGCATCAATCACTGAACTTGCATGTTAATTCCTTCATCAAATAGTTGCAAGACCTAAGGTTCTTCCATGCACAGACATGGTCAAGTGGGTACTGGTCAATGCTGATATAACAAATGGACAATTCAAGTCTCAAGGCCAAGACGTCATTGGGTGATTCACTTCAGAAGATTGAAGGTTTATGTATCATCGACCAGAGCTGTAAAAAACCTACAACAAGCAGTTCGTAGAGAATTTTACCAATGAAAACAAAGATTTGGTGAAATGTACCAAGAACTGGTTAGCGAGGGAAGAACCACTGGAAAAGGACAAATACGGTATGTACAGTACTGGTTCCCTCCCCTCCCCATATTGCTTTGCTGCTGCTATGCTATGTAGACTACTTGGAAAGCCCGACGTCAACAAGTTTTCATCTAAGTGGCTACCCCTATTAGATGCAGCCACCAATGCCACTATTATGGATTGGGCTCATATATTGTTTGATAATTTAACTTTGGCTATTTGGAACTACCGGTCCAAAAGAACTACTACTCAAAGGATTTATCCTCCTTTCTATTTAGATGCTTATGTTATGGATGCAATCTATTATGTTTCCAAATTTCCTTTAATGGGTTGGAAGTGGACAACATAGAATACCTTGCCCATTCACATTTATCATAAGGAATTTTGGGATTCCAAGTTTATTCTATATTTTTACAGAATTTTCCATGGAATTATGTTGCATCTTCATAGAATGTTGTATAATAGTGATGCCCCAAGATTTTCCCCTGAAATGGAATTTGACATTCTCCCTATCGCAAGATGGTTTGGGGAAGAATTTTTCACCTAGGTCATAGTATTTGGAAGCATCACTTCCCCTCATGTCCTAGCCTTATATGTTCCTGATAAGTTATTGGCTTGAGAAATTTCCTACCAGACTCGCGGGGTGGGAGGAATGAGCAAAGAGTTGAAAGATAGGAAGAAGGCCATTTGGCAGCAATTTCTTGTGGCCTGTGGGGCCTTTTCATTATTTCATTTATTTCCTGCATTCAAAGAAGTATACAGTATACTATGTCTATGACTGTTCAAGTTTCCAGGAAGACAAATTGTCCCTTTTCTTGTCATTAAGGATTTCACTACTATTGTCAAGATAAAAGTATTTTCCAAAGAAGATGACCTTTTTAAAGATACCTTCCAATAGAAAAGCACACTGAAAGAATTTTTGCACATGGCTCAAATTCAATTTTCCCTAGTAGAATTCCAAGAATTCAAAATTTACAAAGAAAGGAGATTAGCTAACATCCCCTTGGATAAGTTACACTTGGAACCGATAAGGGAGCCTAGTCCCAGTGTCAATTTAAGTGAAAGCTCAGGTACAGAAAAGTCCAAGACTAAGCCTAGAAAAGAATCACTAGAACACTCTAAACAATCCGAGAGCAACCGTAATAAAATTGAAGGGTTAGTTAGAGACACTGCCCAATCTAATGAACACTGAGTGCAACAGGTCTTGACTACACCATAGGTAAAAGTTCCCCCTCCCATCATCCAGCCACCAAAGCCAATAAGAACTGAGTTGGAAAAAAATTGGGAAACATTTAATGAATTGATTAATACTGAGGAATAGAACACAAAGACATCTAAGACTACAGTACAGACAATGACATATATGATCGTGGAAACAATCAGCAATGCTCCAGAAATTGAGCATATTCCAATTACCCCATCATCTGAAATCATGCTCAAAATAGAGGAAATTCCTCCTCTAGATGTACTCTATAGTCTACATCACAAGGTAGTAGTAAGAAGACAAAGAAAGAAAAGGAAACTTTACAGCGTGCTCTCCCCTGAGGTAGAGCAGCTAGACGTCCTTTGGAAAGACCCTACCACTGAACCTACTAAAAACTGACTAAGTTATCTCAGATCACAGGAGCTTATGCTTCTGCTACAATTGATAAAGCATCTGAGGTACAATAGTTACTTAAGGATAGAGAGGAACAAATCCAAGTTTTGCAACAACAACTACAACAAGCAAGTGCCAACCATGAAGCAGAGGAGAATTTAGAAAAATTACAACAAGATTTTCAACAGATGCCGCACGGATACCAGGACAATTTGGCCGAAAAAGAAAATCAGTTGCAGGCTATGCTAGAAATGCATAGAGATGATCCCAAGCTTACGGACTTTATCTCAGAAGCCCTTGCCTTAAAAGACCAACTCTTGCAATAGCAAGAAGCATTATGCCAAAGAATATCGCAATGTTATTCCCATTGCGAGATAAGCGATAAAATTACCAATCAAGTCGTCGACTTGCAAAATAATTATGACTTAATTGTTAAGAGAATTTTTTACTATTTAACTTGGCAAGAATTGGAAGAAGGAAAGAATGTAGGTGCACTCATAATCAATGAAGCCCATAAAGAAATTATTTTCCATAAATGGGACACACAAATTAGAAAGGAAAAACAAGTAGTGGAAGAAGCATCTACAATGGAAAACAACGTCAATCACTGTGTCAGTGAAAACCTGCACAGAGAAAACCTCATTTCAGAGACTGCACTAGGATTTCTCCTAAATGTACAACAACTACAGACAAGTTGGAAACAAAAAGCTGAGGAAAGGGCAGATTCCATGAAGAAGTTAACCAAGTTGAATTGGGATATTTAATGGCAGTACTTGGTTAAACTACACAGTCAATGCATGACTCTCAAATGCCTTACGAACTCTACTGAGAAGATACTGCAAGCACTTGCCAATTCTATTATCGTAGGGCAACTAAAAACAAAGGTTGGCCAACTGATGCTCCTCAAGCCGATGCTGAATGCTTGCGATCTCATAGAACAGATACATAGATAGTTAATTCCAAATTCAATTTTAGCTGTAGTTTTGATTTATTTTTCGCCTTAGATGAGGACGGTCATCTAAACCTCTTCCTATATTCTTTTAATAAACTATTTTTAGTATTTAGGAGGTAGTATTTTAACCCCTCTCATGCATTTGGAGAGGGGTCCTAAAATTTTTCAAAAACGTTTCCTCAGAACATGCACTTCTGCATCCTTAGAGGAGGTTTTGACGAATGAATGGATTGAGATTTATTGATATCTATGTTTAATGTCTGCTACTGAAATGCACTTTTGTACTCTTAGTAGATGTTGAATTAGGAAGAGCTAAATCTATATTGCTGAAGCTCATGAGTAGAACTTGTTATCAATGCTACTTTTATCTCTTAATGATTTCTACTTATGTGTCAAAGTAATATTTTATGCTCCGTTATTTATATCTGAAAGCTTGAATGTTTGAGTTATCATTGGGCACTTTTGTATAGTGATGACTATTTTGTTTATGCTCAATATATGAATGACTTATTATGTGATATGTTTCTCACAATTGTTTTGGCTAATTTCTTATATGAAACAATTCATTTTTATCAAATTCTTTTCTTGTAGAGATTGAATGATCTTTATTACCAATTGTTGTTAGAAATTATTTTAGATCACATAAGTAAAAAGATTCCCAGGATAGTTTTTGACTTAAATATTTATGTTCATTAGAATACAATTGCATGTTTTAAATTAGACTTAGATTAAAAGAATTTTACCTAGAAATCTTTAGAAAAAAGAAATATCAATTCTTATCAACACACACAAATTGGGAAACTAGTCCCATTATCCCTAGTCAGACCCACCATCCCAAACGGAAAAGGAGTTGCTTTCAAGGTCTAGAACAGGTGGGTATCCCCCTTGTTGTAGACATGATTTTCGGGGATTTAACATATTTGGCACTAGAAGGAGGGCCCCGAACTATGAATGGCTAGTAAATCTAAATCTAAATACCATTCTGAGAGTAAATTACCCTCAACAACTCCCCCAATTTCTCCATCGCATTCAAAATCTTTAAATCCTAGGTGAGAAGTTGAGAAAACAACAACCACTGGCACAAACCAAAACATTTCTGAGAAATCTACTATTGAACCTCATGAAGTTGAATCTTTGATTCATAAACTTCAAGCATTTTCCATATCACCACAAAAGTCTAAAATCTCTCAAGGTACTGTGACTTCATAACAAAATCCTTCTCATCCTTTAACCAGATTGCAGAGTGAAAAGTTTGTTATTGGTCCGACTCAATTACCTCTACCTAAAAGGAAAAGAGCAAGTCACCTCAAGGATCTGATAGTGAGACTCTTTCATCATCAATATCCATTCTAGCTTCTCCATTGCAAAGTCATCCATCCACCCCTCCACTTCAAATTATTGTCCATCAGAGTACTGGGACTTTAACATCGTCGTCCCTTCCACAAGCGACTTCATCTATGCATTCCTCTGTTATTAGTTCAAATATGGCCCAAAACTCATGGAATAATCCAAGGGTTGTCTCAATTCCTACGCCTTTGAGTAAATTACCAGTCCATCTTGAAAAATGGTTTCCTAAGTTTAATCCTAAAGCAGGCATGCTAGCAGAAGAGCACATAAACACCTTTATGTTATTGATAAATTTAAATGGTGATACTAATGAATATGTTGTTTTCCAACTCTTTCCTTACACATTACAGACAACAACCAGATCTTGGTATTTTTCATTACCATTAGGATCCATCACTAGTTGGGACATTTTCCAAAAGCAATTCTTGACTGAGTTCGGTGACGATAGATCTACAACAACACTGATCAATGATCTATCGAATCTAAAGACTGAATCGAGAGAACCTATCAAATATTTTAACTCGAATTTCAACAAGCTTTTGAATAAATTTCTGACTACTTCCAAGCCTAACAAAGAAGTTCAAAGTGAATGGTACATATTTTCTTTAACATCAAACATAACAATCTTCCTTGATAGGGCTGCCAAGACAACACTAGCTGAAAACATGATTGAAGCAATAGCGGTAGAGAAACATATCTTAGCTTTAGAAAAGAAAAATGTTGTCGATGAAAGAAAATCTAAGAAGGTTACTTTTAGAGATGATCCTAAGAAAAAACAATCAAAAGACCCATTTGATTTAGAAGGATTACAGAAAGTCTTAAAAACCATGTCTAACGAAATGGTTGACATTAAGAAACAAGTACTAAAGACTTCTTTAAAAAATACCTACAAGCCTTATAGAAAAAATCCCTCAATTGATTCAAATCCTCCCAATGCTATAACAAATGCAGAATTTGGAGGAGAAGAAGAGGAAGTTTCTAATGAAGAACCTACCAATGAAGATGAAGTTGTTGAAGTAGAAGGAATGTAGGACTTTATCCTTCCAGACGAAGAGGATCAAGAAGCATCACCAGTTAGTACCAGAAGTGGAAATCAACTCGATCCTCCACAACCTAGTTCTAAATAGAAGAGCACAAGCTTGATATCTAAAGATAAGGTTGCAGGTAAGAAATCATCACCAAAAGTGACTCAAACAAGCCCAGTCTAATCCAATCCCTCAATTCCATCTAAAACACTGATTGTTTCTGATGAGATGGAATATAATATCGTTGAACATATGAAGAAAAATATGGCTAACATTACTTTTCATGAATTGAGCAAATTGAAACATCAACAAAAGATACTTTTGAAAGAGTTACATGCGATTCCAGTTGCACCACTTCCTGCCACTGTAATCTCGCAAGCTTCTCATGAAATGGGAATGCCTACAACTAATATGGAAAATAAAGTTGATCCAAATGATATTGCCTTAATCGGAGGTAAGTCAAGATCCCATACTCCCCCATTCCTTCTTACTTATGAAATTTTCAATAAAAACCTGCATAATTGTTTGGTAGATTCAGGAGCTTCATCTAATATCTTACCTAAAAAAATATGTGCAAAGTTAAATGTCCAACCTCAAAACTCTACAGTACGCATAGTTCAGCTGGACTGATCGTAGGTTGAAGTAATCGGTGAACTAAATCAAGTTACCATAAGGCTGTCATATCCAAAGGTATGTCAAATTACTGATATTCTAGTTGCAGACATTTCCAAATTTTATGGCTTAATTCTTAGTAGGGATTGGTCTGAAAAGCTTCATGGATATTTTGCGTCCAACTGGTCACATATGTGGCTCCGTTATAATGGGTAAACCGAATAAGATAAAGGTTGAGTGAGAAGGACACCAAAAATACATAGTGATGGAATTGGAAGGGGAAAATGAACCTGTAGCATATAGCAACAATATAATTGGCAACTATTCTGTTTAGTTTTTCTTAGGAACTTTTAATGCTCATACTTTGCCTTACCTAGAACATTCTATTCTGTCTCAAGTAGAAATTTTTTCTCAAACAGATAGTTCTAAATATGTTAATTTTATAGATAGTCTTGTAAATAAATCTTTATTTTGGAAATTTTTTTTTGATGGTTCTAAGTCTAATGATGGAGCAACCATATGATGTGTATTAGTTAGTCTATAGGGAAACAAAACTATGCTAACATGTAGACTTGAGATTGAATGCACAAACAACAATGTATAATGCGAAGCTCGAGTCCAACGACTATACAAGGCAATTAGATTAGATATCAAGTATCTACAAGTCTCGAGAGACTCTGAGATTATTATAAAATATGTATGAAATGCTATACATTATGTATTGAGTCATTTGAAGCATTATCAATCTTTAGTGCAAGATCTGACTGAACATTTTATAGTATTTAACATTTCACCTATTCCTACACTCCAAAATTCTAGTGCTGACCTCCTGGCTAATGTAGCTTCCAAGCTCATTCCCTTGGAAGACTATAGCCCAAATAGATTCTCAATTGATTTGATCTTTAGGCCCTCCATCACTGAAAATCTTACAAACTAGAGATTTCTCAACGATGATCTTGATATTGTAAATTTATTGACATCAGAAGGATCTTACACTAATCAGATAATTGATGAGAACCAACATGATAAATAGTTACAACAAGAAAGCACTAATAATGCTATACCAAAATATGTAGTCAAGTTGGAATACCTATATGATTTGAAATACCATTTTAAGAGATCTACCAATTCAAAACTTCAGAGTTCAACTCTAAACTATGAATTAGTAAATCTAGGAACGCTTACAAAGCCACAAAATATCAACCTACGTCTTGGCCTAGCCCCAAGAGAAAAATTAGCCTATTTTCGGCTCCTAAAATAATACAAAAGTCTCTTTTCCTAGAACTACGATGATCTTAAGACTTACGACACTTCAATCATTTAGCATACTATCCCAATGATAGCTGATGAAAAACCTGTCCAGGAAAAGATGAGGAAGATCCATCCTAATATGGAAAGTCAGATTAAGTCTGAGCTTAATAATTCATTGAAAGACAAAATTATTTTTCCCGTTCGATATTCTAAACGGGTCTCCAATTTGGTCCCAGTTAGAAATAAAAACATAGATATTAGGATTTCTATTGACTTTCGAAATCTTAACAAAGCCTATCAAAAGGATAATTTTCCCCTGCCTCTTATGGAACAAATATTACAAGTATTTGTAGGATCAGAATTAATGTCCTTTTTAGATGGTTTCTCTGGCTACAACCAGGTTCTGGTCCATCCTGACGATCAGCTAAAAACCACGTTCAAAACCAAATGGGGTACTTATTCATATCAAAAGATGCCTTTTTGTCTGATCAACGTTGGCACTACATTTGAAAGGGCAATGGATATCGCAATTAAGGGATTAATAAACAAATCAGTGCTGATTTACTTGGATGACATAATAGTGTATTCTAAAAAATGTGTTGATCACCTTAGAGACTTAAAACAAATCTTCCAATGTTGCCAAAGGTATGGGATTTCACTTAACCCAAAAAAGTCCCTTTTTGCATTAAGTGAAGGAAAGCTTCTTGGATTTATAGTGTCAAAATCTAGAATCCATATTGATCCAGATAGAATTAATGAAATTTCCGAAATATCCTTGCCACATAATAAGAAAGCCATGCAATCCTTCCTTGGCCAGATTAATTTTGTTAAAAGATTTGTTCCTGATTTCTCAAGGATTGTGTCACCATTACAAGCAATGATAAAAAAGAATTCACTTTTCAAATGGGGTCGAGAGGAATATGAAGCATTCAATCTGATGAAGCAAGAAATTATTAATGCCCCATCCTTAGCAACTCCAAAATTTTCCGATCCTTTTATTTTGTATACCTTTGCCTCTGATAAGTCATATGATATGATACTTACTCAGGCCAATCAAGTCAAGGCGAAAGCCCCAATTGTCTTATTTAGTTCAAATCTGCAAGGGGTTGAATTAAATTATTCTGACATTAAGAAACAAGCTTATGTTGTTTTCAAAGTGATCGAGTATTTTAGACCCTTTCTTCTTAAAACCCATAGAAAGATCATAGTTTCGTTTCCAGTGATAAGAAATATCTTAGTACAGAAAGATGTGGGTGAAAAGAGAGAAAATCGGGTCATTGCCTTATAAGAATACAACATAGGGATCAGGCCAGCAAATATTGTAAAAGTTCAAGGGATTTCCAAAATGTTGGCTGGAGCATCGCTTCTTTCTAAAATATCATCTCCAAATCAATAGGTACAAATCTATGAGGTAAGCCTAAATGATACTGAATCAAGATACTGTTATAGACATATTTGGGCACTGCAACCCCAATAACATATTTCCATAAACCAAGGGCTTATAATTCCCTAAAAGGGTTGTTTTGTACCCTAAAGGAGGAAGGTCAGCTGATTACATCATCTCCCAGAAGTTCTCCATGAAAAACTACTCAGAACTGGTCAAAACTAGACCATACAGACTGCTCAGTGCTAAGGGTGTGATGCATCTCACCTACCACATTCAAAAGGTGTGATGCATACTAGAAAGCCCTTCTATAGGGTGCGATGAGTGAGAGTAGACAAATGGAAGAAGCAGTTTGCTAGGTGGAGACGCTGAGAATGTTCTAGAAGTTGCTCATTTGACACTTGCCTCTCTGAATTCGCCCGGAGATGAGTAAGAGATCATGAAATCTCCAATTGGAACCAATAACTATTAGAGAGATGACACTTATAAAAATCCCAGAAGCTGACTCACCCCCCTACAAACATCTATATATGGATCCCTCATCCTAGAGATCCATAGACTCGAATTTTGTAATTTGCAACGAAGTTCTGTTGGTTTCTCTTTGAAGACATTGTTGGGTGATCTTGCTTTGTATGAGGTGAAGAGGGCTTTCATGCTGGGAGGATGGTGTTGGGTTAGACCAATGGGTTGTAATCCTCTCTTCTAGTACTTATATCAATAAATCTATTTGAGTTTTCCTCCATATTCTTGTATATCTCTGAATCTTGTATTGATATATGCATTTGTATGGTTAATATACATCTGATCCTATATTGTTTATGGTTATATATCTCTATGCTTTGATGGTATTATGCTGCTTTGACTCTATAGGTGCTCTTTGAATCAAGACAAGTAAGGAAGGAGTGTCGAAATTCTGTTAAAGGGGAAAGGGAAAAAGAAAGGAGTCAAGCGAAAGACTGTGGTTGGTACTCTCTGCTTCTTTCTCATCTATCTCTCATAAAGGAAAAAACAAGTGACTTTATTTTATTTGTTTCTAAAATAGCCACCCATATTAGTGAGACTAGTAGCTCCGAGTAGACACTAGTTTTCCCAATAACAAAATGGAGACTTCGCTAGGGAGAAAATAGTTTGATTTCATGTCTCTATTTGTTTGCTTCATAAACTACATATGGAGCTTGAAGTTAAGCCAGCTATGCTTCGAACTACATTTTATATGCAAGTGCAAAGTAGATCAAGGTTACTTCAATCAATCTCTGAGTTTTTTTATGAATTGAACAACTGACTTTCAAACATCCTAAGCGCCCTGGTGGTAGCTCAAGTAACGTCATTAGATCAGCCCCTATACTTTGTATTTATTGCCTATCAATAGCTCAGCCTAAATCCCTGAACTAAGCTGAAAACTATGACCAAAGACCAAGTGAAAGTCTCGTCCCTAGATCATTGCACTATCTCCTTTTGACATTCTAGATGCATCACACATCCCGTGTACAGTAGGTGGGATGCATCCCTATTTCCCTGTGTTACAGTTGCGATGATCATATAAGTCTATTTCTGCTTCTAGATTTTGGTTCTTTCTTCATTATCTTCAGCTTTATTTAGGAGTTTTTTTGTCTGTGATCAATATACCACTATTGAAACCCCTTCCGTTGCATTATTCAGCCTCCATTGAATGAAGAATTGTGAATGTTTTTATGTATTTTTCGCCATTTACAATTCTCCTTTACAAAAAGTAGCTTAATCGAATTGTCGTATTTTGATTTGAAAGTGTTCCAAGTGTCGTTTTTAGTCAAAGAAAATAATTCTATTCTTTTTGATGGTCAATTACACTATTACTCTTGTATTTGATTTGAATTAATAGTATTTCAAGTGTCGAAAGCAGTTTTCAAATTGAAGTTGAAAGTGTCGTCTTCTCTTCCTTTCGTCTTTTAAAGAGAAATTTGTTAGTAATGTCACGTTGAGAGAAAAGATAGTTCAGATTTGTACTTAGCATTCATTTCGTCACTCACACATTAAGAAAGTACAAAAGAATTACATGCATGTGAATTTGCATTTAGACCGCCTGTTGATTTTGATTTACAACAGTGCATTCTAGTGTGTGCTCTCTGCTCTATGTTGAAAGCATTTTGCTTCTCTTTCCTTAGTAGCTATGATTTTCATTGCAAAAAGAAGAGTAGAAACTTGTTTATCATCTCATATTACATATTTAGGAGTTTTATATCTACATCACGTGGTGAACCTTAAAGGAAAACTTCTTAAGAAAGATCAACAATAAAATAAATTCAATGAACATAAAAACGCTTTAGAACCTAACGTACAACATCTAGAGGTTTAGGCTAGAGACGTATTCGACATCGTAAAGGCTGGTAACTGTCGCTTTCATCATAGGTTAGGTGACTCCTCCTCTTTGAGATGACAACTTCCAGTACAGACTTGTGCTCCCACATATCGTCGATTATATATTGCGAGACCACAATAGGCTATATCCTTTATCCTTAGGAAGTCGTGTCTACCGCTCTATCGATCACAATGAACTAAACACAGCATTCAGGAAGATTGACTGTCGTACCGTAAAAAGTATTCTGCAGTTTTGTGATTGGTTTGGTAATCCCTTTGTCTAGATTTCTAGAGTAGTCTCTTTCGTTCCTTTTCAGACTCCTTAAAGGAAAAGGTCCATCTAAACACTTGTCACTTCAGGCTCATTAAAATTCGAAGGCGAATAGAGTCATCTTTATATTTTCATCGACTCTTAAAAATAGAAAAATAAAGTTGCGTCAAAGCGTAATAAAATTTATTTTAATCAGAATAATGTCATTGTTCCCTCGTTGATCTTACATTGAGAAAATGGAGCCTGGCAAATCAAGGATTTCCCTTGGGGGAAATCCTAGTCCTTTCTCCTCTTGGGGAGATGTTGGTGCACCTCATATGGCCACATTGTCCCTTCCAAGATTGACAATTGACCTATTAGTATGGCTTTTCTTCACCTCTGTCGTTCAAATAACTATGATCCTTGAGCAATCAAATCAACAACTAGATGATACTAGAGTTACCCCCCAACCTTATACTTCATTTATTTCTCCCTCTCCTTCTTCCTCTTCGCTTGGTGAAGCTAGTAAAACTAAAAACCAAGTAACTGAGAGGAAGAAGAAAGGGAAGGAGAAGAAGGATAAGGAGCCAATGACAAAAAGGGACAACTATACATCATCTAGTGAAAATCCACACACTGCACAATCCAAACCTAAATCTCCATGTGTCATTTGCAAAGGGGACCACTATCATTGAGATTGTCCTTGCATCCCATGGATCTTAAGGGACTAGTCTCCCTACTTGCATAATCCATTGTCATCAACCTTTGACGATGATGTTGAGAGTACACCGTCAACTAGTGAAAATGAAGTCAATGGACAGAAAGGGAGATATAAATTTCCTTGCAAATTGTGTGAAGGTGATCATGCCCTCCACCATTGTCCCTTCCTGGACGAAGCTAAAAGAGTCTTGGATAACCATCCTGCGTCACTGTAGCGACTTCCTCCTGGGTTCAAGAAACTCTTACCGAGTCCATCGCTAGTTGAAAATCGAACTGACACACATTTTTTGTTGGTCGAAGCACCTATCATTGAAGATAAACCCCCTTAGTCCACATCAGACCAAAGTCAACAGGTCGAGATGACAGTCGACCCCATATTGTCTTTAGAGGATCCACCTTCAGATGATACCATCACCATAGAGAATGAGAACAACACTGTTCAAATTCTTTTCATAAACACAGACTCTGATGAACATAAGGGAAATCTACCTGTTCCTTCATCACAGGAAGGAAGTTCACCAGAGGTGTATCCGACCATTTTTCGGTCCCACCTTCAAGCAACCTAGTCGTCTCCTTCGATTGGAGTATACTAGGCAGACCTCGTCTACCATCTAATGTACCATTCTGAATCATACTGTAAACTTACAGAATGGTCATGGTTGGTACCATCATAGATGAAGGGAATTCTATGAGTATCCTTTCCTCAACTTCTTGGAAATCACTTGGTTCGCCATCGCTTCTACCTGAGATGTGGAATCTGACAGGCTTCGACAAAGGAACTAGTTGACCATTAGGGATCCTTTCAAATTTGCCTATAACTTTGAGAAGGAAAGCTATTTATCTGAACATGATGGTAGTCCAAGGACCTTTATATTACAATCTACTCCTTGTGTGTGACTACATTTATAGCATGGGAGCTATCGTTTCCTCACTCTTTCGAGTGATGTGTTTTCCAGATGAAGGCAGATTAGTCCAGCTCGTAGACTAGCTTTCATTCCCTCGATCACACATAGCTAATAGTCAAGTGCCATCCCTAACTATTCTTTTTGTGCAAGGAATGTCTCATCAATGTCCAGTCCGTCCACCTGACGAGCGTGAGTGATTCAGTGACTGTGACTGAAACCCAGGGGGCATGCACCCTAGTTTTCTTCGGCAGGAAAGCCCTAGTTATAAC
The DNA here is from genome assembly GCA_031772625.1 of Pinus tabuliformis. Classification (NCBI taxonomy): domain Eukaryota; kingdom Viridiplantae; phylum Streptophyta; class Pinopsida; order Pinales; family Pinaceae; genus Pinus; species Pinus tabuliformis. The sequence continues at coordinate 1,309,476,088 of CM062805.1, read as the reverse complement.
GTGGGTTTCCACGTAGGAATATGACTAGTCTGACACACCTATCCATTTAGGAAAATGGGATTAGATTGGAATAAGACAACTCCGTCAAAAGGTAGGCCTTTCCCGACAGAGAAAGTGTTTTGTCTACAAATTGAAAGGTAATGTGGAAACTCTACTTCATTATACCTGGGGGCATGCAAACCTTTTTGCATGAAAGTGAAAAGTGACCATTTATTTTCTTATTTTTTAGGTTATTAACCCTTTAAACTCATAGGATTGGTCATTCCTAGCTTACATAATGAAAGGATCCAGAGCAAAGTTTCGAATGGGGTAAGCTCTATACAAAATGAACCTATTGATGAGACATCCTTATTATGCAATTGACATGAGCAGTTTTACACGAAGTTCAAGCTCGTTAAAAAATAAAACTAGCAATGAACATATGTTCCACCAGAGTTTAAGCTCATTAAAAAATAAACCCACCTTCGGTAAATAATGATTGCGATCACATTATTATTAGTTTTGAGCCTTGGTTGTGCTCTTACCACCACCTCCACTCTTTTCTAGATTATCGTACGCCTCCATTTGGCTGTTTACCCCTTTTGGAGAACAACTGCTACGAGTGATCCTATTAGCTACCTTCTTTACACTATCGTGATTGAAAAAGTTCCAAACATTACTTGGAACCAGCTGCTATCTGAAAACATCACTCGTTCCTTAAAAAAAACGAGTCTCCTTTAAGCTCTTTTCATCTGACTCGTAAAATATGAAAATATTGCCGAGCAATGGGCCTCTCCATCTCCTTAAAGTGATTGAAGTGTCATCCCTCTATATTTTAATATTTCTAGACCTGAGGGATTATTACAGAAAAATATTGAGCGTTTGCCTTGATCGGCTCGTTAAAACTATTAAAATTTCATCCCTTTTGCATTATTTTATACTTTTTCAAACTTAAGGGATTATATTACAAAAAAGGAATATTGGGGTTTCCTTTCCGTCTCTTTTCAGACTCTCTAAAATTGAAAAGAACCAAGTTATCCTTGTCATTAAACTCGTTAAAACAATAGCGACTAACTTGTCCATGCACACAGGAGCGAGTCTCACTATCGGTAGGCTCGTTAAAACATAGTGATGGGTTTTCTTGAAGGGAAAATTATAGAACAAGCATATGTTATCCTCCTCAAGCTTGAAAAAAATAAAAAGGTACTGGTCAGAAATGACATGGGAAAATTGGGAAGAAAACTTGAAGAAACTTTATTGGTAGTAGGTCGCTCTTGAACATGACACTTTCACTCCATCACCATGATTGAGTCGGGTTGGGTTATTCCATTCACCGGTCATATCGCCAATGGTGCACCGTGCCATCCACTTTTGCGGTTAACACTACCAATCCATTTCAGTGTTACCCATATGTTCAAGAGAAGTCACTCAGAGAATTCACGAACCTAGATTATGTCTCATCTGTTGCAATACCTTCACGCTTCATTCTTTCATGACCGCCACCCTGAACCTTGTATCATCAGATCGTTTTCACCTCCACAAAATAATTTTCTTTGTTCCGTGTCATAGATGTGGGATTCATTAATGCCCTCCTACAATGGGTCACTTCTTGTCGACATCAACTCATTATCGAAGAAGTCGACCTAGGAACAACCCTTTCAGTATATTGAAGCTTGCATGCTTCAATGTCAAGTTTCCCACTTCCGGCGACAGGTTTACATTAATGGCCTTTGACCGAAAGATTTTGTGTGGTGTTTGACAACAACTCATGTATTCACACCATTTGAATTGTACTATAGTAACTTGAGGGTCATCATGATCGTCGGTGATTCCTCTCGCGCCTGTTAACAACTTACATCATTGGCTGGTAATCAGGCGATGTCTTTCCATGTTCGACATCAAAACATCTTTTCACATGGACTGACTTGTACTTCGGGCAAAGATTGAACGCGTTCTAAAGACCCTGCATCTAGTTTCATCTATCTAGGCTGCGATATATTCAGGAAAATAAGGACATCAAATGTACATCATTGTTGCACAGATAATCATCCAAACCAAAGGATGATGGCTCTACCAGAATCATCTATCTGCTACAGAAATGGTTGTCTATCCTATGTGCATGAAAATGAATTTATAAAGCTGAGCATGGGAATGCATGCCTCAGCCACATCATGAAAATATTATGAAGATAATGTATTGTATTGTATCTTATTACAGATCACCTTCTAGTTCGAAAAACCTCGGATCCTCATGATAAAGGATTTCTCCCGACATCAAAAAGATTTACGACCTCATGCTTTAGGGGCAACTGTTATAAATATATTTGGGCACTGCAACCACAATCACATATTTCCATAAACCAAGGGCTTCTAAGTCCCCAAAAGGGTTGTTTCATACCCTAAAGGAGAAAGGTCAGCTAATTACATCATCTCCTAGAAGTTCTCCATGAAAAACTACTCAGAACTTGTCAAAACTGGACCATAAAGACTGCTCAGTGCTAAGGCTTCAATGCATCTCACCTGCCACATGAAAAAAGTGTGATGCATTCTGGAAATCCCTTTTATAGGGTGCGATGAGCGAAAGCAGACAAATGGCAGAAGTAGTTTGCTAGGTGGAGACCCTGAGAATCTTCTAGAAGTTGCTCATTTGACACTTGCCTCTCTGAATTCGCCTAGGGATGAGTAAGAGAGCATGAAATCTCCAAGTGGAACCAAGAACTATCAGAGAGATGACACTAACCAAAATCCCAGAAGCTGACTCACCCCCCCACAAACATCTATATATGGATCGCTCATCCAAGAGATCAAGAGGTTAGAATTTTGTAATTTTCAAGGGAGTGCTGTTGGTTTCTCTTTGAAGACATTGTTGGGTGATCTTGCTTTGTATGAGGCGAAGAGGGCTCTCATGCTGGAAGGATGGTGCTGGGTTAGACCAATGGGTTGTAATCCTCTCTTCTACTACTTCTATCAGTAAATTTATTTGATTTTTCCTCCATATTCCTGTATATCTCTGAATCTTGTATTGATATATGCATTTGTATGGTTAATATACATCTAATCCTATATTGTTTATGGTTATAGATCTCTATGATTTGATGGTATTATGTTGCTTTGACTCTAAAGGTTCTCTTTAAAGCGCGACAAGTAAGGAAGGAGTGGCGAAATTCTGTCAAAGGGGAAAGGGAACAAGCAATGAGTCAAGCGAAAGACTAATGTTGGCACTCTCTGCTTCTTTCTTTCTACCTCTCATAAAGGAAAACAAAAGTGACTTTAGTTTGTTTGTTTCTAAGATAGCTACGCATCTTAGTGGGACTAGTAGCTCTGAATAGACACTAGTTTCCCGATAACAGATATGCTGATATCATATTTTATCTAAAGAACGGATATGCCCCTTCAAATTTGAATTATACAAAGAAAAGACCCCTAAGATTGAATGCTAAGAAATATCAACTCATAAATGATGTACTTTCTAGGATGAATTATGATTCTGTTCTCCTTCGACGTCTTGAGAAATCGAAGCTGAAAAGGTTTTGCAGGAACTCCATGATGGACCAGTAGGTGGACACTATGAGGGAGATGCTACAACACATACAATTTTGTGTTAGGATATTATTAGCCTACACTATTTAAAGATGCGCATAGCTATGTAAGGAAATGTCAAGTTTGTCAAACTGCTGCTGGAAGATAGAAGAAACCATTATTACCTTTGCAACCAGTCAACATTGATCAACCTTTTGATCAATGGGGATTGGATATAATAGGTGAAATCATTCCTCACTCTTCAAAACAACATAGGTATATCTTTACAGCTACAGATTATTTTACTAAATGGGTAGAAGCAGTTCCACTCAAGACATCCAATGCTCAACATATCATTGATTTCATAGATCGGTTCATAATCACCACGTTTGGTTTACCCTCCGCTTTAATGTTTGATAATGCAACATATTTTTCTGGCAATGATATGACTAAATTTTCACTTAAAAGAAGTTTTAAGCTTAAATATTCTATCGATTATTACCCACAAGGGAACGGGTTGGCCGACTCAACAAATTAAAACTTAATCAGAATCATTAAGTGAACAATTTATTAGAATCATAAAAATTGGCACAAATCTTTGATGTATGCTTTATGAGTAGAACGAATAACCCAAAAGGCTTTTGTTGGCGCTTCTCCCTTTAATTTAGTTTATGGGAAAGAAGTAGTTCTCCGAACTCATCTAGCAATTCCTTCTTTGGCCTTATTTCAATTTATCGATGAAACACCAACTTCATCTTTACAACTAAGACAATCACAGATGCTTAAGCTAGAAGAGGAATGAGAATGGGCTAAAATCACACATGCTCATCATCAAACATTAGTAAAGGCTTCCTTTGATTCAAGCATGGTATCTAGGAAGGATTTTCAAATTGGAGATTTAGTTTTGAAATGGGATAAAGCTCATGAGGAAAAAGGAAAACATTCTAGATTCCAATGAATGTGGCTTGGCCCATTCCAAATTGTTGAAATCATAGGTCCATCAACTTTCATGTTGCAAGATTTAGTAGGGAAAAAAGAATCTTTACCTGTTGACGGGAAAATCCTTAAAAAATACTTTCCATGGAAGATGAACTCTTCTATTTTTGTAAATTATTGTTTATAGCTTTATTTTGACAGTAAAATAGGTTGTAAATGGTTAAATCTAGAAATTCACAAAAAAGATTAGTGTTTCTTTTAGATTTTTTTTTTTTCTCATATAAATAGAACTAATTTGAAAAATCAATCATTATTATCAAAAGATATAGTCAAATTCCACAACCCTGAAAATGCTACTAGTTTCAACGTTATGAATTTTGATTAAAAACAACCTTTAGTGAGAATTTATTTTAGATTAGTCAATGAAAAGCATCCATAACAAAATGAACATTCTTTGTAGAAAATTTGTTTCCAAAAACACTATAATTGTCATCAAGAGCTATTCTTAAGCAACCAATGACTTCCTCCCCACCTAAGGAATTACAAGTTTCAAGGAGTAATACAATGACACACTAAAATCTTAAATAATAAGAGGTCTCATCAGGAGCCAACTTATCATGATCATAGATATTATAACCTATTGAGATTGCCAAAACTACATACCAAAATAGGGCAATAACTCAAGATTGTTGCAATCAAAAGACAAGGGGTCTCATCACGAGCCAGCTTGTTCAACAAAGTTATAAATCAAGTGAATGGAACTGTCGTAATTTGGCTAACAAACCAGGACATTGTTCTTTAAGAATTAAAAGAAAACAAAAAACAACAAGTGTGGATATGGATTTATCTTTGAAAATTGCATATTTCTCCAAGTAGGATATAGGATCATTGCTGGGTAACATGTAACCTTGTCAAGGCTATGAACACCTGCTAGCAGTAGAGGATCTACCTACGACAGATGAAAATACTTAAAATTGATCTACAGAGAAGCATTTATTTTTATTTTTATACACTAAGTAGTGGCTGATATAAATACAATGACTAGCTTTGGGAAGTAAATAATTAGAGTTAACACAGGAGAAACAAACTACCATTAACAGCTGAAAGAATAATTTACTTTATATTTCTATAATAAAGCTTGATTTTCCAGAAAACTTTTCTGTTTTGGAAGTTTAGAAAATTCAATGAACTAAATAAATGGGGGCCGTTCTAGAAAATAAAGACTAGCACTATATTTCCATTTAAACAAAACATGCTATCATAAACATAGGAATACACCTGCAAAACCTAAAAAACATAAGTTTTATGATAAGTTCTAAATAAAATCATTCTCTTAGCAATAAAACATCGCATCGCAAAGCGTAATGGGGAAACATCATATAAACAATCTTTTGAAATTACGAAAACATGCTGGGAGATTGTGTGCCGTAAAGACTCATTGCACATCGCGAATTTCATACGCTGCAAGTATCACCTATGGTAAAATATCCCAATCTGGCGACATGCGATGAGGCATCTCACAAATCACATCTCGCAGCCACCTAACGAAATAAATGTTGTTAATAAAATGGATTAGCAATATTGCGATCCGTTATATTGCGAAGCAAATCGCAAAATCGCTTTATCACAGATCTACAGGGCTCATGGGTCAATAAAGTATTTCTCATAATCTGATACTGAGTTATGGGCATTAATGTCAATTTAATGGTTATGTGATGGTAATTTATGAGATAAGATTTGAATCTGATTGAAAGGTTATTTCACAGAGGGTGCTATATTTGATATGATTTTAGAATTAAAGAGCTTTCCCATCACTTTATCTTGTACCATTATTCTTTCCTTATTTGTAAATTTGCAGGAGTGGCAAGCAGAATAATATATGCAGTAGTGTGAAAAATTTAATGGGAAAGAAGGAAAAAGCTCCAGTTGCCGAGGACAAAGAGATGATGCCCTTGTACACAGACACCACCTACAATAGAGATGCCAACATAACCACTTGGGAAGGCATGTATAGTTTGCTCAAAGAAGAAAAGCCCAAAGTTATGGAAGTTAAAGCAATAGTAGACTCACGCAGGTCGTTTGAGGCATCAATCACTAAACTTGCATGTTCATTCCTTCGTTGAATAGTGGAAAGACCTAAGATTCTTACATACACATACATGATCAAGTGGGTACTAGATAGTGTTCATATAACAGACAAACAATTCAAGTCTCTAGGCCAAGACCTCATTTGGTCATTCACTTCACAAGGCTTAAGGTTTATGTATCATCTACCAAAGCCACAGGCAACCTACAACAAGTAGTTTGTAGAGAATTTTACCAAAGAAAATGAATATTTGGTAGAAGGTACCAAGAACTAGTTAGCGAGGGAAGAACCATTGAAAAAGGATAAACATGGTATGTACAGTACTAGTTCCCTCTCCTCCCCATATTGCTTTGCTGCTGCTATGCTATGTAGACTATTTGGAAAGCCCAATGTTAACAAGTTTTCATATAAGTGGCTACCCCTATTAGCTGCAGCCACTAATGCCACTATTATGGATTGGGATCATATATTGTATGATAATTTAGCTTTGGCTACTTGGAACTACCGGTCCAAAAGAACTACTACTCAGAGGATTTATCCTCCTTTCTATTTAGCTACTTATGTTATGGATGCAATCTATTATGTTTTAAAATTTCCTTTAATGGGTTGGAAGTGGACTACACAGAGTCCCTTGCCCATTCACATTTATCATAAGGAATTGTGGGATTCCAAGTTTATTCTATATTTTTACAGAATTTGCCATGGAATTATGTTGCCTCTTTATAAAATGTTGTATAATAGGTATGCTGCAAGGTTTTCCCCCTAAACGGAAGTTGACATTCTTGCTATTGCAAGATGGTTTTGGGAAGAATTTTTCACCTATGTCAAAGTATTTGGAAGCATTTCTTCCCCTCATGTCCTACCCATATATGTTCCTAATAAGTTATTGGCTCAATAAATTTCCTACCAGACTTGCAGGGTGGGAGGAATGAGCAAAGAGTTGAAAGATAAGAAGAAGGCCATTTGGCCGTAATTTATTGTGGCCTATGGGGCCTTTTCATTGTTTGATTTAGGTCATGAATTCAATGAAGTAGACAATATGCTATGTCTACGACTATTCAAGTTTCCAGGAAGACAAATTGACCCTTTTGATGTCATTAATAATTTCACTACTCCTATCAAGATAAAAGTATTTTCCAAAGAGGATGATATTTTTGATGATACTTTCGAATAGAAATGAAAACTGCAAGAAGTTTTGCACATGGCTCGAATTCAATTTTCCCCAATGGAATTCCAAGAATTCAAGTTGTATAGAGAAAGGATATTAGCTAACATCCCATTGGATAAGTTACGCTTGTAACCGATAAAGGAGCCTACTCTCAGTATCAGTTTAAGTGGAAGCTCAGGCACAGACAAGTCCAGGTCTAAGTCTAGAAAAGAATCACAAGAACACTCTAAACAGTCCGACAGTGACTGTAATAAAAGTGAAGGGTCAGTTAGAGACACTGTTCAATCTAGAGAATGCGCAGAGAAACAGGTCTGGACTACACCACAGGTAAAAGTTCCCCATTCTATCATCTAGCCACCAAAGCTAGTAAGAACTAAGCTGGATAAAGAGTGGGAAACATTCAATGAATTGATTAATACTAAGGAGTAGAACACAAAGAAACTTGAGACTAGAGTACGGACAGGGATAGATATGATCGTGGAAATAGTCAGAAATTGAGCATATTCCCATTACCCCATCTTCTGAAATCATGCTCAAAATAGAGGAAATTTCTACTCTAGATGTATTCTATAGTCTGCAGCATAAGGTAGCGGTAAGAAGATAAAGAATGAAAAGGGAACTCGACAGCATGCTCACACCTGAGGTAAAGTAGCTAGATGTCCTTTGGCAAGACCCTACCATTGACCCTACTGAAAAATATAACTAGGTTATCTCAGATTGCAGGAGCTTATTCTTTTGCTACAATCAATAAAGTGTCTGACATACAACAATTACTTAAGGATAGAGAGGAACAAATCAATGTTTTGCAGCAACAGCTACAGCAAGCTGATGCCAACCATGAAGCAGAGGGGAAGTTAGAAAAGTTACAGCAAGGTTTTCAACAGATGTAGCTGGGATACCAAAACAATTTGGCCAAAAAAGAAAATCAGTTCTAGGCTATGCTCGAAATGCATAGAGATGATCCCAAGCTTACAGAGTTTGTCTCAAAAGCCCTTGCCTTAAATGACCAACTCTTGTAGTAGCAGGAGGCATTATGCCAAAGAATATTGCAATGGAATTCTCATTGTGAGATAAGTGATTTAATTGACAAGAGAATTTCTAATTATTTGACTTGGCAGGAATCAAAAGAAGGAAAGAAAGCAGGCATACTTAGAATCAATGAAGCCCATAAAGAAATGATTTTCCATAAATGGGACACACAAATTAGAAAAGCATAATAGTGTTATAGACATTTTTGTGCCTTACAGCATGAAGCATGAAATGTCCATAATCTAAGGGATCCAAAGTCCCTAAACATGTTGTTCCTACCCCTAGAGGAACAAGGTCAGCAATCCACAGCACTGAATAACAGTTCTCCACCTGAAAACACTCAAAAACAAGCCAATTCTGGATGATGTCAACGGCTACACTGGCTACCTGCACTGAATGTCAACTGCTACACTGGCTACCTGCGCTGAATGTCAACTCCAACACTAGCTACCTGCGCTGAACGAGTTTGGACATGTGGCAGACTCATTCCTCAAGGTGTCAGAGCTCAGGAAGCTTCCAAAGTGACACTTGCATCAAGGAATTCGACTGGTGATGAGTAAGAGGGTATAGATCTCCAAGTGGAAGCAAGAACCTCCAAGTGGACTCAAGAACTGAAGAATAACTGAAGTGAGAGAGGACACTAGTCAGCTTCATGCCAAGCTCAAGCTGACTCATCCTTTCTACAAAACTCCTATATATAGAGCTCTCTCATGAGGTCTAGGGAGGCTGGAATTTTGTGCAAGTAAGGAAGTGCTGTTTGTTTGAGTATAGAGCTATTGGGTGATTTGGTTGAAGGAGGTGAAGAGGAGATTTCTTTCTGCTGGGAGGTGTTGTTGGATTGGGCCTATTATGGTTGTAACCCTCTCAGAACTTTACTTCTTCCATTAATAAAGTATTTGAGGTTCTTCTATATGCATGTGTCTTGATGATGAATTGATGCTTGTATATTTGATTTATGCTAATCCCTGAATCGATTATGGATGTATGCTTCTTGTAGTTTCCTTTTCTTGTGCTTTTACAGGATCTTTGTGTAGCTGGGCCGGTGAAAGAGCAAGGAGCTGGGAGCAAGTAGCAAGGAGTGAAGACTGGATCAACCATTAGCGCAAGATAACGGTTAGTGGATCATCCTTCTCTTCTCTCTCTCATCTCATAAAGAAGTAACCTTGAATAGCTTTTCATTCATTTGTTGCTGAGGTACTATCACCCTTAGAGTGGGATAGGGTCATTCCGTATTGGATACTTTTCCCAACAACAAATTGGCGACTCCACTGGGGATCGTATCTTGTTGGTTGTTTGTGTGTGTTTTTTTGTTATTTTTTCTAGAGGGCAGCTACTCTAGCTCAGTTTCTGGGCATGTTTATGATTTGAAGAGCTGATTCACAAGGACTCTAAATAGCTCTTAGTGATAGCTTTTCATCCTCCTTTTCATCCCTTAGTGTGTACTTGACTGATAGCTTCTGATTTGGCCAAAAACTGTTGATTTTTGAGCAATCTGTGACCCGGAAACTGAGAAAAACGAAAGTTTATCTCTTCATTGCGGGCACTGTGAAGGCAATCTGCATTTCATCACAGGTCCCGAAGGGGCTACCTGCGCTGAATGTCAAACTGACAGTGTACTACCTGCGCTGAACCAGTTTTGCCTAGTGCTACTGGAGTTCCCTGTTGTTTATTGCCCTGTTTTCATCCTTGTTTTTGCAGCCTGTTATCAGTCAATGTGCCTATTTGAAACCAACTTTCCTTGCCACTATTCCACCTCGGTTGTATAAAGAAACTGTGTTTGTTCTTTGTGTATTTCTTACATCATTTGCAGTTTCCCATAACGAAAAGTGAACTAGTCTTGCTGTGGCCTCTTAGATCTAGACCTGTGATATGTGTCGCTTTGATCTTAAGAGTTAGTTTATTTGCTGTTCATAGCTGAATGAGCTTTTGCTTTCGTCATATGGTTTGAATTTATATATTTCTAGTGTCGAAACAAGTAAATCTTAAGGTGTCTTTTGATTTTGGACAAACTTGTTTGCTTTCACTTGAAATTGAATTCGAAATTATACAACAGCTTTCTTTTTGTAGTACATCAACATTAAGAAAGAGAAAAGAAATACCTGCATTGTGCATTTTGCATTTGATAAGTTTGTATGTTGATTTAGGAAAAAATGCATTAGTGTGTGCTCTTTGATCTGTGTGAAAAGAAAATGTCTTTCTTTTCCCTCAGTAGTTAAGATTTTCATAAGTCGAAAAGATTGAAAAAGCTTGCTTCTCATCTTAGACTGCATTTAGGAATTTGTATCATACATCTCGTGGTGAACCTTGAAAGGCAAACTTTAAAAAGATCAACTTAAAATATATTGAATGAACCTAACAACGCTTTGAAACATAACGTAAACACATAGAGGTCTAAGTTAGAGACGTGTTCCGGCGTCATTAAACGTAGTGACTGTCGATCTCAAAGAAGGTGGGTGATTCCTCCTGAGAGTCGGTGGCACTAATATGGACTTGTGCTCCCACGTACCGTCGCATATATATTGGGAGACCCCTATAGGAACAAAGCCTTTATCCATAGGAAGCCGTGTCGACCGCCCTACTGATCGCAATGCAGTGAACACAGCATTCACGAAGATCGACCACCCGTATCGTAAAACGTATTCTGTGGTTTTGCGAAAGGTTTGGCACACCCTCTGCCTAGATCTCCAGAGCAGTTTCTTTTGGCCTTTTTCAAACTCTATAACTGAAAAAGTCCATCCGAGCATTTGTCACTTCGGGCTCGTTAAAACATCGAAGGATACTAGAGTCATCTTTAGCTTTTTCTCGACTCTTTAAAACTGAAAAAGCAAGTTGTGTCTAAAGCGTCGTTAACAATTTATTTTAAACGGAACAATCACCCTTTATTCCTGCGTTGATCTTCGAAGTTAGTCTACCTTCATCACAAAGTTCTTGTAGAATCGCTTGGAAATCTTTTGGATAGACTAAATATGTCTGAACAACCATCGACATCCAGGACCGTGTCATCTGACACAGCAGCGGCAGAACCTCCTGCTGCTACTCCAACAATGTTCGCTGGTATACCATCTGTCCCGGAAAATTGTCAACAACAAGCTGGAGTCCAATCAGAGACTGTTTCGACGACATGGTTAGTTCCTATTTCTTCATCCGGATTATCATCTCGTATTTCTTATGTTGAAACTCAACAACTTGATCCAATGTGTCTCCAAAGGCCAATCTACCCTTTAAGCACTGGATTGCCACCATATGGGGGGTAGTATGTCTTTTCATTGTTCCCCCCCGGAGAACAACCATATGGGAGTTTACAACAAAGTTCAGATCAAACTGGAATTACATCCAGCGGATGGGTACCAATACTGCCTCAACAACCAAGGGTTGCATATTCAATGCAACCAGTCCACCCTGTGTCGAATGTCGCCACTATACCTGGTATATTAATTGCGTCGCAAGTACAAGCGCTACCTATTGTATGTCAACCCCAAGTTTCTCAGGTTGCCATACAACAACCTCTTGTCTCGACAACTCAATCACAACCTCCGGTTAGTGCCTCCTTATCTGGAGCGACTGAGGCTCAAACAAGTACTAGGACTCCTCATCTTGGTCAATCATCCAGTATTGGACAATAGCAAATGGTCCAACAACCAGAGCTGGTTCAAACCCAACAACCACAATTCCAGCAATCATATCAAGGACCCGAGCAACAAGTCTTTGTAAGTAATGGGCAACCGCATAATAACGGTTATGCCCATCAAACTTGTCAAAGTTGCCAGCATCAAATACATTATGCTGGTATGCGAAGACCCACTGCTCAGGCGATTCCATCTTATCCTGGGTATGCTCCACCTAACCTGAATCAACAGTTTCCCTTTGTAACAACTCTAGAATTACCAGATCTAAACCGGCTGACGAATGATCCAATTGCTTATGCCCCTTGGTGGCCAGCGATTCCGCATAAACTTCCATCGGACATTCCTAAATTCAATGGAAATCCAGGTGAAGACCCGTCGAATCACATGATGACTTTTCATCTGTGGTGCTCATCGAACACCCTGAACGATGATTCGATAAGGCTTCGCCTTTTTCAGAGGACATTGATAGGTCCAGCAGCTAAATGGTATATTGAATTACCTAGAGCCTCGTTCTACAATTTTAGCTCCCTAGCCACGACTTTCTTAACCCATTTTCAATTACCGATAAGGTATGAAACTGGAATGGAAATCTTAACCAACTTCAAGCAGACGATGGCCACACATATATCCGATCATATACATGAGTGGCGTCGTTGTCGCAGGATGGTAAAGACTTACGTTCCAGATCAGCTGTTAGCTGAATGGTTTATAAAGTCGTTACTTCCTGCCATAACGGAAGATGTGGCCAAGGGGGGAGTCGTAACGGAGGAGCAAGTTATTGCTCATGCACAATATCTAGACTTAGTATATACTCAGTCCGGCACGCTCTATGATAAAATACCTGACGCCCCTAGACCGGAATTCTCAATTCCTCTTCCTCCTAAATCAAACAATGACTCTCGTGCCAATGACGGCGTGTTTGGCAAACACCAAATTTCTAGTAAAAATGCAAATGAGGAACTTCTTGCCTCTGAAGTAAATGCCATGTCGACCGACAAGGGCAAACAACTGAAGCAACCAGGGGGCAGGAAGAAAAAGAAAGGGAGAAAAAGGAAACCCCCAGCAGGGTGTCATATATGCGATGAGGAACATTGGACGAAAGATTCTCCACATATAGCTGAAGTTAAGAAACTCTTTAAGAGTTCAAAAACCCCAGCAGTATTGATTGATCCGTTTCCTAATCCAGGTCAAAATCTAGTTGCTAATCAAAATACTTCCCGATCCCAAGTGCTTATGTTGTCTACCTCAAAGCAGCAGAATGATGCTTTGACAAGGAATAAAGATTACGGGAATCCACAGCGGTCGAATAACAGGGCTGATGAACAACCTAGTAGTTCGATGACAACTTTGACCAAAGTTGTGCCACCCATCATTCCTGAACAGATGATAGAGTTGCCAAAGGGAGTAGTACCCAAATTGACACTTAATGCTCGTGCAAAAATAACACAGAATTATAATATAATAGAGGACCTGGCTCAATCGTCGTCCGCTATGTCGACACTCGAGGTACCGCAAAATTACCCCTCCCAAGAGCAAGCTTTATTATCAGCAATAGGTGGGATTGGCCCAATGGATTCCAATCTCGTGGCCTTTGATCATAAAGGATATGACCCTCAGTTACCAGCTCAACTAGCTTTCCTTATTCAAGTGAAATCCCTCAACAAAACTGTTCATCGAACAATTATTGATGAGGGGGCATCTACATGTCTTATGTCGATGAGTTGCTGGAAAAATTTAGGCTAACCACCCTTGTCGAAATCATCGACGATGTTAAAAGCATTTGATGTACGATCATACACTCCATACGGGATTTTAAGTAACTTGCAAGTTGAGCTGGGGGGCAAAACAGTAGAAGTTGATGTTGAAGTAATCGACGGAAACCTCGATTACAACATCCTACTGGGAAGGCCCTGGATATATGCCATGGCCGCAGTTGTGTCGACCTACTTCAGGAAGATTGCTTTTCCCTTTCAAGGAGGAATTACAGTCGTCGACCAACAAACTTTCCTCCCCGATAGTTCACAAGTTGCGGGAAGCATTCCAATGATCCATGGAAGCAATCATTCGCTTCAAAATATTGAAGTAGGCCTCCTAAAAGACCCTGCCTTAATGGGTACTTTTGCCCTACCGCCTGCAAGTAATCTGACGGAAGATTCCTAAATATTTTGTCGGCATGGATCATCGCCCTAATAGAAATACTGTAAATACAGTGGGCTCCGAGGACGGTTCTTATCTCGTCTCAACCTCGTTAAAAAATGAAACAAGGAGTCATGAGGATAGTTCATTTACTATGTCAACCTCATTAAAAAATGAAAACAATCCCCTTTCCAAATCTCAAAGGTAAACCTTCATTCCAACCACCAAGTTGAATGCAATGAATCTTGGGGGGCATGCACCTCGATTTGCGTTGTTATGCTGGGGGCATGAAAACTTATCATCGAGCAGTTTTACCGCGGAATTTATGCTCGTTAAAAAATAGAAAAGCGAGATCCGAGCAGTTTTATCACATAGTTCATGCTCGTTAAAAAATAAACAAAAGATTGAGCAGTGTTTTGGCGCGTTCAAGCTCGTTAAATAAAAAATGAACCTATCTCGGTAAATAACCACAGTGATCGTAAATTTATTAGCCATAAAAGCCTTGGTCGTGTTTACACCCGCCACCTCCACTGTCATTTGGCCGATCGTTCACCTCCATATGATTGTTTACCCATTTTGAGGAACAGCTGCGAAGAGTGATTTCACCTAGCCATCCTTGTGACACTGTCGTGATTGGAAAATTCCAACCTGTACCTGGAATCTGCTGCTATCCCTGTTTATCACTCGTTCCTCAAAAGACGAGTCTTCTTTGAGCTCTTTTCATCTGACTCGTAAAATATGAAAAGTTTGCCGAGTTTTGGCCTTCCAGCTCGTTAAAGTGACCGGAAGAGCTGTCCCTCATCTAGATTTTAATCTTTTTGAACCTGAGGGATTATTGCACAAAAAGGTCGAGCGCTTGTTTTATTCGGCTCGTTAAAATTATCGAAAACTCATCCCTTTTGTATTGTTTTATACTTTTTCGGACTTAAGGAATTAGATGACGAAAAAGGAATTTTGGAGTTAACTTTCTGTACCTTTTCAGTCTCTCTAAAAATGAAAAGGACCGAGTTTTCCTTGTCGTTAGACTCGTTAATATGATTAAATAGCGACAAACTTGTCTTTAGACGAGAACGAGTTTCCCTATCGCTAGGCTCGTTAAAACATAGTGATGGGCTTGCCCGAAGGGCAGGTTATAGAACAAGCATATGTTATCCTCCTCAAGCTTGACAAAAATAAAGAGGTATTGGTCAGAAATGACTGGGGAAAAATTGGGAGAACCTCAAAGCTTTAATGGTAGCAAGTCGCTCTTGAACATGACACTTTTCCTCCGTATCACATCGGGTTGGGTTGTTTCATTCACCGGTCTCATCACCATGGTCTCGCCAAACCATCCACATTTGGGGTAATGCTACCGATCCATCGCATTAGTGTCGTTATATGTTCAAGAGATGTTGTTCAGAAAGAGTCAACCATGTCCCATCCACTGCCATACATTATCCTCCATCCACCCATGATCGCCACCCTGAATCATATGTCACAGATTGTTTTCACCTCCATTAAAATCATTAGCTCCGTTCCGTGTCCCTGATGTGGGATTCATTAAGGCCCTCCTTTGACGGATCGCTTCTTGTCGACTTCAGCTCATTATCCAAGAAGTTGATCTAGGAACAACCCCCTCAGTACTTTGAAGCTTGCATGCCTCAATGGCAAGTTTCTCACTTTCGGCGATAGGTATACATCAATGACCTTCGACCAGAAGATTTTTCGTGGTGTTCGACACCAAGTCCTTTATTCACACCACGTGAATTGTACTGCAGTACCTTGAGGGTCATTATCATTATCGGTGATTCCTCTCGCGCTTGTTAACGGTTTACATCATTGACCGGTAATCAAGCGATGTCTTTCCATGTTCGACTTCAGCGCAATTCTCACATGGATCGACTTGAACTTAGAGTGAAGATCGAATGCGTTTGAAGACCCCATATCTAGTTTCATCCATCCGGGCTGCGATATATATTCAGGAAATATAAAGACATTTGACATGTACATCATTGCAGCAGATGATCATCCTACTCGAAGGATGATAATTTCAGCAGAGAATTATCAGTCTACCATCAGACGATCGTCTGTTCTATGTACCAAAATGAATTTATAAAGCTAAGCATGGGAATGCCCGCCTCAGCTAGATCATGAAAGCAGAATGAAAAATAATGTATTGTATTGTATTTTATTACAGGTCACCTTTCAGCGATTGAATGAACTTCGGATCCTCTGGATAAAGCATTTCACCTGATAAACGACCTCATACTTTAGGGGGCAACTGTTATAGACATTTTTATGCCTTACAGCATGAAGCATGAAATTTCCATAATCTAAGGGATCCAAAGTCCCTAAACATGTTGTTCCTACCCCTAGAGGAACAAGGTCAGCAAACCACAGCACTGAATACCAGTTCTCCACCTGAAAACACTCAAAAACAAGCCAATTATGGATCATGTCAACGGCTACACTGGCTACCTGCACTGAATGTCAACTGCTACACTGGCTACCTACGCTGAATGTCAACTCCAACACTAGCTACCTGCGCTGAACGAGTTTGGACATGTGGCAGACTCATTCCTCAAGGTGTCAGAGCCCAGGAAGCTTCCAAAGTGACACTTGCATCAAGGAATTCGACTGGTGATGAGTAAGAGGGTATAGATCTCCAAGTGGAAGCAAGAACCTCCAAGTGGACTCAAGAACTGAATAATAATTGAAGTGAGAGAGGACACTAGTCAACTTCATGCCAAGCTCAAGCTCACTCATCCTTTCTCCAAAACTCCTATATATAGAGCTCTCTCATGAGGTCTACGGAGGCTGGAATTTTGTGCAAGTAAGGAAGTGCTATTGGTTTGAGTATAGAGCTATTGAGTGATTTGCTTGAAGGAGGTGAAGAGGAGATTTCTTTCTGCTGGGAGGTGTTGCTGGATTGGGCCTATTATGGTTGTAACCCTCTCAGAACTTTACTTCTTCCATTAATAAAGTATTTGAGGTTCTTCTATATGCATGTGTCTTGATGATGAATTGATGCTTGTATATTTGATTTATGCTAATCCCTGAATCGATTATGGATGTATGCTTCTTGTAGTTCCCTTTTCTGGTGCTTTTACAGGATCTTTGTGTAGCTGGGACGGTGAAAGAGCAAGGAGCTGGGAGCAAGCAGCAAGGAGTGAAGACTGGATCAACCATTAGCGCAAGATAACGGTTAGTGGATCATCCTTCTCTTCTCTCTCTCATCTCATAAAGAAGTAATCTTGAATAGCTTTGCATTCAGTTGTTGCTGAGGTACTATCACCCTTAGAGTGGGATAGGGTCATTCCGTATTGGATACTTTTCCCAACAACAAATAGGCAGCGGAAGAAGCAACTACAATATCAAACAACATCATTGATTGTTTCAATGAAACCCTGCACAGAGCGAACCTCATTTTAGAGACTGCACCGGGATTTCTCCCAAAGGCACAACAACTACAAACAAGCTAGAAACAAAAAGCTGAGGAAAGGGAAAAGTCCATCACGAAGTTAACCAAGTTGAATTGGGATACTTACTGGTAGTACTTCATTAAACCACACAGTCAATGCATGACTCTCAAATGCCTTACGAACTCTGCTGAGAAGATATTGCCAACACTTGCCGATTCTGTTTTTGTAGGGAAACTAAAAACGAAGGTCAGCCAACTCATGCTCCTTGGGCCCCTCCTGAATGCTTCCGATCTCAGAGAACAAATACATATATAGTTAATTCCATATTCAGTTTTAGTTGTAGTTTTGATTTATTTTTTTCCTTATATGAGGATAGTGATTTAAACCTCCTCCCATATTTTTTTAATAAACTATTTTTAGTATTTAGGAAGTAGTATTTTAACCCCTCCCATGCATTTAAAGAGGGGTCATGAAATTTGTCAAAAACATTTTCTCAGAACATGCACTTCTACACCCTCAGAGAAAGTTTTGATGAATGAATGGAACGAGATTTATTGATATCTGTGTTTAATGTCTGCTACTAAAATGCACTTTTGTACTCCTAGTAGATTTTGAATTAGGAAGAGATAAATCTATATTGCTGAAGCTCATGAGTAGGACTTGTTATCAATGATACTTTTATCTCTTAATGATTTTTGCTTATGTGTCAAAGTAATATTTTATGCTCAGTTATTTATATATGAAAGCTTTAATGCTTGAGTTATCACTGGGCACTTTTGTACGGTGACTATTCTGTTTATGCTCAATATATGAATCACTTATTATGTGATATGTTTCTCATAATTGTTAAGGCCAATTTCTTATATGAAACAATTCATTTTTATCGCATTCTTTTCTTGTAGCGATTGAATGATCTTTATTACCAATTGTTGTTAGAAATTATTTTATATCACATATGTAGAAAGAATCCCGGGCTAGTTTTAGACTTAAATATTTCTGTTCATTACAATACAATTGCATGTTTTAAGTTAGACTTAGACTAAAATCATTTTACTTAGAAATCTTTACAAAACAAAGATATCAATTCTTATCAACAAGCACAAATTGGGAAATTGTTCCCATTATCCCCAGTCGGTCCACCATCCCAAATGGAAAAAGGAGTTGCTTTCACGGTCTAGACCGGGTGGGTATCCCCATTGTTGTAGACCTGATTTTCTGGGCTTCAACGATATCATATGTAGATTTGTAGAAATTATTCTACATGTTATCAGAGCTAGAGTAGGTTTTTTTTTTTGGTCTGCAAGTTTGCAGAGAAGATTTCAATATTTTTGTGGAAAATTTGTAGAAATAAATATGATATTTGAATTCTTTGCTAAAGTAGCCAAATTCAAAAAATAAATCAACCGAATTGGAGTTTGGATGAGGGAGATATCATTGATTTAAAATTAGCTCTTTTTCCAAAAAATTCATGATGGTGGGACAAATGAAACAAATTACTGTGCTAGCGAAGAACCTCTGTGCTGTTTGTTAGAGTCAGTCTGGTCAGCCCTCCGTCAGCGATCAAAATTTCTCTTTTGCATTTAATTTTTAGGTGTGTCACTCGATTCACTTAGTTGAATTCTACTAGGGACGTGCCAATATCTGACGAAAGGGTCCTGTCATGTATTTGCTGGCTTGTGTCTGATCATTAAATTTCATCAATATTCATCGAAGTCAATGTTTCAGTCATTCATAGTTATGGCTGGTATTTTGGTCAGAAAAGTGTTTTATAGAGTTTTTTAGGTCTAGGGTTTTGTCGATTTAGTCTTCACAATGCTAAATAATACCAGCAGATGGATGAGAGGTTCCAAATCAATTTTCGTTGCAAAATCCCATTGCCAATAATGCTTGAGAACGATTCTTCTTCAAAACACTATTTTCAAGAAGAAATCATCAATTTTTTTAAATATGTAATTTTCCAAAGTTTTTAGTCATGAAATGTTTCAGGCGCTACCTTGATCCTTTGCCAAGGTCCACTGCCAATCATCCCTGCAAGCAGACAAAGTAAGTTCATCATCAGTCCTAAAGTCAGAGGAAACAAGAAAATAGAGTACATTTCAAAATGTGAAAGTGCCAAAGTTCTGCAACGTAAACAATGGGTTTTGCAAATCAAAGAATCAAAGTCTATGTTACAAAAGATATTTTTTGTGTTTCAACATCTCATCCACATACCAAATACATCAAAGAAGCCAAAGTGAAATGTGGAGGAGTGAAATTGAGTTTGAAAGTTGAAACTGTGGTGAAAAAAATGTGTGCGGCACATTGGGCTAAAGCGTGGCGCACATAGGCTGCGCGACGCACTAGGCCTCCTGCCACGGTGTTTCTCTCCACTTGCGCGGCGCATCCATGAGGCATGGTGCACTGGGCTTGTGCACGATGCACATAGACTCCAAGACAAAAAATCATCACGGCTTCGATTCAATTCAACTCATTTGCTTCAAATAAGTGTTAGTGAACTTTGGTATTGCTTGTGAAGAAATAAATTGTGAAGATCGAGGCACCATGTTGTGTTTCAAAGTTATATATGTAAGGGAGGTGACTTTGTAGATGATAATCCGGTGGAAATTGATCATTCATTTCATCGTATTAGTGCTATTTGAAATCATAGAGGATGCATTATTAGCCTCACATGTCGAGTTGGCCGAGCAATATCTGGAAGTGCATACATGGTTCGAGACCTGGTTGAGAGTGGGGATTCTCTTTTAATTATAGGATGTCTAGGTGTTGGCAAGACCACTATAATTAGGTCATGATAGAAGCAGTTGAGAACCATATGCCCCAGACCATTGTAATTGATGAAATTGGAATAGAGCTTGAAGCCTTGGCTGCTAGTACAATTGCTCAACGTGGAATACAGCTAGTTGGAACAGCTCATGGAATGACAATTGAGAATCTAATAAAAATCCTTCTCTGGAGATGCTTGTTGGTGGCATCCAGAATGTTACACTATGGGATGATGAGAAGTTTAGCAGGGGAGTTAAAAAAACAATACTGGAGGGCCACCTGCTTTTACTTGTGCTATGGAGATGATATCACTGATTGAATGGCAGGTTCATCATAGCTTAGAAGCAACTACGGATGCTATTCTTGTAGGATGATCTCCTTTGTTTGAAGTTCGTACGATGGGTATTTTTGGGGTTATAGTTGAAAATTATAGTATTACCACATATGCAAATCTTCAAAGCACCTCTTGCAACACCAATGAGAAGTGTAAGGAAGATGTTAGCCATGAGCCAGATGCCTAGAGTGAAAATAATGATGATAATTATTATCTTTCTACATTTAGAAGCAGTGTTAAACAGTTCAGAAGGGATGATGATACACCCATTCATTTGTATACATATGAGATTATGGATGCTAATTATAAAAAAATGGTTTTTATTCAAATGGAAAAAGGGAAGGTGAAAATTCAACGACCGAAAGCCAAAATTAGAATGAATAATATCTACTACAGCAGAGAGATAGGAACAAATTGCCTATTTTTTCTCTCAGACACGATTTCATGGGATCCATGCTACAATTTTTTCCTTTTAATTGGTCATCAGAGAAATTACAATGGAACGCTCTTTTGCCTTCAGAACAGATGAATGGCTCTTTTTCTATCTTCATAATTTAGTTGAAAAAGCTCCCTATTTTCATCGACCCGTTTTCCCACCTCTGAGTTTATTTATTATATTAAAACTCATTTGTAATGGGTCTGAGTTCTGGGAGAAGTGAGGAGGAAAAACTCAACGTTTCATTGTACAGTTTGGCCAGGAAATTAATAAAATGATGCAGCTCTGATTCATGAGATTCATGTGGTATGAGTTTGGCATATGTGTCTTCTTTCTGTTTCATATGTATCTTGTTATGTTTACAATTCATTCATAATAGTTGAATGCTTTTAGGTAAGAAGGGTAGAATCCAGTTTACTGCTCTGCCTTGGGAATGCATTCATGCTTTGTGTCTCTTCTTCTATTTGAAAAGCATTCATTTATTATGCCCTTTTCAACCTCTTAACAGTCTTTCCACTCCATATTATTTAAATTTGATTGCTAAACCTCCTGCCTATCTTGCCTCATGAAATACTCTGTGTCTTTGATTTAATTTCCCAGCTCATGTTGTCCTTTGTCCCATATAGCCCGGAAAATTTAGTCATTCAATAAATTACCTCTTTCATATTTATTTACTAGCCTAAAATTAGTTCCCATTTTAAGTCATCTCAAGCCCCATTGAAACACTTTTCGCTGAGATTGACCCGAAGAGAGCCCTCTCTTGTCCTTGTAGGGTTAGCTACGAGGCTGAGCATGGTTTGATGTGGACCTAGAACCTTTCCTTTTCAGCCTGAGGCAAATCTAGGCGCTAACACTCTTGAGGATACATGCAAATCCTTGTGAAGCATGGAAAAGGTTAGAGACTTGGTGGTTGAGAAGGACAATAAATTACCTCTCAAAATGCTACCCCAAAGGAAGAATCAGAAGCAAGTTTACGAACTTGTGGACCATCCACAAATATAAAAGCTGAGAGGAGGTCGAGTTGAGAGATCTACTCAAAAAGCAAAGGAGTCTCTAAAGATGACTCATACAATTTTGGAGCAGCCAAAATTGGAGAAGTCAAGAGGAGACTGAGTGGAGACATTCATTCATTAAGAGACCTTAAGTGGGGGGGAATTTCAAGCTGAGTGGGCAAAGGGATTACATGCAGCCATACCTCCAGGTGTGAGGTGGGGCATTTCGAAGTGATAGTCCCAAAAGGTCTGAAATCGGGTAGGATCCATTGAGTGGATTTATCCCATGGATCATACCTTGCTACATGAGCCCAAAGTCAATAGTAGCGACAAAAATAAGTAAGATTGATGGAGTGAGAGATAAAAGTGATAGAGGCTAGAGCAGTCAGATACTTAAGAAGCATAGAGAGGTTTGATAATAGTGTAGATAGGAAATTTCAACAAAAGCACATAGTTTTCAGTTGACATATGCAATAAAATTTATAGACTTTGATGACAGAGGCATCATTCTGATTCAGGTTGGATGTCTTTTTGTTTCTAGAGTTGCTAGAGTAACAACACTTGAGAGAAGTGTTGCATGAAGAACATTCTAAGTTTTAAGATCAGGATCAACTTGAGTTCCTTTATTGTTGAGAGGGAGTGTTGAAAATAGCAACAAGAAATGATAAAAATAGAATCCAAAATTTCCAGTTTAATTTTCCCTTCAATTAAACTCAGAATTAAAATTTAATTTTATTGTCATAGCAACTTGTAATAGTTAACTAGAGTGATTTGACTTAGTTAACTTAGGAATTTCGAGTTGGGAGTCTTTCTGAGGTCATGTGTATGTTCTCCCTATATTATAGAGGTCCAATATGAGTTAATTATGACTTGTAATAAGTTAACTCAGTTTACTCGGTTAAGTCTCGTTAAATTAGTTCAAGACTATTTGAGGAACTAATAGTGAGTTAATAGTCAATTGATGCATTACTGCACTCAACTAGTGCTACTCCAGCTAACTGAATATTACCTCATCAGAAACTCATGCATGTCGATTATGAGAAAGACCTAGTTGATACTAGAGTGCAAGGACAATGTACTATTTGTTCTGGATTTTTCTGAGTTGCATTAACAGTGCATGTAATCAGCAACTGAACCTAGAAGTAATTGTGCAGTTATGGATGAGGAATTTCACTTTAAATACAGGCTAATTTTATTAGGAATTGTGCAAAGAATTAGAATTTTGGAGGGTTGGAAATTTGGTTAAGTATTAGCGAAAGGAAGTCATCGAGGGAAGGATAGGAAAACTTGTGCCAGCTAAGCTAAAGGTTGAGGAGAGCATATTGTATTCATATGAATTTTTTAACCAAGGGGACGTTGCAATAGAGACTTGGAGAGCCTATGAAGAGGCTAAGATTTTTCCTTGAGCTTGCTTATGGGTTGTATATTTAATTTAATGAGTGTTGGGATTGTTCTAGAGAAAACAAGAATTTTAATTTCATCTTGATTTTTCAGATTAATACAAAATAGATAGTGGGGCTTTGAGTTGTGGCTTTCCTGAGATATTTATTGTGTTATGTGACTTTGATTCTCTTCCCCTATTGATTATTATTTTCTCAAGTTTATGGGCTTCTTTTTTAAAGAGTATAAGTACATTCTTGTCTCTTTCTTTAACAAATTTCATTAGCTTGTGAATCTACAAGATTTTCTACATGGTTTCAGAGCTAGATTTTTAGAAATTGTTCTACACCATCTAGCAATGAAGGAATCCTCAAATTCTTGATAGCTGGAAAAATTTCCAGCATGGGAGCCTCTGAACCACTTCTTAACCTCACAAGAGAAACTTTGAGAAAACAATCTAATTTTAACATCTTCATGATATAATTCCTCCAGGTCCACAAAATCATTCACTTTCTCTACATGTTGTTGAGCAGTAATCTCCATTGTACCTTTGTATTGCGGAAGTATTTGGTCATAATTCTAAGGTTTGTCATGCAACTGAGTAGGTAGAACTAGAGGGGCATACCTTACTACCATAAATACTACTTGGATATTTGAGGAGCTTGCTGGTGATATAAATGAAATAGAGGACGATGGAATAGTTTGGCTAATGCATGTTAAGGTAGGTGATGTAGGAAAAACATAAACTATGGGAATTGAACTGAAATTGATGTTGGTATGAGTTTTAAAGCATGATAGATCATGGGAAAACAAATGTAACAGGTGTTGAAGTTTGTAAGTTGTGTGTTTTTTGAAAAAGAACCACTTCCTCAGAAATTTTCTGTACTTTACCAACTAGACCTCTAATTTTATAGAACCGCTGCAATATATTTCTTCCAAACATAGATTCCGAAAGTGGGATGTGAGGACTGATAATGGATTGATCCACCAGAGCTCAAGAAATGCAAGACTTAGATCTAGT
This sequence comes from Pinus tabuliformis, assembly GCA_031772625.1. Classification (NCBI taxonomy): domain Eukaryota; kingdom Viridiplantae; phylum Streptophyta; class Pinopsida; order Pinales; family Pinaceae; genus Pinus; species Pinus tabuliformis. The sequence continues at coordinate 1,309,451,283 of CM062805.1, read as the reverse complement.
TTCAAATGGAGGGTGTTCAAAATAAATATGGGATTTATCGACTATGCTTCAAATTTATAGAGAAGAAAAAGACCTCTCAAAATGGATATTACTTCCTTCACTCTCCAAAAATGTTATTTTCTTCCTCTATAGCCTTTCAGGATCATTGATAATCACAATAGGATTTGGATCAAGATTTTGTCTAGTATGCTTCTTGCAAGCCAAATTTTCTTGCACAGGTTTTCATGCAACCAATTTAAGCAGAAGTTGAGGTGATATTAAAGGTTCCAGCATATGAATACCCAACAACCTACCACCTACAGGACTATGATTTAATTCTCAAAACAAAATATATTCCCAAGGAAAGTTTGGATTTCGTTCCCTGATAATGTCACCACTATGTTAACACTCTATAAATCCCCTTAGGCTAAAGAAACATCCACAAAGGTAACCAAATGACCACTTACACTACAACAAAACCAGTGATTTGCGCCACATTTAGCACCAGATTTTAGTCCATTTTTTTGTAATTGTGATGAGAAACCTGGCGCTAAATCTCGCTCTATTGTACAATTTTTAAAGCATCATTTTTTTTCTTAATTTTGCATCCTTTTTCACGCTATATTTTGCATATTTTTTACACCGAACTATGCATCATTTTTTGCGTCAAATTTTGAACCAAGATTTTCATCTTATTTTATAACAGGTTTTGCTTCTAGTTTTGTGTCATTTTCTTCATCTATTTTTCGTCGTCTTTTTCTTCCTATTTGGGGTCATTCTTTGCTTCCATTTTTGCACCATCATTTGTATCAAGTTTACACCATATTTTGCATCCAATTTAACGTCTTTTTCTACATCTATTTTGTGTCAGTTTTTGCATCAAGTCTTACGTCAGGTTTTGTATCTAGTCTTACACTAGTTTTTGCTTATGTTTTTGCACCAGGTTTGGTACCAATCTTTCCACCATGTGTTGAATTTCATTTAGCACCAAATTTTGCATCCATTTTTGTGCCCATTTTTTGCGTATTTTTTTGGACCATTTTTTACATCCACTTTTATGTTTGATTTGCCTCCATTTTTCCATCCCATTTTGCACCATATTTTGCATCATTTGTTGCATCCAATTTTGCGTCATTTTTAACACCATTTCTTGCATCCAATGTTACATCATTTTGAGCATCCAAATTTGCATCTTTTTTTGCCTCATTTTGTGTCCACATTTGCATAAAATTTTGTGTCTAAGTTTGAGCCTAAATTTGCATCTGATTATGCATCATTTTTTACATCCAATATGCCATCCTTGGTTTCACCTTTCCTCATCCCATTTTGCATCTTGTTTTATGTCTTTTATTACATCTTTTTTTTTCCTTTCTTGCACCCAAGTTCGCATCCCAAATTTACACCACTATTTGCATCATCATTTGGCATCTTAATTTGTAACTTTTTTTTCTTCTTTTTAGCACTCAAGTTTGCATCTTATTTTACATCTAGTTGTCTGTCTTTTTTTGCATCTAATTTGGTGTCCATTTATGTGTCGTTTTTTTTTCCCAATTTGATATCCTTTTGTATGTCATGTTTGGTTCCCTTCATTGTGTCAACTATTGCACAATTTTTCACTTCTTGTTTAAAACACTTTGAATGTCATTGTTTGAATTTTGTGTTAATTCCTAGTTTAACATCCAATTTTACTTTCAGTTTTGCATCCATGGTTACATCCGCATTTAACTTCTTATGTAGAGTACATTTTTCTTTACATATATGACCCCCTTTATAAATTCATTTTACTAATTTCAACTGCATAGTGAAATATATCATAGTTTCTAAATATCATTAAAGAAGATAACACAATTCAAAATCATTTGTAAGGAAATTTAAGGGAAATTGACAACATCCATCCAAAAAAATAGCAATGTCATCATATACAATGTTTCATTGACAATTGTCAACACATATGTATAAAATAACAACATAATACCAATAAGATTAGTATTATTTTTAATCAAAACAACTAAAACTCAAATATGATTAACAGATCAATATATTTCATGAATATTATTATTCTACGAGAAATTAACAACATACGTCCAAAGATGGTAATATCACCATACGCTATAATACTCTATCAAAACAATGATGATAATTTCCAATATATAAATGAAATACAAATATAATAATGAAAATATCATCATCATATTTAATCAAATCAAAATCATTGTATGATTACAAAATCAAAATGTTTCATTGATATATGGTAAATTCAGAACCCCCTTCTAAACATAACAATGTCATTCTACATAATAATTTCTTCATCAAAAACAATGCATGTGCATGCCTTGTTAGGCCCATATACTACCAGTGTAACCGCTTATTTTTATTAGTACAACCCCCTTATTATATCTATGTACCCATGTAGTGCCCATATTGTTACTATTGTGCCCCATAGAAGCCCACTATTTTTATTATTATGCCCTTAGATTATTATTGTTATGTTGGCTCTGATTATATTATGACTCCTTAGACTCCTATATAGAGAAAGGAGGTATTTTCATTTGTATCATCCAAGAATTGTTCATTTATGTAATGTAAAGGAGGTTTCCCCCTCGAAGAGGCTGAATTCTAAGGCGTTGATCTATCTTTTCTATCCTTTTGTGAGCTAGTTTCATAACATTTGGTATCAGAGCTTTGGATTCTAGGGTTTCGCTATTCCTAATAGGTCATTTTGGCATTTTCGCTATAACTTTGCTTCTGCGATGTTTTAGAAGAAAAGAAAACCATTTGAGATGAAGTCACATTGAACCTCATGTCCAAATTTCAAAGCTTTTCACGCTATATTTGCGGGGATATGATCTGAGGAAGTTGGTCTTTTTGCAGACTCCTAAATTACATTCGAAACAGGTTACCTAGGGAAAATCATCATAAATTTCTCTCTGAGCATTGGATTGAAGTTTCATCAAAAGGTATAAAAAGAGGATGGACTATAGTTTCCTATATATATTTTCCAAAACCAAAGTCGAAACAATGACACGTGGCACATCGTACAAGTTTTCTCTACTGAATTAGTCTATAATCAGGTCACTGTGGGAGATTTGGCATAAATCTTCCTTGGAGATTCCAATTTGGATCAGACTTGTGGCATTGGAAAGAGGACGCATAGGGCTACTGCAAATCGCAATTTCAGAACTTAAAGATCCAAAAGTACAGAGTTATAGTCATTTCAAGATTGAGCTCCTAAAATCAAGAAAAAGCAAGATGAGGAAGTTTGATGGCAAGGATCCGGTAAATTGGATACTTTAGATGGAGCAATATTTCGATCTACATGGTGTACCACTATTAAAAAGGTATGTATTGCATCTTCATATCTAGAACCAGATCAATTTTTATGGTATAAAGGGCTTTGTTCTCATAAAAAACTTGTTATGTGGTCAATTTTCACGGAGGAAATGATAGCACATTATGAGGATATAAAGAGCAACACCCTCTTTAGAGCAACACCACAACAATTGGAAAGAGTAAAAGGGCTTCATTACATAGTGGAAAGTAAAATTATGGCAACAAGGAAGTCTACCCCTCACAACCATAAAGATGGAAGTGTTGTTTCTTCTAGCCTTTCACAACTTACAAGGGTTACACCACAATAATTGGAAGAAAAAAGAGAAAAAGGGCTTTGTTACAATTGTGATAGCAAATGCACTAAAGGTCATAAGTGTTCTAAGAAGGAATTATTTTACATAGAGTATGAAGAGGAGGAATAAAAGGATCAGGAAACATCAAAAGAAGAGGATATATGCCAGGACCCCACTGCAGAGAGAGAAGAAATGAATCAGATCATATCTTGTAAAGCATTGGCAAGAATTACCACTCCTCAAACTCTCAAGATAGAAAGACATATCAAGAAGAAAAGGGTGCAAGAAGTGAAAGATCACATCGAGAAAGAAGAAATGAATGCAACCATATCTTGTAATTCATTGGTCAAAATTACCACTCAAACTATCAAGATAGAAGGGCATATCAAGAAGAAAAATGTTCAAGAAGTAAAAGATCACATTGAGCATCAAGAAATGAATCTGGCCATATCTTGTAAAGGATTGGAAGAAATTACCACTCCTCAAACTCTAAAGATAGAAGGACATATCAAGAAGAATAAGGTTCAAGCAGTGAAAGATCACGTCAAGCAGCAACAACAAGTTCCCCAAATTTTAAAGGATAACGCCACTTTGGTGCAAAATTGAATGAAACAATAGGCAGATCAATATCATTGTGAAATTTGTTTTGATGTAGGCGATTGGGTATTTTCACTGCTACATCTCAAGCAAGCTATTTATGAGAAGGAAATGTTGGCAATATTATATGCACTTAAGAAATGGTGACCTTACCGAATGGGAAGACACTTCAAGCTAAAAATGGATCGTGATAGTCTTAAATACTTTTTATAACAACTTTTTTCTTTAGAAGAACAAAAAAAATGGGTCACAAGTATGTTGGGTTATGACTTTGACATCATCTATAGAAAAGGCAATCAAAATTTTGTTGCAGACGCACTCTCAAAAAAGGATGAGGATGTGGAAGCATTGTTTTGTGCTATTTCTATTATCCAACTAGATTGGATAAACAAAGCAAGGGATGAATGGAAGAAGGACAAAGAAGTATGGCCACTTATTCAAAAGTTGCAAAGGATCCCAATTCAAACAATATTGCTAAAATTGAAGAGGAAGGAAAAATCATATTGGAACCTGGAGCAGTCATAGAAACAATAACTTGATAGCTATGAAATCGATCAATTTCAGAGTACCTCTTCAAGTGGAAGAACTTACCCACTGAATATTCCACATGGGAGGACAAGAATTTTATACAGAAGCATCAAGAACTACTCAAGCATTGAGGACAATACTTTTTGAAGGAGAGGTGCATGTTAGGCCCCTATACTACTAGTGTAACCACTTATTGTTATTATTACAACCCCCTTATTATATTGATGTACCCATGTAGTGCCCATATTGTTACTATTGTTCCCCATAGAAGCCCACTATTGTTATTATTATGCCCTTACATTATTATTGTTATGTCGGCTCTGATTATATCATGACTCCTTGCACTCCTATATATAGAAAGGAGGTATTTTCATTTGTATCATCCAAGAATTGTTCATTTAAGTAATGTAAAGGAGGTTTCCCCCTCGAAGAGATTGAATTCTAAGGCGTTTATCTATATTTTCTATCTTTTTTTTAGCTGGTTTCATAACATGCCTAGATACCACCACAAATATCATCCCCATGATGGTCTTGATCATCCTCATTAGTCTCATCCACATTATAGCCAACACCACAAATATCATCATCATCTCCTCCTTAACCACCATTATCCTCATCCTCATCCTCATCATCTTCTGATATTTGTTGAGCATAGTTTTGATCATCATCGTGATCATCATCTTGGAAATCATTACCTATAGCATTCTTACAAAAAAAATCAATATTACATGTTAGTATTAATTGCATAACGCAACGCATGTTTTTTTATGAAATGCTAACCATAAAATGAGGTAAGATATAATATCTAATAGTACTAAAAAATAAAGTGAAAATACGGTTCAAAAGTATTTTGAAATCAAACTAATATTGCATACCATAGAGTCCATGAAATTTGAGCCACTAGTTGAAGGCCAATAGAATCTCCTAGCAAGGGTATGGTGAGATAAGACTAGGCGTAGCCTGTTGCATGTTGTGGGAAAAATATAGCTAGTTTCATTGATTAATTGATGAAGGATTGCCTTATGGACCCACCACTTTAGGAAAAACATGCTTGCTTCCTAGCGTGCCATGAAAGTTGAGCCACCAACTGAAGGCCAACAGAATATCTGCTAGCAGAGGTATGGTGAGATAAGACTAGGGGTAGCTTGTTGCTTGTTGTGGGAAAACTATAGTTAGCTACATTGAAGTTCTCAATATAGTGCACTTTAATGCGTCACTTTCTTTTGTATTATCTGACTTTCTTAGAAGGTCAAGAATGTTTTGACTCAACAGAAATAATTTATAAGTATAAATTGAGCATATCAATACATTATAATATAAAAACCTATTAAAATTTGGTGGACCAACAAATATATAAATTACTTAATAAAAAAGATTGAACCAAAACCTTACCTTGATAAAGATATTGTTTTGTTTCAAAAAGACACTTAGACATGTTTGTGGCACTGTCAAACACAAATGAGTTTGCAAAATCATAACCTATAGAAAAGCCTATAGGATTTCCTCCTCCAATTTTTTCTCTTAAATTCATTTGTAAATTTGAATTTAGAATGTCGTGCAAAAGAAACCGTTACTTACTACAAAAGGGCTACAAAAAAGTCAAGCATATGATATCAAAAATCTAAGCATGAAGTATTTTCAATTGAGATAAAAGGACGCACAATACTGACAAATTGAACTTCTTACAAGTATCCATAGTTTTCATAGATTATATATTTCTTTCAAGTCCAAATAGAGTGAATAAATTTAATACCTCTCTCGCATTCATAGTATTGTTTTGTGAGCATGTCACAACCACCTTTGACTACACAAATTTTCCCTATTTAAGAGCCTCTTTTCCCTTAGTAATCCATGTGCGCTATTCCTCTTAGAAATGAGTCGTGTTTAACACTTTTTGGATGCCACTGGTTCATTGAATCCATTTCTACTTCCTACTAGAGCATGTGACTAGGGGGCATTCTCAGCACATCATTTGCAAAACTTTCACTTGAACCATTATTCATTTTAATTACCTAGCTATATCACCATTGATTTAGTCATATTTATTGATTTCAAATATTTGGGGATGTAACAATTCCCATTGATTGTAATATGTGTCAATCATTACTACACTGTAGCATTTTTTATGCAATGGTAAAATAATTCAGAGATGCCTTTTGCATTTCTTGCTAAAAAATGCTACATATTAGAATTTCAATATTTAATTAAGATAAGATGATGAGAAAAAAAATGGGAGTCATAATTAACAAATAAACAAGGGACAATTGCTAAATAATAAGCAGTCTCTATGGTCATGCTATTACCTCATTATATGTGGTCTAACACTTGCTCTCAACCTTCTGACTAACTGGACATAGTTAAACAATCGATAGTAACTGAAACAAACCCCCGAGGCCAATGTGTAATACAAATATAATTACAAGCATGCCCTAAGGACACCATGTATAACAAACATAAACATTATTTGCTAGCGGATCAAGATTTTTTTTGAGCTAGTCAACCATAGGGATTAAATAGAACTCCACACATATTAGCTACCCACATTCTCTCCATGGCTAGAGAGGTCCACAGTTGGCTTGCATTTGACCTCCCTCCATGCCCCATGACTCGCATTATGAGAATAAACAGATATGAATCTACTATCGATTTATGTCAATTCCATTACCTCCAGCAACATAAAGACGTTCATACATTAACATGTACCAAAAGAAAATTTCAGTTAGAAAAAGAAAGAGAATAGGTGAATTGTGAGGATACACCTTTCATGCCGAACTATCGGAGTCCCCTCTCACCCTTCTCCCCACCATTGACTCTAGGAACTCTTGTTCTCTTCTTTGTGTTGTTCAAGTGCAAAGGTACAACCGATCAGTAATGCTCTATCTCAAACATGACAAATACACAACCCCAAGAAGCCAACAACATAGAGTAATGAATGAGACTCACCCTGCAGTATCTGAAGAATCTACGTCTTGGTGATGAATATCTAAATGTTGCACCCTTGCCATATGATCGTTTCTAGAAGGTTTTTGAATTTTTGCATCTCTACCTCTTGATACACCACTTCCACTTTCGATAGAAATTGATTGCCCTAGTGCACTTGCAGAAGTTCCTAAACATCTACTAGCAATTTCCTTTGAAGGATACTCTCCCTCTCCTTACTACAGAGTTGATTTATTTTCATCAACATTCATTCTTTCACAGAATAAAGTTAAAAATTTGCTCAAGTTAAGAAAGGAATTAAATATCTAGAACTTTGTTAGGAAAGAAGACTAAAAGAAATTTACAATCCAAACTGCCATTAACAGTTGATAGTAATTGGCAAGCATGATCCTTCATTAGCAACTTTTTATCTTCTTATTAAATCCAAACATGTTTCTATAAATAGAAGGCTGCCCACTTCAACACCTTCATTGAGCTGGTAATGAGTATTATGATCCAATGTCTTTTTTTCCCAGTGCAATATTATAAAATAAGTTTGTATTATCAAGGCTCGATGTCTTTACAGGGGCAGATGGGAAGGATTAGGAGGTAGGAGTAAATAACAACCAAGGAGACACCTAACTTATTGAGCCTTATTGTATCCAAATATATAAAACTTCTGAAACTTGATTGATTTTCCCAATTCTGCAATTTCTCGCTATGATTTGGATGATAGTAAAAGCATGTCTTTGCTTCAGAGTATCTTTCTCACGAGGGATTACCTCCTAGAAAAAACTTCAGTTAAACTCCAATTTAAGCATATACAAATGAGGCATGAACAACTCTTGAAAGAAACTGGGGTTGCATGAGTAAAAGTAAAATCCCTAGAGTATCATTTTGTCTGTCCATTTCTAATCCTTGGCACTGACTGAAACGATTCTAGAAAAGAATTGGGACCAAATAACTAGCCTCTTGTAAATAATACTAAGAGGGGGGGGTGAATTAGTATTAGCAAGTCAACAATATTTCATTTCAAGAATCAGATTCATATACACTACTTCAATTAATGGAACTTGCATGTATATGTAACTGTATTTAAGGAAACTTGTGTATATCCTCCAAACTTATCATTCAGTTAATTTATCATATGTTGATCTTTAATCAGTGCATCAGAACCATATAAATAGTAACCAAGTGCAATAAAATAGAACATACAATCACACACACATGAACACAAGATATAAGGTGGAAACTATATGTGGGTGAAAATCATCTGCTGCAATCATCTCTATCTTCTTTTTAATAAGAAAAATCTTTTTACAATTTTTGTACTGGTGTAGTCTTATATCGATATGTAGGTTTCTACATACAAGAGCCTACAACCTTCTCTCATTCTCCAGCTTCTCCTTGAAGGGAGCTACAACCCCCTAGCTCTTGTACTAGCTGATATGTTTACTCGTACATAGGTGCAAGCCTACAGAAGGCTAAAACCTTCTCTTTTCTTCTAGGGACCACATTTCATAAATTTCCAGACTGGATCGATCAATAACATCAATCAAACATCAAACTTATTTGCATTAACCAATCTCCTTTGCACCAACTAAAACTGAATCAATAAATCACTTCTCGGAATGTTGTAACAAGAATACAGTAACAGTAACCGGAACCCGGGCCCGAACCCAGAACATTGCAACAACAAACAGAAGTAGCTAAAGCATATTTTATGAGATATACGCTACTTTAATGTGTCGAACCTGCGTACATACACTGATTTTTCAAGGCAAACCTGCGTACAGATCTGCAAATCAAGTTTAAGATGTATACAATGTTTTCATATGCAGAACTAGCATGTATACACGCCTTTGCTAATGTGAACCGACATACAAATCTGTAAATGATGATTTAAAATTTACAACAATTCTAGAAATCAGTTATACCTAGATCATCATATTTAGAAATTACAACATACACCAGTTAATTAGATAAAATATCAAAACTACACAAAGATACTTCTCTTGAAGCCTTAAGATCTTGACCCATCATTAGATCTTATCCTTCATCAAGTGCTAGGTTCATCCTTGATTCAGATCTAGTTATCCACTATAACCTAATAACTTATATTCTGGAACTTTCTCTTCATAATATATTCAAATCTTCCGTGCTTTTTCCTAATGATCTTCTCCTCCTTATATAGTCTTAGGCGTTACAGAATACCATGGACCAAAACCACTTAGAACCAATACCTTGGACCAAATACCTGTGGTGAACACTTTGGAAGATACCCTGGACGAATACCATGGATCACAATACCATGGTCATAATACCATGGACCAAAACTAAGTTTTCCGACATGTACGTGCCTTTCGTTCCATGAAAGTGCATGTGTATGCTATACATGCCTTTTGGTCTGCGAACCTGCGTGTATACGTGACTTGGTCAATGGGGTACCTACATATACCTCTCTTTCTTCATTCTGTGAGTCTGAACTATGATCTGTCATCTGAGTGAGTTTCCATCAAGGACAACACCTATGTCATAGTGCCAAAGATATGTCATAATGCCAACAATCTCCCCCTTTGGACTTGATGGCAACCCCAAGTCACTCTCCCCCTTTGTCATCAAGGGAAAAGGGTTATGCTCCCCCTCAGTACATGCTGAATTCTCTTATATGTTGAAGTGTGCTAATTGAGCTTCATGCTCGAGTCCATGCTCCCCGTGAATATAAGCAAGGTCTACAAAAATATGACTATATACATACATCATAAATGACCTTCCAATCACCAATGACTCATACATACATCCATCTCCCAACCAAGTAAGGATCTACCAAGTTTGACTCATCCACCCAAACAAGTGGGTATATACCAAATGATTATACATATCAAAACAAGAGAATTACATCATCCATCCCATGCATAGTGGGGAAAAAAAATATGTTGTTTCAAGACCTTGAAAATAAAAGATATACATGACACAGAGACAAAATATCTAAAACAAGACTATGATAGTTATCAGCAACTATCATCAGCAGCATCTTTCAATCACCATCCAGACTAGCAACCATGATCTCCCCCTACATCTGTTCCACCTGAATAAAAAATGATTATGAATTTGTACATAGATCTTCTATGATAATTCCAACAACTCATTACTATAAGTATATGCTCCTCGTGAGCTTGTGCCAGATGATCACTACCAGACCCATATCAGTCTCCTTTCATCCACTTTTTTTCTTCAAACCAACATATATATGACCATATCCACAACAACCTACACATGTACGCGAATACGCTTCATGAAACTCACGTAAAAGCACTTTTATCTGAAATAGATAAGTTTTAATAGTAATATGATGCATCAACTACTCCTAGCTTCTGTCTGAGACATTCAAATGTCTCTCTGGGTAGTGGTTTGGTGAATATATCAGCAACTTGTTCTTTGGAGGGAACGTACTCCAATTTGACCTTTTGTTCAAGCACTTGTCCATGTAGAAAATGATATTTGATGGGTATGTGCTTGGTTTTGGAATGCATGACTAGATTCTTTGAAATACTGATTGCAATTGTATTATCACTTAGAATGGAGATGGGTGGAGTACATGTGATCTGAATGTCTTGTAATTTTTGCATCATCCAAAGTAGTTGTGTGCAACAAGATGCAACAACCACATATTCTGCTTCAGTTGTAGATAATGCAATTGAACTTTGTTTATTGATTAACCAAGACACTAATCTGGAACCCATATAGAATGCACCATCACTAGTGCTTTTTATACCATCCACACTTCCTGCCCAATCTACATCTAGGATACCATAAACCAAAATTTTGAGTTCCTTGAAGATATTTGAAGATCCTTTTGACTTCCTGAAGGTGTGATTCCTTTGGATTTGATTGGAATCTTCCAACTATTCCCATTGCATGCATGATGTCTGGTCCGTTACCTGTGAGATAAAGCAAACCGCCAATCATAGATCTATAGGTTAGTTGATGTACTACTGCTGATTCATCATTTGAGTTGAGACTGCATCCTATTACCATGGGGGTACATACTGGTTTAGAATATTCCATGCCATATCTTTTCAAGATCCACTTGAGATACTTGGTTTGTGATAGAAAAATACCATCTTTATTTTGTTTATCTTGTAGGCTGAGAAAATATGTGAGCTCACCAAGCAGGGACATTTCAACTTCTTGCTGCATTACCAAAGCAAATTTTTGACTCATGGCTTCTTCATTGCTACCAATAATGATATCATCAACATACACTACAAGTATTAGCAATTTATAATTATCAATATTTATATATAGATTGCTATCAGCTGGTCCTTTTCAAAAACCTTGTTGGTGGAGGTATTTGTCAAGACGATAATACGAGGCCCTTAGAGCTTGTTTTAGAACATAGAGAGCCTTTCTAAGTCGGCATACAAGTTTTGGATCATTTCCAAGGATGAATCCATCTCGTTGCTAAATATATACTTCTTCTTCTAAGTCCCCATTAAGAAAGGTAAATTTTACATCCATTTGGTATACTTTGAATTTCTGAAAACTAGAAAGAGCAAGGAACATTATTATGGCTTCAAGTCTAGCAATAGGTGAAAAAGTTTCTTCAAAATCTATACCTTCTTGTTGAGCATATCCTTTACAAGAAAGTATGGCCTTGTTTCTAATAACTTCACCATTTTCATTCAGCGTGTTTTTGAATATCCATTTGGTTCCTATGATATTCTTATGATGAGGTCTAGGAACTAATTCCCAAGTATTATTATTTTCAATTTGCTCAAGTTCTTCATTCATTGCCTTGACCCAACATTCATCTTTGCATGCTTCACTTACATTTTGAGATTCAAAATTTGAGTCTCTAGATTATTTTTCTGAACATACTTGGATGGAGTCTTTTCTTCTGCAGTTATCTATTCTTCTGGTGCTTCATTGGTTTCTTCTTCCTCAGAAGTAGTCTGATTTGATGTGGAAGGATAATCCTCATCTTCTTCACACTCTTCTATTTTTACAGACTTTTGATTTTTGTCTGCTTCATCAACAACAACATCAATACTTTCAATAATTTTCCCAAGTATTTTATTATAACACATATATCCTTTACTTTGGGAAGAGTAACCAAGGAGAATGCCTTCATTTTCTCTATGTTCAAACTTTCCAAGTTTTTCATCAATACTTTTGATGTAAGATTTGCTTCCAAAATCTTTGAAGTATTTTACAGTAGGAATCTTACCATACCAAAGTTCATGTGGATTTTGAGTGCTATTTACCTCAACATTTTCTTTGCTCAGAATAGTGATGGCAATGAATGCATCTTCACCCCACAAGGTTACAGGAGTTCCAGACTCATCTAGCATAGCATGATCCAATTGTTGAATAGCTTAGTTCATCCTTCCCACCACTCCATTTTGCTTAGGAGTCCTTGCAGTGGAGAATTGTCTTTTTATTCCATGTTCTTCACAACAGTCAAAGTATTCATCTAATGTGAATCCCCCTCCTTGATCAGATATTAGACATTTGATTTTGCGATCTAATTCATTTTCAACCCAAGCTTTGAAGGCTTTGAATTTTTCAAATGCTTCATCTTTATGCTTTAGAAGCCCTATGCAACACATTCTGGAAAAATCATCAATGAACAATATAAAGTATTCCTCTCCACGAGGTGAGTTTTTCCTTGATGGACCACATAAATCAGTATGAACAAGTTCAAGAGGCTTACTAGATGATCCTTCCTTTTCAAGGAATTGCGACATAGTTTTCTTATCAAATTGACATGATTTGCATATTGTATTTTCTGGAATGCTGATATCAGGAAGATCATGAACAACCTAGAATTTGCTTTCTTTTCTTATTTAAGAGAATCTTAGATGCCCCAATCTTCTTTTCCATAGCCAATTTCCATCATTTTCTCTTAGATAACATTGTTGTTGTCCTCCCTTGAGTATATATAATTTGTTTGGAGTTCTTCCACATTTGATCATGGTTTCTCCTATATCAAGCTCACGAACAACACGTCCATTTGATCAAAATACTACTTCATTTCCTTGATCACACATTTGACTGACTCTCAACAGGTTATGCTTTAGACCATCAACATACATAACATTCCTAGCTTTAATTTTTTATTTGAAAAGAACAAAACCTTTACCTTTTATGACAACAAGATTGTCATTTCAATATGAGACCTTCTTTTCCTTTTCTAAGGCATTATATGACTGAAGTTTTTCTTTATCACATGTCATGTGTTTCAAGCATCCACTGTCTATGTACCACTATTTCTCTTGTCCTTCTACATACATGGCTATTCCACATATTTCTGTTTGTGGTTCTTTCTTTCTCCATATTTTGGGATTTAATGAAGTTTTCTCCTTATAAGATGTTTTCTGAAATTTACTCATACATTCAGATTCTTCGTGACCAAAGTTATTGCAGATAGGGAATTCTATTTCATTCACAAGGAGAGAAAAGTTATTGTAGGTCCATTTCATGATCCTTATCACATTCCTTTGATTTCATGCTTCTCTAGTCATGATGGTCTTGTAAGCATCACATTGAGCAACTTTGTGTCCAAAGTTATGACATGAAAAACATTGGCCATTAAAGAAGTTCTTGTGATTATAAAACCTACTTACCTGGTCATTGTAGTTGTTATTGATATTCATCCTTGAAGCAGATTGGGTATGATTTACTTGAGGTTTGTAGCTTATATTAATCCTTGAAGTAAATTAAGCCCGATTTACCTGGTGATCTTCTTTACGCATTTGCTGTCGATTGTCAAATTTTTCACTACTCTTTGATGCATCAAGATATCTTTTAGTGGAGGTTGACAGCTTCTGTGCTTGGGATGCTTCTTCAGTATATCCAAGACTTGTCTTTATCACAGGAGAATGTTGCACTTTGATAATTTCATTTAAAGTTTCTGATCCTTTAGTAAATCTAAGATTAAGATCTTTTGTTTCCTCAATATCCTTTCTTAGTCCCACAATTTCACATTCTTGTTTTTCATTGTGTTTTTCTCTTTTAGCAAATTGGAATGTCAGAGTATCTATAATCATATTCTTTTCTTCTAAATAGATTTTGAGTTTAGAGATTTCTTCATAAAGGTCATCTTCATCTAAAGCATCCAAGAAATAATCATCTTCAAAATCCATTAGGAGTCTATAGTCATTACTATTTTCATCTTCATCACTATTTGATAAACCATCGCTATCTTCATGAGTATAATATCTCTTCTTACTTACAATTTGCTTTCTATTCCATTTTGTTGATTCCTTACCTTTGTCAAGCTTATCTTTATGAGGACATTTGGTAGCATAATGACTGACTCTTCCATAAGAAAAACATTTGAAAGGTAGTTTACATATGTATCTCTCGGAACCCCGTTGAAGGTTCTTGACAAAGTTTGCTTCTTCCTCTCCTTCTGAAATATGTCATGATTCATTGATTTTTTCTCTTCCTAAAGCTTTGAATGCATATTGTCTCATATCATATGGACATCCTTTTCTCATTTCAAAATTAGTTAAGATTCCATGCAGTTGTGTCATAGTAATAGTCTGAAGATCCTGCTATCCTTCTATGGCAGATACTTTTGATTCAAACTTAGTAGACAAGGATCTTAAAACCTTTTCAACTAAAGTAACTTCTTTTATCTCTTCACCAAATTTATTCATGCGATTAACAATCTCATTTATATGTAAGAAGTAATTAGTGATACTTTCATCATCGTGCATTTTGAGAGTTTCATATTGAATTCTGAGAGATTGCAGTTTTGCATGTTTCACCTGATTGTCTCCTTCATAGATTACAATGATCTTGTCCCATATTTCTTTAGTGGTTTTGAACTGCATAAATTTGACAAATTCTGATTGTGACAGACTCCCTAATAATGTATTGACAACCTTGGCATTGGTTTCATATTGCTTTCTACCTGCTGTATCTGTAGGAATTGCTGATGAAATGTATATCCTCCTTCCGCGATTTCCAAACATATATTCCAAGAGATTGAAGATAGGTTGTAGTTCTTACCTTCCAATAAAATAAGTTGCTCCCATCAAAGATTGGTGGTCTAATGGATCCCTCTCTTTAGTATTTACTCATGACAATAGATCTTCCTTCAAGCGATCAAGCTTCGTCTGAAGGACCTGCTCTTATACCAAATGTTGTAAATAATACTGAGAGGGGGGTGAATCAGTATTAGCAAGTCAACAATATTTCATTTCCATAATGAAATTCATATATGCTACTTCAGTTAATAGAACTTGCATGTATACGCAATTGTATTTAAGGAAACTTCTATATATCCTGCAAACTTATGATTCAGTTAATTTATCATATGTTGATCTTTAATCAGTTGATCAAAACCATATAAATAGTAACTAGGTGGAGTAAAATATAACATATAATCACAAATGCATGAACACAAGTTATAAGGTGGAAACCCAATGTGAGTGAAAACCACCTGCTGTAATCGTCTCTATATTCTTTTTAATAAGAAACTTCCTTTTACAATTTTTGTACTAGTGCAGTCTTATGCCAGTACTCAAGCTTCTACCTGATGAAGGATACAACCTTCTCTCATTCTCTAGCTTCTCTTGGAAAGTAGCTACAACCCCCTAGCTCTTGTACCAGCTGATGTGTTTACTAGAACGTAGGTGTAGGCCTACAGAAGGATACAACCTTCTCTTTTCTTCTAGTGACCATGTTTCATAAATTTTCAGATTAGATCCATCAATAGCATCAATCAAACATCAAATTTATCTACATCAAGCAATCTCCTTTGCACCAACCAAAACTGAATTAATCAATCACTTCTCAGAATGTTGTAACCAAAATACAGTAATAGTAACCAAAACCCAGGCCAGAACCCAAAACACTGCAACAGCAAAAAGAAGTAGTTAAAGCATATTTTATGAGATATACACTACTTCAATGTGTCGAACCTGCGTACATACAATGTCTTCTCAAGGTGAACCTATGTACAGATCTGCAAATCAAATTTAATATGTATACGTTGTTTTGATATGCAGAACCAATGTGTATATGCGCCTTTGCTAAAGTGAACCTGTGTACATATCTGTAATTGATGATTTAAACTTTACAACAATTCTAGACATCAGTTATACCCAGATCATCATATTTACAGATTACAACATGTGCCAGTTAATCAGATAAAAGATCAAAACCACATAAAGGTACTTCTCTTCAAGCCTTCATATCTTGACCCATTATTAGATCTTATCCTTCAACAAGTGCTAGGGTTCATCCTTGATTCAGATCAAGATATGCACCATAACCTAATAACCTGTATTCTGGAACTTGCTCTTCATAAGATATTCAATACTTGAGTGCTTTTTCCTAATGATCTTCTCCTCCTTTTATACTCTTAGGCCTTACTCAATACCATTGACCAAAACCACTTATAACCAATACCTTGGACCAAATACCTGGGGTTAACACTTCAGATAAGATACCTTGGACCGATACCATGGATCACAATACCATGGTCCAAATACCATGGACCAAAACTAAGTTCTCCTACATGTATGTGCCTTTCCTTCTGTGAAAGTGCGTTTTTACGCTGTACACACCTTTTGGTCTAGGAAATTGTGTGTATACATAACTTGGTCAATGGGGAACCTGGGTATACCTCTATTTCTTCATTCTGTGAGTCTGAATTGTGATCTATCATCTAATTGAGTTTCCATGAAGGACAACACCTATGTCGTAGTGCCAAATCTGTGTCATAATGCCGGCATGGCCTTCAACATGTTTCAATATGGCTTATATAGATTCTAAAATAGAACAACGAATGCATATTGATCTTCTGGAAACACAGAAAACGTAGCACCACACTTCAACAGATTAGTAGTTTGCCAAATATGAAGGTAGATATTTCTCATCGTAGTTTGTGTTATGGTCCATGTTCAATTTAAATAGCATGTTAGTTTGAAATTTATTATGTGGAGAGGCATTGTAGATCTGTTGTACTGTGCAAAAGTGGTTATTGTAACTATGGTCATACAACTGTCAATTAGCTTCTATGAAAACCATATTGGATAGTATTGTTTTATTCATTTGAATTCAAGGTAAAACTAGTCCAAATTGCAAAAACATATAAGAGATAACAATTTGCTATAAACACTACATCCTCAGCTCCCTCCATTATCTGTTGTGAACTTTTGCATTTAGCTAGCCAACCTATTATTTTGCTAGCCAATACGTTATGTCAAATTAAACTATCTCAATAGGCATTTTTCTAAACTCATCCTTAAATGTCAACAAGACTCGCTGGAAGAATCATCTTTAACATGGCATTCCTTCCTATTCTTCTTTCTATGAGCCCTCTTTATTCGAACACCAATGGAAGTGGTGGATACATCGTGCTGATTGGTAACAAGAAGGGTACTTTCATTACTTTTAATAGTACTGTGGACTACCTTTGTAGCCCTTCGTTTTTCAGCTTCTTGATGAATTACAAAGGGATCAATGGCCAGTAGGAGCTAATAGTAGAGATAATAATAGTTTTCTTTCAATTTAATGAAAAATCTCTAATCCACAAGGTACAACCCAAGTAGGAACTACTAGCATAGTCACCACTGTCACTAAAGCAACCTATCCTCTCATTCTTGGTTGAATCTTCCCCAACTTAAGGACTACATACCTTTGTCTTTCATGATCACTGGAGGCTCCTTCAAAGCCTTCTTCTTGATCTCACAATCTTGGGCATGGTTACTGCCTTAAAGATTTAATTGTGGGCTTGCCTCAAATGATCCAAGACACTTAAAAATGCCTCTGTTCAAGATGCCAATCTAGAATAAGGCACTGGTATATTTTTATTTTTTAGCCATAAATATGCGATTTCTACTCTATGTTTAACAAGCTATGAGGCTTTTTTAAATGTGGATGTTTAAAGGGCTTTGTACTACCAAGGAAAATTCCCTCTAAGTTTAAGAGGTAGTGAAGCTTGGTTCAATTTGGATATTTAAATGGCTTTCTGCTGCCAAGGACAATTTCCAGCTTGCCATATCCATTAAGAAATGGGCAGTGGTCTGTACTTTTGATGTGCAAACAAGTTGGGTTGCTTGACATCAGTGGATATCTTGAATCACAGGTTTGCTAGGAGGATGCCTCTCTTGCTGCACATTTAAAACAACACATAGTCAACATTTCTTTGGGCTGTTGTAACATATATATTATTGTTGTGTAAAGTTTGTTTCCAAAGTGTTTGGAAATAAAATCATGCTTCTATAGTATTTTTTATTGATTTGCTTGAATGAGAGTTTAAAGTGTGTGTTTGTGAGCAATAAATAGTCCGTAATGCTCAGCAATATATTCTAGTTCTTCTTATGTGCATTATAACCATGTTATGTGAGTTTTAGCACTAAGATGTCTTATTATCTTGGGCATGAACAGATGAATAGAACTACATGTTGTGGGGAAAGATGCCTATGCAGGATGATCCTATCCACCTAAGGTGTGACAGTGCCTTAGCAACAAACAGATACAACTATTCTGGTTTCTTCCTTTATGAAATGTGAAAGAGGGGAGATCGATAGACTTACCGTTATCTTCCGTTTGTCCCTCGATCTAGATCCTCTTCTCTTTGGGTGTTCACAACTACTTGCCTCCTCGCTTGCTCAAGAGAACAGCTACTTGATTCCCACGAGATCACAACAGAACAACTACCTGTGACAAGAGAACAGCTACTTGAGACAAGAGAAGAACACAAAACAAAGGCAAATATTCATATTCATAAATGATTCAAGATTAGAAATAAATCGAATACACTAATGCAATCATACAAATACACCAGTATATAGGAGAAAACCAAGATAGCTTTATTGATTGATAACAAGGTTCAGGAGGAGATAGAACCTGGAGGGCTCCAATCCAGAATCTCCTTCCCAGCAGAATGGAATTCCTTCTTCAGCTCCCTTCAAAGCATTAAGCACCCAATGTTTCCAGTCTCAAACCAACAACAATTCTTTGGAATAACAAAATTCCCGCCTCTAGATCTCATGGAGGAGAGATCCATATATAGATGTTTGGAGAGAGGATGAGTCAGCTTGAGATCTGACTAGTGTCCTCTCCCTCTGTCAGTTCTTGAGTCCACTTGGAGGTTCTTGCTTCCACTTGCAGATTTGGAACCTCTGACTCATCACCAGTCGAATTCCCTGAGGCAAGTGTAATTTTGGAAGCTTCCTGAGCATTGAAACATTGAGGAATGAGCCTGCCACTTGTCCAAACTCGCTCAGCGCAGGTAGCCTTTGTTGGAGTTGACATTCAACGCAGGTAGACAGTGGAGCAGTTGACATTCAGCACAGATGCTCAGTGGAGCAGTTGACATGATCCTGAATTGACTTGTTTTTGAGCGGTTTCAGGTGGAGAACTTCTGTGAATTGGTGTGGTTTGTTAGCCTTGTTCCTCTAGGGGTAGGAAAAACATGCTTAGGGACTTTGGATCCCTGAGATTATGGACATTTTATGCTCAATTCTGTAAGGCACAAAAATGTCTATAACAGTTGCCCCCTAAAGTATGAGGCCGTTTATCGGGTGAAATTCTTTATCCAGGAGGGTCCGAAGTTCATCCATTTGCTGGGAGGAGACCTGTAATAAGATACAATACAATACATTATGATTCATACTGCTTTTATGATCTAGCTGAGGCAGGCATTCCCATGCTCAACTTTATAAATTCATTTTTGTACATAGAACAGACGATCGTCTGATGGTAGACTACTAATTTTGGCGAAATTATCATCCTTTGAGTAGGATGATCATCTGCTGCAATGATGTACATGTCAAATGTCTTTATCTTTCTTGAATATATATCGCAGCCCGGATGCATGAAAGTAGATCCGGGGTCTTCAAACTCGTTCGATCTTCACTCTAAGTACAAGTCGATCCATGTGAGAATTACGCTGAAGTCGAACATGGAAAGACATCGCTTGATTACCGGTCAATGATGTAAACCGTTAACAAGCGCGAGAGGAATCACCGATAATGATAATGACCCTCAAGGTACTGCAGTACAATTCACGTGGTGTGAATAAAGGACTTGGCATCGAACACCACGCAAAATATTCTGGTCGAAGGTCATTGATGTATACCTGTCGCCGGAAGTGAGAAACTTGCCATTGAGGCATGCAAGCTTCAAAGTACTGAAGGGGTTGTTCCTAGATCAACTTCTTGGATAATGAGCTGATGTCGAAAAGAAGTGATCCATCAAAGGAGGGCCTTGATGAATCCCACATTAGTGACACGGAACGGAGCTAATGATTTTAATGGAGGTGAAAACGATCTATGACATATGATTCAGGGTGGCGTTCATGAATGGATGAAGGATAATGTATGGCAATGGATGGGACCCGGTTGACTCTTTCTGAACGATTTCTCTTGAACATATGGCGACACTGATGCAATGGATCGGTAGAATTACCCCAAATATGGATGGTATTGCGAGACCATGGTGATGTGACCGGTGAATGAGACAACCCAACCCGATTGTGGTACGGAGGAAAAGTGTCATGTTCAAGAGCGACCTGCTACCATCAAAGTTTTCTCGATTTTCTCCCAATTTTTCCCCAGTCATTGCTGACCAGTACCTCTTTATTTTTGTCAAGCTTGAGGAGGATAACATATGCTTGTTCTATAACCTGCCATTCGGGCAAGCCCATCGCTATGTTTTAACGAGCCTAGCGATAATGAAACTCATTCTCGTCTAAAGACAAGTTTGTCGCTATTTAATGATTTTAACGAGTCTAACGACAAGGATAACTCGATCCTTTTCATTTTTAGAGAGTCTGAAAAGGTACATAAAGTTAACTCCAAAATTCCTTTTTCGTCATCTAATCCCTTAAGTCTGAAAAAGTATAAAACAATACAAAAGGGATGATTTTTCGATAGTTTTAACGAGCCGAATAAAACAAGCGCTCAATCTTTTTGTGCAATAATCCCTCAGGTCCAAAAAGATTAAAATTTAGAGGAGGGATAGCTCTTCCGGTAACTTTAATGAGCTGGAAGGCCAAAACTGGGAAATCTTTTCATATTTTACGAGCCAGCTGAAAAGAGCTTAAAGAAGTCTCGTCTTTTGAGGAACGAGTGATAAACAGGGTTAGCAGCAGATTCCAGGTACAGGTTGGAATTTTCCAATCACGGCAGTGTCACAAGGATGGCTAGGTGAAATCACTCTTCGCAGTTGTTCCTCAAAATGAGTAAACAATCATATGGAGGTGAACGATCGGCCAAATGAAAAGTGGAGGTGACGGTGCAAACACAACCAAGGCTTTTATGGCTGATAAATTTACGATCACAGTGGTTATTTACCGGTTCATCTTTTCTGGATGAGCTTGAACTCTAGGGGAAAGCTTGCTCACAATCACTTTTCTATTTTTTAACGAGCATAAATTCCGCGTTAAAATTTCTCGATTTTGCGTTTATTTTTTAACGAGCATGAACTTTATGCTAAAACTGCTCGATTTTGCGTTTATTTTTTAACGAGCATGAACTTTATGCTAAAACTGCTGGAATCTTGCGTTTATTTTTTAACGAGCATGAACTGTGTGCTAAAACTGCTCGAACTTATGTTTATTTTTTAACAAGCATGAACTATGTGTTAAAACTGCTCGATGCGGGTTTATTTTTTAACGAGCTTGAACCCTGTGGTAACACTGCTCATGATAAGTTTGCATGCCCCCAGCATAACAACGCAAATCGAGGTGCATTCCCCCCAAGCTTCATTGCATTAAACTCGGTGGTTGGAATGAAGGTTTACCTTTGAGATTTGGAAAGGGGATTGTTTCATTTTTTAATGAGGTTGACACAGTAAAATAACTATCCTCATGACTCCTTGTTTCATTTTTTAACGAGGTTGACACGAGATAAGAATCGTCCTCGGAGCCCACTGTATTTACAGTATTTCTATTAGGGCGATGATCCACGCTGACAAAATGTTTAGGAATCTTCTGAATCCATTAGATATAGAAGATTTCATATTGTAGGTTTCCACTGTGGCCACTTCCGCCAGATTACTTGCAGGCGGTAGGGAAAAAGTACCCATTAAGGCAGGGTCTTTTAGAAGACCTACTCCAATATTTTGAAGCGAATGATTGCTTCCATGGATCATTGGAATGCTTCCCGTAACTTGTGAACTGTCACGGAGGAAAGTTTGTTGGTCGACGACTGTAATTCCTCCTTGAAAGGGAAATGAAATCTTCCTGAAGTAGGTCGACCCAACTGCAGCCATGGCATATATCCAGGGCCTTCCTAGTAGGATGTTGTAATCGAGGTTTCCATCAATTACTTCAACATCAATTCCTACTGTTTTTCCCCTTAGTTCAACTTGCAAGTTACTTAAAATCCCGTATGGAGTGTATGATCGTCCATCAAATGCTTTTAACGTCGTTGACGATCTCGACAAGGGTGGTGAGCCTAAATTCTTCCAGCAACTCATCGACATAATACACGTAGATGCCCCCTCATCAATAATTGTTCGATGAACAGTTTTGTTGAGGGCTTTCACTTGAATAAGGAAAGCTAGTTGAGCTGGTAACTGAGGGTCATATCCTTTATGATCAAACGGCCACAAGATTGGAGTCCATTTGGTCAATTTCACCTATTCCTGATAATAAAGCTTGCTCTTGGGAGAGGAAATTTTACGGTACCTCAAGCGTCAACATAGCGGACGGCGATTGGGCCAGGTCCTCTATTATATTATAATTCTGTGCTACTTTAGCACAAGGATTAAATGTCGATCTGTGTACTACTCCCTTTGGCGACTTTATCATTGGTTCAGGAATGATGGGTGGCACAACTTTGGTTAAAGTTGTCGTTGAACTACTAGGTTGTTCATTAGCCTTGTTGTTCGACAGCTGTGGATTCCCGTAATCTTTATTCCTTGTCAAAGCATCATTTTGCTGCCTTGAGACAGACAACATAAGCACTTGGGATCGGGAAGCATTTTGATTAGCAACCAGTTTGGTTCCCGGGCTTGGAAACGGACCAGTCAATACCACTAGGGTTTTTGAACTATTAAAGAGTTTCTTAACTTCAGCTATATGTGGACAATCTCTCGTCCAATGATCCTCATCGCATATATGACACCCTGCAGGGGGTTTCCTTTTTCTCCCTTTATTTTTCTTCTTGTTCCCTGGTTGCTTCAGTTGTTTGCCCTCGTCGGTCGACATGGCATTTACTTCCGAGGCAAGAAGTCCCTCATTTTCATTTTGATTGGAAATATTACGGGCCTTTTTAGATGTAGCCTTTATAGATTTCGTGTTTGTCGCGCCAATCATGCCATCAATGGCATGAGAGTCATTGTTTTATTTAGGAGGAGGAGGAATTGAGAATTCCGGTCTGGGGGCATCAGGTATTTTGTCGTAGAGCGTGCCAGACTGAGTATAGACCAAGTCCAGATATTGCGCACGAGCGATGACTTGCTCTTCCGTTACTACTCCCCCCTTTGCCACATCTTTCGTGATTGTAGGAAGTAAGGATTTGATAAACCATTCAGCTAATAACTGATCGGGAACGTACCTTTTTACCATCCTATGACGACGTCGCCACTCATGTATATGATCAGATATGTGAGTGGCCGTTGTCTGTTTGAAGTTGGTTAGGAGTTCCGTTCCCGTTTCATACCTTATCGGTAATTGAAAATGGGTTAAGAAAGTCGTGGCTAAGGTACTGAAGTTGTTGAATGAAGCTCTAGGCAATTCAATATACCATTTTGCCGCTGGACCAGTTAACGTCCTCTGAAAAAGGCGAAGCCTAATCGAATCATCATTTAGGGTGTTTGATGAACACCACAGATGAAATGTCATCACGTGATTCGATGGATCTTCACCCGGATTTCCATTAGATTTAGGAATTCCTGAAGGAAGTTTATGCGGAATCGCTTGCCACCAAGGGGCATAAGCAATTGGATCATTCATCAGCCGGTTTAGATCTTCTAATTCTAGAGTTGCTAGAAAGGGCAACTGTTGATTCAGGTTAGGCGAAGCATACCCAGGATACGATGGAATTGCCTGAGTAGTGGGTCTTTGCATACCAGCATAATTCTGGCAACTTTGACAAGGTTGATGGGCATAACCACTATAATATGGTTGCCCATTACTTACAAAGACTTGTTGCTCAGGTCCTTGATATGATTGCTGGAATGGCGGTTGTTCTGATTGAACCAGCCCTGGTTGTTGGACCATTTGTTGTTGTCCAATACTGGATGATTGACCAAGATGAGGAGTCATAGTACTTGTTTGAGCCTGAGTCACTCCAGATAAGGAGGCACTAACCTGAGGTTGTGATTGAGTTGTTGAGACAAGAGGCTGTTGTATTGCAACCTGAGAAACTTGGGGTTGACATACAACAGGTAGCACTTGTACTTGCGACGCAGTCACCATAGCAGGTATAGTGGGAATATTCGACACGGGGTGGACTGGTTGCATTGAATATACAACCCTTGGTTGCTGAGGCAGTATTGGTACCCAACCGCTGGATGTAATTCCAGTTTGACTTGAACTCTGTTGTAAACTCCCATATGGTTGTTCTCCGGGAGGGAACAGTGAAAAGGCATACTGCCCTCCATATGGCAGAAATCCAGTACTTAAAGGGTAGATTGGCCTTTGAAGACACATTGGATCAATTTGTTGAGTTTCAATGTAAGAAATACCAGATGATAATCTGGATGAAGAAATAGGAACTAACCATGTTGTCGAAGCAGTCCCTGATGGGACTCCGGGTTGTTGTTGATAACTTGCCAGGACAGATGGTATACCATTGAACATCGTTGGAGTAGCAGCAGGAGGTTCTGTTGTTGCTGTGTCATTCGACACAGTCCTAGATGTTGACGGTTGTTCAGACATTTTGAGTCTATCCAAAAGATTTTCTTGGCGATTCTACAAGAACTTGTGATGAAGGGAGACTAACTTCGAAGATCAATGAGGAAAAGGGTGATTGTTCCGTTCAAAATAAATTTTAACGACGCTTTAGACACAACTTGCTTTTTCAATTTTTAAGAGTCGAGAAAAAGCTAAAGATGACTCTAGTCTCCTTCGATGTTTTAACGAGCCCGAAGTGACAAATGCTCGGATGGACTTTTTCCATTATAGAGTCTGAAAAAGGCCAAAAGGAACTGCTCTGGAGTTCTAGGCAGAGGGTGTGCCAAACTTTAAGGTGAAACCGCAGAATACTTTTTAGGGTACGGGCGGTCGATCTTCCTGAATGCTGTGTTCAGTGCATTGCGATCAGTAGAGCGCCCGACACGGCTTCCTAAGGATAAAGGTTTTATGCCTATAGGGGTCTCCCAATATATACGCGACGATACGTGGGAGCACAATCTGTACTGGCGCTATCGTCCCTCAGGAGGAATCACCCACCATCCACGAGATCGACAGTCACCAGGCTTAACGACGCCAAAACACGTCTCTATCCTAGACCTCTATGTTGTGCGTTATGTTGCAAAGCGTTGTTAGGTTCATTCAATTTATTTTAGGTTGATCTTTTTAAAGTTTGCCTTTCAAGGTTCACCACGAGATGTATGATACAAATTCCTAAATGCAGTCTAAAGATGATAAGCAAGCTTTATTATCTTTTCAACTTTGAAAATCCTAGCTACTAAGGGAAAATAAAGACATTATCTTTTCTCAAAGAGCAATCAGCACACTCTAATGCACTTTTCCTAAATCCAACATGCAAACTATCAAATGCAAAATGCACAATGCAGGTGTTTGTTTTCCTCTTTCTTACTATTAATGCCTACAAAGAAAGCTTTTTGCACAACTTTGAATTTGCTTTTAAAAGATCAATACAAACAAGTTCACTTTTTCGAAATCAGAGAAGATAGAAGAGATTACAACACTTAACGATTTTCGAAATAAAGACATGTTTTGACACTTAAAAGAGACAAATTCAAACCAATAAGCAAAATTAAATCTATAATCAATCTGCAAACAACCAATGAACTCTCTTCTAAGACCACAATCAATCAGATCTGAATCAAAGGCTACAGGATGAACACTTTACTCATGCAAAGGAAAACTGTAAATGACGCCGCAAACACATAAAAACATTCACAATCTTTTTGTACAAAAGGAGGCGGAATCTAAGCAAAGAAAAGGGGTTATCAGACTGGTACCTATGCTGGTTAAAGGCTGCAAAAACAGAGATCAAAACAGGGAAACAGACAGCAGAGAACCCCAACTGCACAAGGCTAAACTGGTTCAGCGCAAGTCCAACACTGTGGATTTGACATTCAGCGCAGGTAGCCTTCACGGGACCTACGTTGAAATGCAAACTGCCTTCACAGTGTCTACGCTGAAGGAGAAACTCTCGTTTCCCTTGGGTTCTGGGTCATAAAATGCTCAAAAATCAATTGTTTCAGGCCAAATCAAAAACACAAGCAAGGTAAAAACAGAGGGATGCTTTGAGAGGGTACTAAAGACCATCACAAGGATCATCAAATCATTTGTAGATCCATTGTTTAGATCATAGACAAGTCCAGCAACTGGATCAAAGTAGCAACTTTCTACTTTGCATCCGGGAAAGATGCAGTTCGATTGTTGCTGTCATGTCTATGAAGTAAATAAATGACAGAAACACAAATGAAATGAATAAACAAGTTTTCCCCAGCGGAGTCGCCAATTTGTTGTGGGGAAAGATGCGTATGCAGGACGATCCTATCCACCTAAGGTGTGACATTGCCTTAGCAACAAATAGATACAGCTATTCTAGTTTCTTCCTTTATGAAATGTGAAAGAGGGGAGATCGATAGACTTACCGTTATCTTCTGTTTGTCCCTCGATCTAGATCCTCTTGTCTTTGGGTGTTCATAGCTACTTGCCTCCTCGCTTGCTCAAGAGAACAGCTACTTGATTCCCACGAGATCACAAGAGAACAACTACCTGTGACAAGAGAACAGCTACTTGCGATAAGAGAAGAACACAACACAAAGGAAAATAGTCATATTCATAAAGGATTCGGGATTAGAAATAAATCAAATACACTAATGCAATCATACAAATACACCAGTATATAGGAGAAAACCAAGATAACTTTATTGATTGATAACAAGGTTCAGGAAGAGATACAACCCAGAGGGCTCCAATCCAGCATCTCCTTCCTAGCAGAATGGAATTCCTTCTTTAGCTCCCTTCAAAGCATTAAGCACCCAATGTTTCCAGTCTCAAACCAACAGCAATTCTTTGCAATAACAAAATTCCCGCCTCTAGATCTCATGGAGGAGAGATCCATATATAGATGTTTGGAGAGAGGATGAGTCAGCTTGAGATCTGACTAGTGTCCTCTCCCTCTGTCAGTTCTTGAGTCCACTTGGAGGTTCTTCCTTCCACTTGGAGATTTGGAACCTCTTACTCATCACCAGTCGAATTCCCTGAGGCAAGTGTCATTTTGGAAGCTTCATGAGCATTGACACATTGAGGAATGAGCCTGGCACTTGTCCAAACTCGCTCAGCGCAAGTCGTCTTTGTTGGAGTTGACATTCAACACAGGTAGACAGTGGAGCAGTTGAAATTCAGCGCAGATGCTCAGTGGAGCAGTTGACATGATCCTGAATTGACTTGTTTTTGAGTGGTTTCAGGTGGAGAACTTCTGTGAATTGCTGTGGTTAGTTAGCCTTGTTCCTCTAGGGGTAGGAACAACATGCTTAGGGACTTTGGATCCCTGAGATTATGGACATTTCATGCTCAATGCTGTAAGGCACAAAAATGTCTATAACACTACATTCTAAATTGTTGATAAAATGGTGTGCATAAGTTATTCTTCACATTTTATGCCCACTTCAACAAAGAAAATGCAAATCTAGGTTTTCATAGCAATATTTGACACACTATTTATTTTTCTCATTCAGAACCAATAGTGGCAATTCCATAGTATGTTTGGAAATACTTGAAAGACCTTCAATACGTTTCATTTAATTCATATGAAGTGTTACTGTTATCATTAATGGTCTTCGTCAACCTTTAGTCATTCACTGATTGTAAAATATTTAAAGAATAGTCACTTAGAATTAATTCTTTGTTTCATGCTTCAACCCACTAGGATCATGGTCTTTTCATAACAGTTGCGATCTGTGGATAGTTTCAATGATTACTCTTTTAGATTCAAGAAAATAAATCCATGAATGCATTTAAGTGTTGGTTCTGAAATTTTGTTATTTCAAGCTGAAACTTAGATTGGTTATTTTTAAATTTATTACATTCATTTCACATCTGAATAGATTGTACCTTATCACTTGGATTTACAACATAAGAAAGTCTTGGTTTTGTCATTTAGGTTTCCAAGTAGTTTTCCTATGAGATATATTTTTGAATGTATGAAGAGAAGATGTAAGAAAAGAACCTGGTAGATGTCTTGTTGAGCAATTTGCAGCAATTGACAGAGCCAAGTGTTTCCTTTATAGGTAGTATAAGATACACATAGAAACTTTACTTCCTTTTATGGTTATCATCGTCAAGATATATAGCAAGAGTCTTGTTCAGGGAAGCCTCCCTTGTGGTGATAACATAAACCTTGAAGACTGTTATATGCTAGGTTGCACTAGGCAGAACTTGAAGACCCCATGGCACAATGTATAGGGCACTCATATTTTTTTTTCAGAAAACTACGAGTCAACAGGTACCTATTGACCATTTCTTTCTCCTCTCTATTCTTCTCCCTCAAATTTTGCAACCCTGTGGGGAATTGTATTAAATTTCAGTAGTATGATGACCTTTTATAAAATGCCTAGAGAACTTGGGACTTGATCATCAAGTGAGTACACTCTAGAATGTTTTTTCACCTAGCTAATTATTCTTGCTTTTCAGCAATGAATAATTAACTGAGTGTTTTCAATCACCTACCTCCAAAGCTGGAGTGACGGCTTCGATGATTGAGCCTTGGGTCCGTCCTAATGCCTAGAGTCAATGTATATTACCATACTAGGACACATCTAAAGTGTCATGAAATTTTATTGGGTTTTGATGGGATTTTTTAATTTATTAGAAATTCCCGCAGAATGGTATTGTTAATTAAATTGTTCAATTTTTTTAAATAAATGAGCCTAATAGATGTTGGGGCCCAGGGGCTTACAAGTACTTAAAAAATATGCTCTCCACCCCAACATTCTTCTAGAGTCCACTTTGAGGGTCAAAAGATGACTTCTAGCCCGTCAAAATCCATTTTTCCTATTTTAGTGATATAAAGTAGTAACAAAAACTGAAACAATTAATAAATGGTGGACAAAATAAATATGTCACCACGTGGAAATGATGTGCGAAAACAAAGTGAATTCAAATACTAAGTTAATGATGAATTGGACAACCACATAAGAGAGCCAAATCTTAGTGCCAAGTGGAGGGGTGAATTTGTGCTTGCTACAACAGTTTGAGGTGACCAAATCCCACCAAATGTGGTCCATCTTTAATTAGAAAGAGGGTCGAGTCCATCAAGTTAAATGATGGTAGTAAAATGGCAGTAAAAATGGGAGTTAACCCCCCCCACCCATCCATGTGTTCACACATAGTTAGCGGCCATATATTATAGACCACGCAGGCCAGCCAAGATGCTCCACGTACAGGCCTATACATATGTCATTTATTAGAGGATTATTCACAACAGTTAAGCACTGGTTTTGAGGGAGTTTGTCTCCCATTCTCTACTCTCATCTCATATGTGGCTAGCATCTACACCAATGTACATATCTAATGAAGAATGTGCTGCCAGCAGAGGAGATGCTACAACAGTTTGACTTCACACTTGGGAAACCCTTGTGCCACATGGAGAATTCAACCCTCATTAGGATTTCCATCGCTATGCCACTTGTTGGATCACTTCTTCGTTGATATTTTCTCCCAAATATGCATAAATAAACCCATAGAGGTCTCATTCTCTTACAGTTGGGAAGCTAATACTCGGGTATATGCTATGATTTTATTATTTCACACGATTATAAAGAAAAGTATTTGAAGGTTTTATCTTGGCACGATGTTGGTGATATTTTCATGATGCAAGGTATATTTGTGTTTTTTTGAATTGGTTTTGTTGTATTTCTTTTGGTCGAGCAAGGTCCAAAGAGGGGTAGTATTGCCTAGGAAGAGGTAGACAAGTATTTGACTATCCTGTAATAGTTGTGCAAAATTGAATAGATTTCATTGTGTGTTTGTGAATAACACAAGTTATTTTTTTCTCTTTTGCAAATCTATTACTTGAGTTTATTAATTGTTGGATGCAAGTATCTTAAGTGAAGCACAAATTACTTTTGAAAGATTGAAGGTTTTGGGAAATTTTTGATCATATCAGTGAACCTTCAAGAGCTAATGAATTCATGATCTTTCCATCATTATGGGTACCAAAGACATCGAAAAGGAGGGCATTGAATCTAAAAAATATTCCCTAAAAATTCTAATTTTTTTCTCTTGGTTACCTTGTTTAGGAATTCATTAAAAATTTAAGCTATTTGAATGCTATGTAGTGGCTGACCTAAAGGCCACAAATTACCCAAGAAGATTTGGTTTAACCCAGCATTTCTTGGCTACCATAGGGTAGAGTTTTATTCAAGTTTTACTATAGTTAATTTGTTAATTTTTTCTAATTGCGTTTGATCACTAATCTACTAGATGCCCAAGTTAGCTTGGCCTTTTTCACATTGGCTTTTGCTAACCCTTTTTGAAGGTATCAAGTGTCTCCTATTGCTGATTTGTCTCTCCTATTTTCAACTGATATTGGGTAGCAACGAACTTGCTTCTTGGAAGATTTCCTCTACCTAAGAA
Organism: Pinus tabuliformis; assembly: GCA_031772625.1. Taxonomy (NCBI): domain Eukaryota; kingdom Viridiplantae; phylum Streptophyta; class Pinopsida; order Pinales; family Pinaceae; genus Pinus; species Pinus tabuliformis. The sequence goes on along the minus strand of CM062805.1, from coordinate 1,309,419,882 downwards.
AGTTGATTCCGTTGCATTTGAGTGGCCAGATTTTCCTTTTTTTGGATTGATATCTAGTAGTTGTACTATAATACCTAAAACTTCATTTTGAGATGATTTTGGGCAAATTTTGAAAGTGAAATAACATTTGTGGATTTGGACAACAAGGACAAGAAAACTCTTTAACTATTAGACCCTTTCATTGTACCTTATGTTATCACCAAAATAAGATCCTGATAGGTTACTCATCAAGTCAATCTCAGTGTAACTATTTCGAACCAATCTTTTGGGTGAGGCTTAGCCTCCTCAGCTTGAGAGGGCTCTCTCAAGGGTTAATGATATGGATTATAGATATAGATAGATGGCTAACTCTATGGTTTGTAATTTTATACGTTTATAGGTTGAAAGATGGGGACCTGCTACCATTGGGCTATGGAGTCATTCGTAGAGATAAAGATAACAAATAGACCTTCTTATAAAATTGAGGCTTGTGTATACTTCAACGAAAGAGTAACACATTCAGCAAAGTCTCAGTAACTTGAATTTCATGGAAGTCAGAGCATGTGGGCATGAATTCTGAGTAATGATACATCAAGGTATTCAAAAGGAAGGTATTAAAAGTGATTCATCAAAGTTTAATAGTTAAAGGAAGTTAGAGCATGAATAACCATGAATTCTGAGTAATAAGTATTAGAACATTTAAGTAAAACATATCAATTCACCATAGTTTAACACTTAAAGGAATTCAAAGCATGTTCCTCCATGAATTCTGAGTAATAAGAATTAAGACTATCGAAGTAAAACATATCAAAGATCAAAGATAAAGCTCACTAAAGTACACTAAGAATCTCAGATTCAGAAAAGTTAAATTGCCTCTATATATATCAGTCCCTTCACAACATTTACAAAATTAGTCCTTTTCTATAACCTTTTCCAACCCTGTGTACATTGAAGTTTACATTATTTATATGCATCTAGCCTTTACAACAAGTCTGCCAAGTGGATAGACCATTAGAATTTACAACTGACACCAAATCTAACTAATAACTAGATTCGTAAAACTAGGACTCACACCTTTTCAAGTTAAGAGTTAGATTCCTACTATCACTCAAACACCTAATTATTACATCTAAACCAAACTGATCCAAATCTTCCTCGAAAGGAATCCTATCTTTAACCTTGATGACCATCAACCAAACATTGATATTCTGAATGTCTTTGTGAAGTTACTCTACCTATCATTTAAGGAGATATCAGTTTGATGACCTGGCACATGTAGACTAGTGTCTTCAAACTCTTCCTTTAACCAAATATCTCCAGTTGTCAAATGAATGACCTAATACTCTTTGTCATGCTATGATAATCTTTTTCATGCTGATGTGGAACTTCTTTAAGTATGTTTTACCTTTCTTCCTCCTTAAGAAACAACCTTTTCACCTTCAACCACTTCATTAACCAATAAAAATAACTCTATTTTTCCTGAAAAAGAAGGTTGTACTCCTGAGTTCCTATATCTTGATCCTTGATAGTTGTTACAAAATTGGAGGAGTTTTTTGAAGACAATAACATTTATAAGAAAAACCTCTCCCAATTTTTTGAAAACCACCTCTGTTGTCTGAAATTTGCATTATAAAGTAATGTATAAAACAAGAAAAATTTAGAATTCTGAAAATAGGTCTCAAAGGAAACTTCGAATCTCCGAATTGGTAGCACCTGGGAGAAATTTGAAAGAGATTTTTGTTCCATGTTATGTTATTAGGAAAAACCTCCATATTTTTGAAACTCATCTTCATTTGCCTGAAAATTCCTTTTGAAACCAGTAGCTCAAAACAGTCCAAGAAACACACAAATTTCCTTACAACTCCTAGTAGAAATATGTGTAACCTATCTAGATGAAATATTGTGTGAAGTTGAGATCGTGCATGATTAGTTAAAGCTCTATGGGGTCCTATCGAAACACAGCCTTCTTTTTATGCTTTCATCTTCATGGAAATTTCCCTTTATAACCCAAACTACCCTCTTAAAAATATAACAGCTGTAAAAAAACTATTTGGACAGCAAGCTATTTGTGACAAAGTTAACTTTTCAAAGGTTTCCGCTGACTGATACATGCAAAGTTTGAAAAGTAAATGATGGAGAAGATCTTGGGTGAATTGTTTAAGGAATGATATTCGAATGTGGAGAGAAAGGTGACAAAATGAGGGAGTGGAAAGCAAAAAATGAGATGGGATTTATTTAGAAGCATGACCTTGAAACTCTAAAATATCATCCATTCATCATTATGTTGAAAAACATTATAGACTGACACAACTTTCGTAACAAATTTAGTTTGAGTCTTAAATTTCTCCCATGTCATAATGAATTTAAAGAAACTAAGAAACCTCTTTTAGTTTTCAAAAATGAGATTAATGAAGCTAATCTTCTCCATGTTGGATCTCCTTGCAACCATCCTTATCTTTTCTTGGATAATGTTTTGTATCCTCCACCCTTAGTTAAGTGAAGAACACTAAAGAGCCAACCGACAACTATGTCTAATACGAGGCAAAAGGTTCCAAGGTATTTCCCAATGTTAAAGGATACAATAATTGTCTCAAATAATAAAAAAATCCTTTTGCTAGAAGTGGCTAGCTAACAGAATGTCTACAATTCCTTTGCCCTCAGATAAAATAATGCTAACCTAACAATAGAAAGTTAGGGCTTATAATAATCCATTCATTAACAATACTGAAAAATATCTCTACGCATAGAAAGTTTAAGTGATTCCATCAGTTGTTCACATAATGTGTATAAAGATCACGGACAATGTCAAAGCTGGTGAGGGTAAGTTCAGATGGATCAACTAACCTCTGTGCTACATATTTCTAAGCCACGCAAACTTGTCCCACTGCCTCTCCAATCCGTCCACCTTCCTTCTCTCCTACCATTGATAGATTTAATCTAGGGATGATCTCGTATTGTTGGCCCTTTTTCTTTCCCACTGCATATTTTTCTATTTCTCGTTCTCCTCCCAAGTGCCCTCCTTCCACTTTTTTTCTTATTCCAAATGAAGGCTTTCCTAGAGTGAATGGTCCATGGTTAGCATATTGAAGATGGTATTGACATCCATAGGTTCCAGCTTTGGCCCTTTTTCATTCCCACCGTGTCTTTTTCTCGTTATCCTCCCAATTCTCCTCCTTCTGCCTTTTTTCCTATTCGAAATTGGGGTTTTCTGGCGCGAATGATCTATGATAAGATCATTGAACGTGGGAGTGAGATCCATAGGTTTCAACGCTGGCCGTTTTTCATTGCCACCATGTATTTTTCAGGTTATCCTCCCAAATCCCCTCCTTTTGCCTTTTTTCCTATTAAAAATTGGGGGTTTCTAGAGAGAATCAGGGTTTTCTGGAGTGAATGATGTATGGTCAGCGCATTAAACATGGGAATGAGGACCATAGGTTCCATCATAGTTAGGGCAAGCCAAAAAAAAAATAACCTACTTATTGGCCATGCATATTTATTTCTTGAAATTACAAGAATTTCTAGTAAATACATAAATAAATAGATATACATATTCATAATCTCCAATTAACAACTACACATTAAGAAAGTTCATGCACTCCAATATGGATAAACATGTTTATTATCTTTCATGAGTTTCATCAAATATTTAACATATGATTCATCAACTTTAGATATTCATCATCCCTAATTAACAAATATACATTAAGCAAGTTCATGCACTCTTATATCTATAACATGCTTACTATTTTTCATGAGTTTCATTAAATATTTAACATATTGTTCATCATCTTTGGATTGGGTGAGGATGAATTCTAGTATACTACTAAGTGTATGTTTTTTTTTCAATTGTAGTCTTTACTTTCATGATTAATTTTGTTGTAGTTTTTACTTCCACAATTAATTTAGTCTAAGTTCTCTAGGTTGTCATTAATGATCTATTCAACGCTATGTGGGGGTTTTACTTTTCAACAAATTTTAAGTATCTATGTTGCATTGGGATCTAGTGACCTTGTTGAAAAAGCCAAAAAAACATCTTTGAAACCATCTACTACCACTGGTTGAACTTGGTATTTCCCAAAAACTGAAAGGAACAAATAAGGGTTGCTTTTCCAATCCACTCAGAACCTAATCCACTTTGGTGATGAAGGGAAACCAACTATAAGATATCAAATACCTTCCCTCATGCACAGTGTGCATAGAGGCTCTACCCCTGTAAAGGTTTGAACATGCATTGTTTACATTGTAATGCCCATAGTTGTACCATTTATACTTTACTCATGTCTCTTTGGGAGGAACAGATCACTTACACATCATTTCAGGATTTATTGATTTATGCAATAATTATTTTAGTCATTATTGACTTAGGTTGGAAATGCCATATTGCTTTTTTCCAATAAGAAAAAAAATATCATTTGTGTATTAATATTAATGCAAAGGTGTAATTTAGATCATCTAACATATATTAAATATGCTTCACATATATGACATGGTAGTATAATATTTTCAACATATAATGTTCAGTAAATATTAAAATCTCCATAACATTCAAACAATTTCATGAGAATCTAGTACCGTTATGTTCCTAATGTACAGTCAAACTAGATAAGGAACTTGATATCGACGTTAAAATCTAGTACCCAAAATTAAATAGATATGACCCTAATAATCAAAAGTGTAGATGTGCTTGAAAAGTTATGACTTCTACTATGGTTCAATCATTATGATAAGAGTGTCACAAAAATGGTGGGGAATTTCATAACTAAAAGTGCAAATAGCTAACATGAAAATTAGAATGATTAAAATAATGGAATAATAGATAAGGCTATAACAATTCCATAGATGACTTTAATAAAAATTGTTACCATTGTTGTGTATTGTAGGTGCTAGGAGAGGCCATGGAAACAAATGAATTTATTTCCAATGAAGACACACAACATGATTTAGGGCATCAGGTACTTAAATATTACATTAATTTATGAAATATAATAAAATGAAATTTAGTTTTCGATCTTTGTTTTCCTAAACCTAGTAATTTATATAGTTTATTTTTCAAACTTGATAAAAAATAATGCATGTCGTTGAATATTTTGGGTGGAAAACATGTTTGCAACAAATACAAAGTTGAACCCTTTTATACAGAACAACCAAAATATGTACACAATGGTGGACCACATGCTGTTAAAGCACATCGCATGAGAAGGTGGGTGGAGGAAGATATGACAATTGAGTCTACAAATACAATAGAAATTGGTGGCAATGAACAAGAGGTTAGTCATGATGATAATACATGGAATGAATACTTTGATACAATTTTTATACTTTGTGGGTGTTATAAATAAGTTCAGCTATAAATTAATGGAAAATATAAGTACATTATATAGTCTAATCTCTAACCTTGGAAAAATTAATCCATGCATCAATTATTTTAGGTTGGCAATGGAATCAGAACAAATGAGGAGTTTAATCATTTTGATAGACCAATACAAATACCTGCATATGGACGTGGCCTATGCCATACAATTAAATCATCGAAAAAGAAATGGGTGGAAGAGCATATGACAATGGAGTTTGTAAATGCAATAGAAAATCAACACAATGAACAAGAGGTTGGTCATGATGATACTACATGCATGGATGATTACTTTGTGACAATTGTTGTTTTTTGGATGTTCCTAAGGTAGAAAATCTAAGAATATGAAATTCATGTGGCTTCTTTTTAAAATAATGTGTTCAAAAATAATATTTTAAATTTATTGTATATATGTATAATATTATTTTGTTGAGTAATTTATTGCATATATCTTTGAAATGGATCCACGTTTTATATAGTAATTGCTATCTTACATTAATAATGGTTGCATTTAATTATATGTAAATGATGATGATGATACACCTACTAATGGTAAAGATCTAACTATATCATTAAGAATTCAATGACATGATCTAGATCATCCTTTAAACAATACTAGGAGAAGAAGAGAAGCATTGAAGAGAGCACTACAATGTGAAAATTTTGAGGAATTGATGAAATTAACGTACATTGATGACATGCCATCCATTGCTCAGTGTAGAGATGTTGATGAAAATGTAATTCATGAAGAAGGATTGAACGAAATGATCAAAAGTTTCATTGGGGATGGAAACAATGATGAGGGTGATGATCCTATGCATAATAATGATGATGTTGATATAGAAGGAAATTACCCCTAACATAATTATGATGATATCAACATTAATGAATCAATTAAGCAAGCAGCAAAGACAGTGGTGTTCAAATCGGTTGCAAGTAGAACATCCAATCTTTCATGCACATTAATATTATTGGAAATCAAGTCATTATTTGGTTAGTTAGACAAGATCTTCACTACCTCACTGAAGTAATTTCAATTATTTTTCTAGATTTGCACTGTCAATTTGTGTCCTCAATTAGAATATATGTACTAACTTCATTTAATTTAATTTGAGGTGGATTTTACATTATGGTATATAAACAACATTATAAATAGCATTTCTAACATGTGGGTTTGAAAAAAAAAAAATTACAGGGCTCTAAAGGATAAAATATTCCCTAAAGATAATGCGTTGCCATCAACTTGTAGAGAAGAACATCAATTGTTAGTCAAGTTGGGGATTGAATATAAGAAAATTCATGCATGTAAAAATGATTGCATCTTATATAGAGATGAATATAAAGACAATGAAGAATACCCTGTTTGCAAAGAGACAAGATATCATATGGATGTACAAGGTTCTACAGTTCCAAATAAGGTTTTACTACACATACCAATTATTCCTAGACTACAACGGATTTTTCGTTGTAAATCTCTTGCACAATTGATGGATTGGCATGCAAATAATAGTTGTAAAGATGGATTTATGTGAATTCTTGTGGAATCCAAAGCAATGAAACATATAGAGGAAAAATGGCGAAGAAAATTCAAAGATGAACCTCGCAGTATTAGGTTAGGACTTGCAATGGATGGAGTGCACCCTTTCTCTTTCCTAAGCTCAAATTATGGTGTTTTTCCAGTTGGACTGATAGTATACGATATTCATCCATGGATGAGTGTTAGAAAGGAAAACCTTATGCTAACTCTCATCATTCTAGGAAAACATCAAGTTAAAAAAATGGATGCTTACATTGAACCTTTTATTGATGAGATGCAATTGTTATGGAAAGGCATAGGAATGTATGACATATCATGTCCTGCATCAAATAGGTCCTTCATGTTTTATGGCATACTATGTTGGACAATTCATGATTTCCCAGGACTTGGTGTTTTTTCTAGTAAGAGATCAAATAATTTGCATATTTGCAGTACATCATAATTTATTTTCAATTCAAGTTGTATATAAGTATTACATTATTATTGTTTTATTATGTAAGCTAGTTATTGATTATAGGGCTATAAACAAAAGGGACTTTTGCATGTCCAAGATGTGCAGAACAATTTTTAGGGGTGATATTATAAAGATCTACACAAATTTATTTTTGCAAACAATATGGTTTTTCTACCATGTGACCATAAGTTTAGAAACTGCCTAAAGAATCAATTTCATGGAAAAATTGAAAATAAATCTCCTCCCAAGGTTATGGGTCGAACTGATTGGCTTAAAATGTATGGAGTTGCTGAATCAAAAGCTTGCAACCATTTTTTTCATCATGATCATTCAATTGAGGAACCAAAACAAGTTATGGTTTGAAATGCCAAAAGGAATGAAAAGGGAATCCATATTTAATGATCGCCCTTACTTGAAGGATCTATTAATATCTCATTTATTAGATCCTATGCATGTTTTCAAAAATGTCCCCGATTCTATTTTTCAACATATATCTAGCAAAGATAAAGACACTTTATCATCAAGGAGGGATATTGCTCTTTCACGTACCAAATTTGATAGAAGACATTTGTGGCCAAGTAAGGAAAATGAATCATATGCAGAAGCTCCATGGATACTAAAAAGGAAAGAGTTAGATCAACTAAAAAATGTGATTCGTTCAAGAAGAACACCCACTGGATCTGGATCATCATTGAATAAAGCTTTTACAGTAGAGGTACATATTCCAAGATTCAAAACACATGATTATCACAATTTTATGAAGGTATTAACATCAATTAATTATTATTCTTATCATTTACTTGCTAAAAATTATTTTGATATATTATGATATATTAATACTAATGAACTATAATAATTTTGTTTGATAGCATATCATGCCACTAGCAATAAGCGGGGATTCATGCCTTACGACTGACATGAGGAATGCCATATGTCAATTGTCATCCTTTACGAGGTATGTGGTTGCTTGATATTTACAAGGTTTTACATGGTATGAAATGTTCCTCCATATGATACAATGATATATTATCTCTCATTCTAAAGGTCACTAAAAATTCATACTAACTTAATGACAATATCTAATTAGGTGGGTGACATCTAAAGAGATCCATGATTCTAAAGTGCCAAGATGGAAGAAAGAAATCATAGAAATTGTATGTGTATTTGAAAAGGATCTGCCTACAAGTTTCATGGACCTACAGGTCAATTTACTTATACATCTAGTTAATGAGATTGAAATGGCAGGTATCGTTTCAATGAGATGGATGCTTTTCTTTGAGAGATACACGAAAACCCTAAAAGGATATGTCTGATAGAAGGCACATCCAGAGGATTGCATGGCTGAAGGGTATGTACTAAATGAAGCATTTTTCTTCCTATGTGAATTCCTTGGTAAAGATTTTGAAGATGGTGCACAATCTTGGGATCAAGAACGTGCATATGATATTATAGATGGAGAAAAACCTCAAACTAATGGTGTTCAAGAAGTAATTGGTATGTAAAATATTCATTATTTTAGCTATTTTAGAATCATTTACTAAAGCATTTTGGGCTTCCCAAATTGAAAGAATAATATTTTAAGTTTGAATTATACATGTTCATTTTTAATAGGTGTTAATGAAAGTGTTGTGCTCAACAAGTTTGTCCTCTACCAAATGGAATTCTTAAATAAATGGATTGATATTTATGGTATAAAAATGAAACAAGTATTAGAAGCAAGGAAACAGTTTAAGATATCAAACCCAAGGAATACCCCACTTCCCACTGATATTTCTGGTCAATGGGGAAAAAAGTGCACAATAAAATGGGTTTCTAAACAAATTCAAAACCAAATAGATGAGGAAGGAATAGATGCAAACATAATAGAATATGAGATCAACATGTGCAGAGGATGTGAAAAAAAGGTAAATTTTGAATTATTACAAAATGTTGCTTGAATACATTAGTCACACTGTTAACTATTTAACTATGCACAATCATATTTATTTTCACTCAAGTAAATGGCTTGTCACAGGTGAGGAAGTATCATGCAATGTTGGCATATGGTCATCATTATCGTGTAGAAAGAGTAGATGCAAAAAGATGATCCTTCGATTGTGGGGTCATGGTTGATTTCAAGCAATCAAGTCGAGCAAGTTCAAAAGATAAAAATGTTATTGAAGGGAATCTTCAATACGTTGGAAAAATACAAGAAATTATTGACTTAGATTAGTGCTCTTTCGAACGTAGTATTTTTAAATGTAAATAGTATGAAGCATTTAGTATGACGCGGAGACATGATATCCATAGTGGATTCTTTTCTATAGATTCATCAAAATACCTACCACAGGATAAGGAGCCTTATGTTCTACCAATTCACTATGAGCAGGTATTTTTTCACAAAAACAATATAAGAAATATATGAAATAATGGTCTTATGTAATTTTTTAATTCATTTTTTATTGTGGATATATACATTCTCATTGATAATAGAATTTGATACCACTCAAGATCTAATATATTTATCTTCTTTCACATTTATGATTTTTTCTATGAAGATATTTTGGATCCAAAATGGATATTTGTCATTTATTATGATCAAAAATTAAGGCATATATTTGAAGATGCCTCAATCAATACAAAGAAATGTAATGATGACCAACAAAATATTGTTCAAGAATGAAGGAACATAGAACAAATTGGCATCAATGATGATGTTCAGCCAGAAGACTGTGAACTAGATGATGGTGACAACATTTCTTTAGCAGTATGGAGAAGTGGGGGGCTAGAGGTGTATTTTCACAAAATGATAAATTAGATGAGGAAATTCACCATGAAAACCAACAATTTCCAAAGGCAAATGATCTTATAGAATAATGAAATATTGATGATATACAAAATGAAGATCAAATTAATAGATCTGGTAACATTGATATTTTTTTATCTAGAAACAACTTTTATTCATACAAAATATGACGAAGGTGAAGATGAGGATGATCACAATATGAATTTAGCAGAACGGTTTAGGAAGAGTAATATTAATTGCTTGCAAGAACATATGAACATTGACAAGGAAGCATTGGAAGACATAGATGCAGATGATAACATAAATCAAGGCTTCTAGATAATTTACAAGGTATGTAATTCATATTTAAATAAGGACAATTATTATGTCCGATTTTGAAATGATTCTTGTTATTTGGTTGTAATAGTCATTTAATTACCATGGTTAGAACTCATAATCTAAATTGGTGTTTTGAATATTATTATAGGTATACTCATTACTTGATGCAATTAATGTCATTAAAATATATGTTAGTTAATATGGATTGTTGGTTGGAAATAATCATCTATTAGTTGAAAATTGTTAGAAATAATATGAAGTTATGACTGAGACAAAATGAAAATAATTTTTGTGTCTAAATTGTAACATATTGTGCATATAGATAAATATAACTTAACACACAAATATAACTTGTTAAGTTGAATTTATGGAATTAATTGACAGAAATATATAAACTACACTACAATAAAAATTTGAATTATTAAGGATATTTGGATGGGTAATGAAGGTGAATTCAAATTGTCTAATGAGTTTATTCACTTTTGTGATCAATAATAACTTTCCCACATGTAGGTAATATTTTCCCCATATGGGGAATCCCTAACGGCATAGGGTCCCTATCATTGTATTGTCGTTGTTGTTATCATCATTTAATCATCATCCTCATTTCCATCGTCATCGTCATCATATTCACCATTGCCACCACTATCATAGGTCATTTTTTGATGAGTATTATCATCATATATTCCTTGGTTTCTAATATATATATATATATATATATATATATATATATATGTATGTATGTATGTATGTATGTATATGTATATGATGATGATGATGATGAGAAAAAAAAATAGCTGGTCATAAAAGGTTACCATACATAGACTATCTTTAAAGGTAGATCAAATTTTTTTTTGCACGCTTCCAAAACATGTGGTTTCTATTCCAAGGTAGATCATGAACACATTGATGAAGCCAACTTTGTCTTAGATGTATCATCCAAGAATTTTGTATATTTACAAGTTCACCTCTCATTTTCATTATTTTTTAAAATGTTAAAGATTCTCACATATGATATACTCAATAGTTAATGGACAATACAAATAGCTACCATGGTCCATATTTTTCTACTTATGTGCTCTTTGTAACTGAACAAAGTTATTAATTTTGTCTTGAGAATTAGACTCGAAGAATAAAGAACATGGTTGGAGATCATTTAACTTCTATATCAATTCTCAACTACTAACAATTGTTTTTGCTTTCTCCTTATGTTTTGCAACCCAGTTTGACTTAAACATGCTTAACATTGAAAAACACATTTGTCAATACTTTAGGTTTTACAAAATACCTATAAACAACTATCTCTACTTGGTAATCTAAAAAATATCAACAAATTCAAAATCTCATATATTGGTCAGAAGAGGCCAGCGTCAAAGTGAATCAAATAACAAGAATGATCTATGTCTACTAAAACGTATAGTCACATTGTTTCCCTAATAGAAACTAAAAAATTCTATACCCAGTTGTTGAACTTTTGCAACCAATTATAAAACTTCAACAAGAAGTTGTTTTCTAATGCGGATTATTTCCATATCTTCCTTGGTTTTATGAGGAAAAAGAAATAAAATCTCATTGGTTATCAAAGGTAAACCAAATTAATTATTTGCATACTTCCAAAACCTAGGGTTTCGTATCCAAAGTAGATCGTAAGCACATCAATAAAACCAACTTTGTTTTTATGTATCACCGAAACATTATGTACAATTACAGACTCATCTCTAATCCATTGTTTCTAAAAATGTTGAATATTTTTATACATGATATCCCGAACAGTTGGACAATACAAATAGTTGTCATCGATATTCTTCCATTTATATGCTTTTTGCAACTTATTTGAGAGATCAATTTTTTCCCAACAATTAGACTTGTAGTACAAAGAACATGGTTAATACATATGATTCGACCAAAAAATAGTTACTACAAGAATTCAACCAAAAAGATATTACTGCATAAAAATAGAATTAAAAACGAAAAAAAACAAAAACAAAAATTTCCCGAATTAAAAATAAATAAATAAATAAATTATCAACTTTTTTTTACCAAAATTTAATGATTATTTAGTGCTAATCCTAACATCACCATTACAACAAGATATTTTTCTAGTGCCAATACTACCATTACAACAAGATATAAGAGGGATATAATGCAAAAAGTTTAATAATAATATGTATGTAGAAGATGGTCCTCAAACTGGTGAATTCATGAAAATCAATGGGACTACAGTCAAAATAATTGTATGTTATTTACTTTTTTACATAGATTGTCAAAATAATTGCATAAATCAATTTTTTAAAACCAAAATTTAAGAAAAACATTGCTGGTGCTAAAATTAGAACCACCACTACAACAATATATCTTTCTAGTGTTGACGACACCATTATAGTACGTGAGATACCTCAAGAGAGATAGAAAATGTAAAAAGTATGATAGTAATATGTATCGAGAAGAGCCCCAAGAGTTAGCTCAATCGGTCAAATCAAGTGCCTCGCCAATTGGAGGTCACAGGGTTGAATCTCGAAATCTCTTGGGGTTAGGTCAGTAAATAGGTCGAGGAGTGTTGATGCCCTTCGGATGGCATCCACTCAGTGTTTAAAACCCTGGACGTAGCAGCTACCCACTGACCCAGGTATCCGTGAACCAGTAAGTGAAAAAAAAAATATGTATCGAGAAGATGGTATTGAAACTAGTAATTATTCATGCATCCATAATATTGTAAGGTCATTCTCATGATCATAATCCTTGTCATCATCTTCATTGTCATCATCATCACCATCATCCTTGTCATCGTTATTTCCATCATTACATTAGCTCCATTATCATCATCGTCATCATCATCATTATGGACATTGTTTGCAATTGTTCATAATTATAGATGTTGTAAGAAATGTTATGAACCAAAAAAATGTGATCAGTGCTAGAAAAGGGTTGTTTAGGACACATTGATATACATAAGAGAAATAACAACTCTATTTTTGAGAGATGATCAATGATCATCATCATCACCACCGTTATCATCGTCATTGACATTTTTATCATCCCCATCATCATCATTAATGTAATTTCTATCATCATTGTTTTCATCGTCATCATGGACATCATCATCATTCATGCCATTACTGTTTTTGATGGTGACCTGGATGAAAATGATGAAAATGATGATGATGATGATGACAAGGATGATGACACCAAAGATAATGCTTATGATTATGAAAATGACAACATATAAAAATTGTGAATATTTTCCAAGGTCATTAGCATCGTCATCATCATAATCATTTCCATCATCATCATTGTCATTATAACCACTATCATCTTTATCATCATAATCACAATTCATGTCATCGCCATCCTCTTCATTTTCATCATTGTCAAGATTATTGACATTGTCATCAATTGTTCATTATTTTCAATTCCATAAGGAATATCATCAATGCATAAAATATGATGAGTGTTGGAAAAGGGATGCAAAAGAAAACACAGAAATGGGGGCAACAATAGAAGTAAAATTGGATGAAAAGTGAATGAAACATAAGTAGATGCACAACAACATGAAAAACCTAACACAAAAGTGGATGCAAAAGTAGATGCAGTTGTCAATGCAAACTTGGATGCAAACATGAACGTAAAAGTCGAAGCAAACATGGTTCCAATGGTAGGCGTAAAACTTGGTACAAATTGTGTGGAAACAGATGTGTATGCAACAAAAAACGTAGAAAAGGACACAAAATTAGATGCAAAAAAGAGACAAACATGGATACAAAATAAGATAAAAAAAGGGATGTAAACATGGACACAAACATGGGTGCAACAGTGCACACAAAATTAGATGCAAAAATGGATGCAACAAAAGTGGTTGCAAGAGGGGATGCAAAAACATACCCAATATTCGACACAAACTTGAACACAAAAGAGGGTGCAAATGTGGATGCAAAAGTGGAAGAAAATGTGGTTGCAATGGTATGTGCAAGATATGGCACAGCAAAAGTCAATGTAACAATAGACAAAAAAAAAAGATGAAAAATAAGATGCAAAAAGGGATGTAAAAGTGGAAGAAAACATTGATGCTATAGGTGAAACAAAATTAGATGCAAAAAAAGGATACAATGGAAGTAGATGCAAAAGTAGATACAAAACGAGATGCAAAACCCAATGCATAAACCTGACACAAAAGTGGATGCAAAAAGAGATGCAATATTTGATGCCAAAGAAGATTTGAACATGGATGCAAACTTCGAAGCAAATGTGGGTACAACAGTAAGTGCAAAACATGGTGCAAATTGTGGCACAACAAAAGTGGATGTAAAAGTGGATGTAATGATAGATGCAAAAAAAGAATCAAACTATGATGCAAACAAAGATGTAAAAAGGGATGCAAAAAGTAGAATTTAAAATGGGTGCAACAGTGGATGCAAAATTGTATGCAAAAGTGGATGCAATAGAAGTCGATGCAAAAGTAGATGCAAAACGAAACACAAAACCTAATGAAAATTTTGATCCAAAAGTGGATACAAAAAGGGATGCAAAAATAGATGTAAAATTTGATGAAAACCTAGATGCAAATGAAGATGCAAACATGGATGCAAAATTATAATCAAAGTGGATGCAAAAGGAGGTGCCAAACTAGGCGCTAATTGTGGCACAAAAATATTAGATGCAATAGTGGGCACAATAATAGATGCAAAAAAAGATGGAAATGTGGATGCAATAAAAGTAGATGCAAAATTATAATCAAAACTAGACACAAAGCTCGATGAAAAACTTAGCACAAAAGGGATGCAAAAATGGATGCAAAAAATGATTTAAAAAAGGATGCAAAAAAGGATGCAACAGTCATTGCAAAAGTTGATGAAAGTGTAGGTGCAAAAATTGGATGCAAATGAGGATGAAAAAGTATGTAAAAAAAATTAGGTGCCAAACATGATGCAAAACTTGGCGCAAAGGATGACATAGAAATTGGCATAAAATTTGTGCAAAACCCGGTGCAAAACCTATTGCAATACGTCGTGCTAAACTTGGTGTAAGATTTGGTGCAAAACTCGATGCAAATTTTGTGTCAAGTTTTGCACCATATTTGATAAATGGATGAAAATAGCACCACAAATGGGCTCTAGATGCAAAAAAAGAATTAAGAA
Source organism: Pinus tabuliformis (assembly GCA_031772625.1). Taxonomy (NCBI): domain Eukaryota; kingdom Viridiplantae; phylum Streptophyta; class Pinopsida; order Pinales; family Pinaceae; genus Pinus; species Pinus tabuliformis. The sequence continues at coordinate 1,309,404,327 of CM062805.1, read as the reverse complement.
GGGATGCTAATCACAGGCATTTGTTGTAGTGTTACAAGCTAGAATCTAGCCCTTCTATCTATAGCGACGGCTCTCTCAATATAAATTTTCAGTCAATTAATGGCCTTAGTATTTCGGATATTAGGCTAGTTCTTAAGAGAAGAAAGAATAGGATTTGTATAATATTTTGATGGAAGGTGTGAGGAAATTCAATTGTAAATGGAGTCTATCTTAGTAAATGTTTTTAGTGAATTGGTAAAATAATGAAAGATTATTATAACAGGAGCAAGATAGGTAGTCCTTCTGATTTTTTTTTATCAGGTCCGTTTGTAGGAGGGTTTGTAGCAGAATAGTGGACAAATGATAGATACGAATTTGACTAAAATGATTAATTTTTCATGTCATTTAACAGGGAAAACATTTATTATTTAGGAAACTAAAATAGAGGGTTGTAATAGTGAATTATGAGAAAATGCTTTGCTTATCTAAAGGAGAGGATATATAATCAGGGCATAATAATTTTAGCAAGAAACCTTACATCATGTAGAAATGCATCATCATATTGAATAACATAAGAATTCTTGCAACAAGTCACTTTGACCTTCTTCTATTCCCTAAAAATTCATAAAAAGTAGAGAATATAAGTTTTCAAGCTTCATAAAGAGATGAACCCCTTCTACATTGTCTTTCATGATCTTAAATGGCATACATTGTAAAATATTCCATGAACAAATTGAATGCCTAAGCTATCACTTTAGAATAGATTGAAACCCACAAAAACAAAAACCCATTATTTTTCATCAAAAATTATACACAACAATTCTAAATAGTGCCTCTGGAGAATCAAAAACTACCTTCCATCATGCAAAAATTCTTGTGAAAATCTTCCATATGCCTTGGCACATTCCATTTCTACCTTTTCGACCTCTTCCAATCTTATCAAGTTCCTTCTCGGGCTTATCAGGTTCCTCTTCTTTAGGAATTAAAAAGGAAGAAACATCAACCCTTCTATGTTGCACTACAACAGTGTAACAATTTTTCTTAGCATACCTTCCTAGATTTCTGAGTTATATGATGAGGGGTGAGGCCAAGGGATTATTATATCAAAAATTTTCTTTTGTATTCCATTTTGTACCACACGAGGTGTAAACTTTATGATATGCCTAGACTCGGGGGCTTTGGTAGAATCGCATGACCAAGGCTTGGGACGTAAGGCCAAAGATTTTAGGCGCTAAAATGTTTAGCTATGGACGAGGTTGATTATTTGAAATATCACTATATTACAAACAACCCTAATGTGTAACACATGGGACCACAACATATGTGCGTGGGCCCTTTAAAATATCAAGAATTTCAAATCGGAAGATTTACTTTAGAGCTGCAAAAATGTTAATTCTCTAATGGGCGATGTGTGACGTGATTTGATCCACGTGGAGAGGGGATAATGGGGGAACCTTGTCAAGGTTTTAACATGTATAATTACTTTGTTAAACGTTCTCCCCTAGTATTTGATTGAAATACATACAACATATATTCATCATACCATCACCCGTTTTGTTTCACCTTACTACACTGCTTTGAGGTCCTGATATCGAGTGTTTCCCTGACATGTATATTAGGAGAAACCCTTATATGCAACTCTTAAAAATCACTGATATCATATGTCTACTCTGATGTGCCAATAACCGTTAGTTTCAACCCCTCACCTTCAGTTCTTTGAGCTCTTTCTGACCACGGTGCTAGCCTAATATTGGATGATTTCAATCAAAGGATTTACTTTGGAGTTTTGATATGCCTCAAACTCCAATTTCTAATATGATATCATTATTTTCTACATCACACCTCAGGAGTGGTGACACGTGTCACCTTCATTTCCCCCCTTAGGACCTATCAAAACGCCAAATTTTCCTCCGACATATTTGTCATCCTCCTGTGTCATGCCGATGTGAGATGCCACGTGGCTTATCAGAACTCATCACTGCCCACTACATTTCCCTCATGGGAACCAATATTATGCTACCAGACATATTCTAAAGGAGAGAGAAAAGGCGCGTCCATCTCTGATTTTTTTGAGAGATCCTTTGTTAACCTGTATTCAACCCTCCCTCACACTTTAGCACTATTACTACATTCTCGATGGTTTAAAACTATCAACATTCACATATCACAATATTCTTAAGGATTTCACTTTCAAAACGCCAACATGTGATCTCTAATTTACGATCTCCTTGGACCTCTGACATGCGATCTGCAATTGTTGATTTTTGAGGACCATGCCAATACACCATTATATAGAATTGTCGATATGTCCATATACTTTATCATTGATCATAGATCACTAATATGTCTTTGTTGTTGCAATGTGCGTTGGACCTTAGATTGTCGATCGACAATCACTCCAAAGCTCTGATCACCGATCGCTGATGTGTCCCGAACCTTCACTACTCCTCTCTTTAAATCTCCAAGATTAGGGATTTGAGATTCACAGTTAGTCATTTTCCTTTTCCCAAGATTTTGAAGGGGGACTTTCACTTAGCCAGAACATTTTGACGCTTGAATTCATTTGCAGAGATATATAGCTCATTGGAAAGCTAATTTAGAGGTCTTCTTTTTTATTTCACTTCCAAGGTTATTTTACAAAGAACTAGACAAGAAAAAAGCCTTCCCAACCTTACACTAGTTTGATTAACAACTCTTTTAACATGAAAACCTTTTAGACTATGACACCCAGTGATTCATGGGCTAAACTAACCAAGATGAATAGTAAGAGGCCAACACCACTGATTCCTATTACAAGACCCTAAAACATTCTATGCTTCAAGTTTTCTTTTAATTAAATTATTGTTTTAATTAACGTTTGGCTCAAACCTACAGAAACAAAGTTTATCATCAATGTTCTTATTTTTAAATTAAATTTCATTTGAAATCATTCTAATGACCGTATCTTTTTATGAAGAATAACATGCATAATCTTGAATATATTTGTCATTCTACCAAAATTTTATTTCAGGTCCTACAAAACGCATGACATATGTTCTATTCTATATTATTACCTTTAAACTTAATTTGTTACATAAATTGTGACCCACTTGTAGTAGACCACGTGTTTTTTTTTTTTTTGTATTTTTGTAATAAAGACATTTATTTATTTAGATTACTTTTCACATCTAACCACAAGTAATTAGTCCTTTCCATTGATCCAATTATTTTATTTACAATATTTTGATAAATATTACCTTTAGCATAACATAACATTATAATAAAATATAACAAAATCCATTAACTTTCACATAACATTATAATAAAGTATAACAAAATCCATTTTTTTAAATGGATTACATTGATTTGTAGTGCGTAGTGAAAAATGATTTATATACTCCCTACTCACACGTTCTCATAATCAATATTATTATTTTATTCAAAAATAAAATATTATATAATACTTATTTAATTTATAAAAAATATATATATATATATATATATATATAAAATTTATTTTATTAAAATTGAAATAATCAAACACTACAATATTAAAATGTGCATAGAATTTACTAATAAAGAGTACGTGTATGATATTAAACTAGGCATGTTCTCAAAATCCATAAAGAATTATTAATAAGTAGAAATGTAATGTCGAAATATCTATTGGAAAACACACTCAGGTTTATTTCCTCCGGGTCCTCCGAAGTAGAAATTTTTACCAATTGTAGCATCATCAGTCACATCTGACACATCATAACAATTTTTTGCATATACATATTCGCTTACATTAGCAACAATTGTCTTTCCATGACGATCGGCCATTTTTATGTCGCCTACATATGCACTACGACCAAAACCTTGGTATGGGAAATATCCACTCCCCATTTCTGTTTTACTAAACAGTGAACCTTTTGTTTCATATTTAACACCAATTTTACCTCCAAATTGTACTCTAGTGGCAAACCACTTAAGAGTGTCAAACAATGAACGAGGCCAGTAGCCCAAAAGCTGATCGTTTACATATAAAGACCATGTTGGACCGACTAATTTGATATTTCCCCCTGCTGGAAGATCCTCCTATATACATATAATAAAATTACCAAATCAAATCTCCATAAAAACTAAGATATAAAAGATAAATATATGAAAATAGAAATGTATCTCTTACAACCAGAGAGGTTACTCACTTTGATAATTTTTACAGTGATGTGAACTTGTTTTCCATTATATGCGGAAGCATCGGAGATGGGGCCACCTAAATACATGGGAGCACCAGGTGCTAACACGAACCCTGGACAATCTATGTTTTTGCAACCCCTTTCTAAATACCGTTCTTCAATCTACATCATAGATAATCAAACATTACAAAATAAAGAACATGGATATGCGTGTAGATGTTGGACATGTGAGGGGAGGGCGAAAACCATGCTTTTTTTGTATATATATATAGAGTAAAGGTGAAGGGAAGGAAGAGAAATGGTACTTCACATGTTTATTTATAGGAGGGGTTATATGAGGGGAAGAAGTTGTGTATGTAAAATTGATGACAAGGATAAGGGAGAAGTGTGCAATTTATGGATTATTTAGAAATATGTATGGTTTTTATATTTGTGTAAATTTTATATATTATGTTTATTTGATTTAAGCAATAAAAATGGAATATTTGAATAATTATTTTTTAGTAAAATATATTCGAATAATTTTTTTATAAAATGCTAATATAATTGTGGAGACATATAAATTAAAGAGTTAGTAAATTCCAATAGACATCAATCAATTATAAATTTAAAATACCTATTTTGTAATATATTTCACTTTGGTTGTATATATAAAACTAAATTATAATTTTATCTTAGATTTTTGCATTAAAAGGCACTATCTAGGGAACTATCCAGTGAGTATTTTGTAGATGTTGTAATATCTAGTTAAATATTTTGTCTCCGTTCAAAAAAAAAAAAAAAAACAAAAACAAAATTGTAATATCCCATCATAAAACTTGTAAATATTTATTTTGGAAAAATTTTACTCAGTTGTGGGCCAGGTGAAGGCCTCATGAATATTAGACATATATTGATTTAATATCTAAATATAGATAGAGTTTATGAAGCTAGCCTTGAATGACATGGAAAAGCTATGCATAGAGAGCCCATAGCCCAAGTACTTGGAACAATTATGGGCAAGGCGGTTACCTGCCCAAAATTCTCTTGTGAATGAAAGATTTCTCATAAAAGGTGGAGCCCTAAGGAGGCTACCTAATGGAAGGAGAAGACTATGAATGAATGACATGGACACAAAGGGTATTTTTGAGCTGGTGCAATCACTGAAATTCTAAGGAGAACCCGATGTTAGAATTCATAAAATTGGGCTAAGGATGGATGGGACCAAATAGTCTTATGCAATGTCTAGAAATTGGTTCCAGAACTACTGGGTGTGGATCTGGCTAGAGGGGAGATGTAGTTGTGTTGGTCTCATAGATTGGGCGGAGCATTTCCTTCTTGTGCTTTGTGGCTCAACTGATAAACATTATAAATGAAGCAACAAATAAGTAACCATGAAACTTTTCTTACTAAATAGGAGATCATCTATCCTTTGTTTATGAATGAGTTTTCTAAATAGATATGTGAATGGTTTCATTATGAACAATGAAAGGAAAATATGTGCAAAAGAAAAAAGTGTGATTTTGTTTAAAAGATTATACTCTCCTTGTTTCACTTTCATTACGATTTTTGGGTTAGAGTTTAGGCCAAGCCAAAGGTCTCGACAACCTAGACTTAGTCCCTTTAGTTTTACAAACGTATCTAATTAAATAATACTAGATGTGATTAAAGTTCATATAGAGTGAAAAGAAAAGGAGATTGTGTATGAGATGTTATCTTTAATAATTATCCACCACAGAGAATGAGACTTGACGAGGGTGTAAAATGCTAAGGCTTAGAGTTAACCCAGGGCCAAGTGAGGAGTTCTAATAGCCTGAAATAGTCACATGGCCTATAAAATAAGCATACAACTGGAAATACAAGAAAACGAAAACAAATTGACCGAATCGCAAATTATATTTTCAATAAACAATTTTGGGTGCAAAAATTTATCAACAACAGACCGTTATGAAAGTACAAGAAAAAGTAAATTTAACAATTTGTTAATGCTATACCAGTATGTAACCAAGTCAATTGAAAATCATTTAGAAGTATCGTAGAAATATGAAAAGAAAATAAATCGTCCATACATCGAAGAATATACATATAACTCTTCATTCAATGGGGGTCTATAAATGTTGAGACTATATTTTCACCAGATTTGCTAAAGAAAATACCATGAGAGTAACAAACAAAAGAAATTCTTAAAATTACCATAATGCAGAGTATCTAACTATATGTATACCACCGAGTAAACATATATTGAGGAAAAAACTTAGTTTACACATTGTTGTTAGAAAAGTTATAATATATTTCATGGGTACCAAAGGCATATTAACCCTTTACATTTTCATGGCTGCCAAAGGCCCTTGATATATTGAAAAGAATTTGATAGGAGGTGTTATAGGACAACCCTATTTGACCATAGAAAATTGATAATGGGTAAGGTTAGAATTCCCAGCAAGACAACATGTCGAGGATAACATGCACTTGGAGAGGTGAGTCAACCATAAATCCAGCATATACGAACCAAAACCTTGAATAAGGGCATCTTGTCCGCCAATGCAATTCACCTATGGAGAAGCTTTGGAAGAGGGGTTATTAACTTAAAAAAATAATGAAATGCATAGGATAAGGTAAATGAATAAAAAAGGGGGGTTACCCATTATGTAACCCATGTTCTTTCTCAAAAGGGTACACTCCTAAAACCCTCACTCCTTACTGAACAAACCTAGAAACTCGTTCTAGTTACCAATTTCAAACAAATTATTTTCACAAGATTATGTGAGCAGCAAGGTCGACGTCGAGAATCTTTTGTCCTATAGGAAATGTTGTCTATTTTAGTGGGTTCAACATAAGTCTACTGGAGATAGAAACAAGTTTGTTTTTATGCAAAAGGCAATGAAGCAACCATAGGAAAAAAAACCCAAAGTTGTTTTTATGAGTAACTCTAGCAAGCTTTCAGAAAAAATTCAATACCCAAATAGAAATCTTACAACCTGTTTTCAGACAAATAAATGAGAGAAAATTTACTTGTCCATGAGAGAAACAACCCAACGGTCATTCCGAGAGAAATATGCTCATCACAGGAGTTGTAGAGGCTCCATGAATTTAAAAATGATGAGAATGGGACTCAACCACATCTAGAGAGAAGGGAGTAGTTACTGAAACAACCCATTACAAGCTTAGCCATAGATGTTAAACCTAGATTCTTAGGGTCGTCAATCGTGCAGTCATGAATATCGAGGTCTACATATTCCATCTATCATTTGACAGTAAATTGGTGTGTATTAAGGAACATCAAGTACATAGATTAATGAAACATGAACTTGCGACCCAGAAATATCATCAAGGAATTATTAATGAAAAAGAACAATATGTTGTATGTGAGGTAATTTTTAGTTTTTAAGATAATTTTTTTATGTAAGTTCAACCATAACGGGAACCCCATATATAAGTAAACCGAACCATTACCTCGAAGCTAGTAATTAATTTACATATAAATGAATTCTTACTATTCATTAAAAAAATATGGGTAGAGGGTACAATACAAGTGGTATCAAAGCAGGGTTACTACACTAATGGGTAGCATAAAGGAATCATGTTGATTTTTTGATTTTTTTTCACAGACGAATAAATTAGGAGAGGTGGTGGTAGAATGACTGCAACTACTACCATAACCCCTATTAATTCTTTTTCAATTCCACTATAAAGATGAAACACAAAAATGTGTGTCCAGTTGGGAGAGGAATCCTAGAACCCCATGAATCTGTTAATGGATATGGTACAACACCTAAAAGAAGAGGTGGAAATATTAAGGATTGGTAATGAGCATTTAAAGCAAGATCAAGAAAGTATTATAAAAAATTTAACCAGTAAATAGAATCAGAGAAATTCAACTCCAACTGTTGATAATGGAAATTGGGAAGGGTCCCATTGACAATGGGAAAATAATACCCCATTGAAAAGTAACACTCAGGAATTAGAAAGAGGACGAAGATCATAATCTTAGAAGAATGATTTAGGAAACAAATCCCATGATAGAGTTCATAAAGGAATAAAGAGTGAGGAATTAGATTTGCAAGGGGAGTTTAAGAAAATCAAATCCCCAACTTTTGATGGCGAAACTGAAGAAGTTGTTGAAGCCTGGCGTGTCAACATTAATAAGTATTTCAAAAACTATGAACAAAATTACAATTGAAAGTCCGATTGGAAATTTATCATCTACAAGGAACATAAATGTTGTGGTGTGAAGAAGTTAAAAAAGTCCAAGCAGTGGATGAGCAAGGAATTACTTGGGGCAAATTCCAACAACATTTCAGAAATAAAAACTTGACTGAACATTTCTATGACGACAAGGCTAAGGAGTTACATGACCTTAAGCTAGGCAAATTGAATATGGATGAATATGTGACTAGGTTTAACTCTTTAGGAGGTACATCCACTACATACATGAAGAAAAGGTGAAAGTGTGTAGATTTATAAGGAGTTTACCAACATTCATGAAAGAATGACTATAATTCGACAATCCTAAGAGAGCAGAGAAAGTAATATGTACAGTGTGAATTTGTTACCAAAATATGCAGAAAAAGGGATAAAATACAAGAAAATGGATGGATATGAAATGACAAAAACACCCTTAGAGTGTTAAAAGCAGAAAATGAATCGGCACCAAAAACCCATATATGAACCAACAGAAAAATATCGATAGAAATCAACAAAGACTTAAAATACAAAATGAAGATAAAACAAAAAAAAAAAAATCAACTAAATTTGGACAACCTACAAAATGAAGGTTTTAACCATGTACCGTAACTACCTACAAATGAATTCTAAAAAATAAAAAATAAACAATGACGAGAATATAAAAAAATTATACATAGAGATTTCCCCTCGATCCCAAAACCAGGACTACCAAATTGATTTTTCATTATGTTCCTTTCAATATATATCTGTATATATATACATGTCAAAGCATTCATAAAACCTTATCCATTAACACTAGATTAGAACATAACAATAGTTTCCTCGATTGGATCTACAAAATACCATTGGTAGAAAGCCCTCATGCCCAAAACCATGTGAAAGCCCATGCAAAAAAACATAGTTAGGTCCACCCACCCAATATAGGGTGCTAAAATATTCTCCCAGGGCACTAACCTTGATCCCCTGCAGGGGGGCTACTGCCCCATTGAAACCCCCTGACAGGGGGAGCAGTACCCCTCCTCTAAGCGCCCCTCCCCCCCTCGCCCACACATGCAACTAGTCGTGGAAAGAATATAACACACAATCAACCTTCTCCCACTTGTTTCCTTATTTTCGACATGGGGGTCATAGGACAATTGATTCGTTGGTCGAGCTTTGGAATGCCCATTTTTTCTCTACATCAAGAAAACTTCTCAGTGCTCACAGACTTCATCAATGCATTTGCAACATTATTTAAAGTCTCCACCTTTATCATCAACACCTTTTTTTCCTCAAACATATCCCTCACAAAGTGATGTTGAACATCAATGTGCTTTGTCTTTGAATGATAAGAAGGGTTCTTTTCCATATATTATACCTGTTTATTTAAAATCATCACTAAATATTGTCTCTTCCTCATCCAACTAATTGCACCTCCAAATAGGTTAAACACATACCCACTTATAGGTCTTCTATGATCCAGGTCTCCAGCCTAGTCTGCATCAACAAAGCCAAAAATGTCCAAAACTTTGTCCAATCCTCACCTTCATTGGTAGCACTAACCATAATCACTAGTGCCACGCAAATACCTGAAAACCTATTTCACTGTTTTCCAATGCTCTTTCCCTAGTTTTGATATAAGGCTTCTCACTAATCCCATTGCATGTGAAATGTGTGGTCTAATACCAAAAATTGCATACATTAGGCTACTGACTACACTTGCATATCTAACATGAGACATGTCCTCTTTCTCTTCCTCTGTCTTGGGACACTTTTCAACAAATAATCTTATAGCTACAGGAAAAGGGACCTTCACTGTTTATTATACTTCATATTAAACCTCTACAGTATTGTCTCAACATACTTCCTTTGGTTTAACTAGAGATTCCCCTTTGCCAGATCTCATTTAATTTCGATGCCCAAAATACAGTTTGGAGCACCAAGATCCTTCATGTCAAATTTGGAGACCAATTGGGTCTTCAAATCATAGCTAATTTCTTTTTCATTTCTATTCAGCAACATATCATCCATATACAATACTAGATAAATATCACGGTCACCAATTAATTTAGAATGCACATAGTCATCCTCTTTTCTTCTGGTGAAGGCAAGTCCCTACATATATGTATCAAATTTCTAATATCACATCCTTAGTTATTGTTTTAACCCATAAAAATAATTTATTAACTTGCATACCAGTTCTTTGATTCCCTTCACCACAAAGCCTTCAAGTTTCTTCATGTAGATCTCTTCTTCCATATCGCCATGAAGAAATGGTGTCTTCATATCCATCTATTCTCCCTCCTATTCAAAATAAGAAGTAATAGATAAAAATAATTTAATAGAAGATACCTTGGAAACATGAGAAAAAATATCACCAAAATCAATTCCAAACATGTGGGAATAACCTGTTTCTACCAACCAAGCTTTGTATTTCTCCAACTTGCCTTATGCATTCATATTCTTCTTAAACACTCATTTGCTTCCATGGATTTCCTTCCAACCAACAACTCCACCATATATCAAGCCTAATTTTTGTTTAAAAATGCAATTTCATCAACCATGGCCTCTTTCTAGAGTTTTCCATCCTCTCAATCTACTGCCCGCTGAAAGTTCTGGGATCGTCATGAGTAATAGATAAAGAAAAATTTGAATAGAATATAGATGGACTATACCTACACACCATGCTTGTATTGAGGACTTCTAGGTCATTGGTAGGGTTGATCACTTTCACCATAGGAAGATATGGAAGGCCATTGAAATTCAAAATCATGTGAGAAATCTCAATAGGGATGATGGCTGTAAACTAAGTTGGAGATGGATTCCTACCCTTTCATCTTCACTTCTCGGATTTTAATATAATTTTATTATTCCTTTTTGTTTTTGTTTTCATGTTTTTTCATACTTTTGGTTATTTTTATTGATGCTTTCCATTATTTTACTCTTTTCTTTTTTGTAGCTCTTCTATGTTCCTTATTTTAATTTAATTTATTTTATTTATTAAGGCATGTCCCTTAATCATATATTGATTAGGTTTTTCTTTTTTCTTTTTTTTTTAACTTTCCTTTCACCTTGACTTATCGCTTTATAAAATCTATTTTTATTATTATTTTCTAGTCGTGTTTTTGGTTTTGGTTATTCATAATTTTTCATTTTTTATTTTTATTTTTATTTAATTTTTATTATTTATTTTTAAAGTCTATTATTCATTTTTATTTACCCTTATGTAATATATAAATTACTAATTTATTATTAAATTTATACCTTTTTTCTTTAATTGGTTTTCCTTGTCCTTTAAAAGTAGCATTATTATTTATTTAATTAATATAATTTCCTAACTGATTTGAATAGTATTTTGACCTAAATATACATTAACATTTTTTTTTCTATATTAATACTAACCTACGTACCCACGGGAGATTTGAACTGGTGACCTATCGCAAGGAGTGCCTTAACAGCGCACCCATTCACCGTCAATCCAAACCCCCGTGGGCTAAATATACATTAACATTCATCTTAAAACTAAAATTATTTAATTTATTAACTAGATTTCCAATGGCTACTTCTGGTACCTGAGGCACTTCTGCTCTTTATACCTAACAACTCATCTTATATTTCATCCTTGTCCTGAGGATGAACCAAAATAGATGGTTTGAAATGTTGACTCAAAAATCAAGATATCATTATTCCGAAATACATTTCTAATAATAGATTATACCTTTCCGACTTCCTTCTTTCTTGAATTGATCTTCTCATAGCTGAAGTTTGTCGCTCTTCATCTTCTGATTCTTGTTCTACTGTAGAGTCTGATTCTTCCTCCCTTAGCTCAAACTCTATCTTCTCACGTTCCTTTGCTAGGAATTCATGTTTAATAACTTCTTTCACCTCTCTAAACACCAAATCTCGATTGTACACAATCTTCTTTGTTTCTGGGTTCCAAAGATTTTAACCTTTTAAACCATCGTTATACACAATAAAGATGCACCTTTTAGATTTACTATCCAACTTGGTTCTTTAAACCTTAAATTCTTTAAACCTGTCAAAGACTTTAGATTTCTTCATCAGGAAAAAATATCGATGTATTCCTTGAGAAGTCATCTACAAATGATACATAGTACAAATAATTACCTAGTGATGGAACCGATATAGGTCCAAACACATTATTTTTCACAAGCTCTAATATCCCTTTCCACCTCTTAGCACCATAGGGGAAACTCACCGGATTCTGCTTCCCATATACACAATGTTCACATAAATAAAAAGTGAGAGAGAATTTTGGCATACCTTCCATGATACCATTACAATGAAGTATTCGAAGGCCCTTCTCTCCAATACGTCTAATCCTTTGATGCCATAGCATGGTATTTTCTCCAGAGACCATAAGATTTTTTGTTCCACTTTTAGGAACAACATAATTGTTGCACCCATAAATAACAATACCACCCAAAATATTTTACATACTTCCAATATGAACTCCCTGCATCAATACCAGTGAACCATATTGCAAGTATCTTTCTCAAACACTGTTTTTACACTTGCGTCATCCATCTTGCTCACATAAGTCATATTTTTGGCCAATGAAGGAATATGCAGAACACACATAATTATTCTAATCCTTCCACCTTATGACTTTAGCTTGAATTTTCTGTGTCTGACAATTCTATCATTCTTTTCATCTCTTAAGAAGACATGAACACCATCATATTTATCATATGTTTGGAACCACTCCCTATTGGGAGTGAAGTAAAAGGATGCACCCAAATCAATCAACCATGCATCGTGATATACATGTGTGCTTGAAGAAGAAGCCAAGTAGACATCCTCACCTTCATCTGAGATGGTTTTTGCCTATATAGAAGGAGCATCATTAGATTCCTTTCCTTTCTCAAGAGCCTTAGATTTACAATCATTTTTGAAGTACCCTTCCTTTCTACTTTTTCGACACACCTTTACAGGATTTCCTAGAGATTTACATCTCCCTCTAGATTTAGATCTCCCACTCAAGGACTTACTTTTATCTCTATTTTGGGATCGTCCTCATACAAACAAGGAATTTCCATTCTGTCCCTCCAAATTTTTTTGTCTCATCTTATTCGATAGCAACGATGAGACTATTTCATCAAACTTCAAGGTATTTGTATTGCTACCTATTGCAACAAACAAACTATCCCACGAATCTAATAGAAAAAACAAGAAACTAATGCACTTATCTTCATATGAAATTTTAATATCAAAAGATAACTAGTGTACCACAATATTAAAGGTTTTCCCATCCTTCATCCTCAAGTCATACATCTTTTTCTATAGGAATATTTCGTTCACCAAAGACATATATTGGTACGAAGTCCCTCACTTGTCACACAAATCATTTATCGTAGCTTCACTTGATACATTCAACAATAGTGGATCTGAGATACATAATCATATTATGCTCTTTGCTTTCTAATCCAATGTTGTCTTGTCTTCATTTGACATTTTTGCTCATTTAGTACCTAGATCTACCACAATCCACTGATCTTTATCCACCACCAGATAATCCACCTTGAGTTTCCACAACTCAAAAATTTGATGATTATATTTATCAATCTATAGCTTTCCACTTCTTGCCATCTTATTTCACCTTGAGAATTGATTCCCTAGATCTCCAACTAAACAATGTCTACCACAGGCCCCAGCAAAACCCCTCAACAACAAAGGTATCCCTTTGAAGTGAAACAACTTTGATACCAAATTTAGGTTTTAACCATGTACAAAAATTACATGTAGACTAATTCTAAAAAATAGAAAATAAACGATGACCAAAATATAAAAAATATACAAAGATATTTCCCCTAGATCGCAAAACTAGGAAAAATAGATTGATTTTTCATTATGTTCCATTCAATGTTACAATAAATATATATACATGTCGAAGCATTCATAAACCCCAATCCATTAATCCTCAAGTAGAACATAAACATAGTTCACTGATCGGATATACAAAATACCATGGGTAGAAAACCATCATGCCCGAAACCATGTGCAAAACCCATGCACAAAGCCATAGTTAGGTTTGCCCACCTAATATAGGGTCCAAATGAAATTTATCAGGGCAGAAAGCCATTTAGGGGGCACCCCGATAGGGTGGGTTGTCCCCCTCCTATGACCCGCTTTTTGCGTGAGGCGTAATGGATAGGAGGCACTACTGTCACCCCTATATTAAAGATTTTCTTTATTGAAAGAGAATGGAACATGTCACTCATATCAAAAAGGTGTCTGTAGTAGGATAGATAACAAAGAATGTACCTAAGATTAATGCTGCATTAGAATACAAATAGGTCAAATACCAACTAGCTATGGTGGAATTCGAAGGTAAAATATTTAACCATGTTGTGTCCATTTTTATTTCCATGGAGGTAATGTAAGTTATTTAACACCTAATATAGTGGAACTTGGTCATCTGCAAGCTGGAGATTTTTTAAATCCCATGGTTAATGCAACTAGCCACAGGAGAAAAGACGAGAGTAGCAACCTTGATAGATAATTTTCTTTCCTTGGTTGTTGATCAACCTATAAGATAAAGATTAAACAATTGACCCTTAGGCTCTTATGATGTCCTACTCGGTATGGAGTGGCTTGAGAAGCATTGGTTGCCTATAAATTTTAAGACTAAAACTATTAGTTTCCTTGACAATGAAGCGGCTAGAAAGGAACCTGAGGGAATAAAAAGACCCTGAAAATGAGACCAATAAGTACCTTCGAGTTAGGGAAATCCATTAGAAAAGGGTGTCATATTTATGTTGTGTGGGTGGGGTACATGAATTCCGAGGAAAATACTACAACTTTGGATGGTTTTCCTATCGTACAAAACTTTGTTGATGTGTTTCTGGAATAGATTCTGGGAGTGCCTTCAAAGCGAGACACATATTTCACCATTGATTTAATTCCATGGGCTAGTTTGGTGTCCAAAGCACCCTATCAGATGAGCATACCAAAAATGACTAAGCTTAAAATGTAATTGAAAGAACTGCAAGATAAGAAATATATGTTTTCAAGTTTACCTCTTAGGGGAGATATTGTGCTCTTTGTGAGGAAAAATCATGGTATCTTACGACTTTGTATAGGTTACAGGAAGTTAAACAAACTAACTATCAAGAATAGGTATCCACTACAAAGGATAGACAATTTGTTTGACTAGGAAAAGAGGGCTACAATGTTATCTAATATTGATTTATGTTTTGGGTGTCATATGGTACAAATTAATGAAGAGGACATATATAAAATTGCCTTCTAAACACATTATGGAAAGTATGATTTTTTTGTGTTTCCTTTTGGGCTTACTATTTCCCCACCCACATTCATGCCTCTGATGAAAAAAAAATTTCATCAATACCTTCATAAGTTTGTGTTATATATATTGATGATATCCTTATTTACTCTATAAGTATGGAGGATCGCTAGAAACATTGACAGATTGTGTTACTAACTCTATGAGATCATTAGCTATACGCTAAATATAAAAAAATGTTATTTTTTCAAATATCAAATTTAGCACTTAGGACATGTCATCACCCAAGAAGGGATGATAGTGGATCCCAGAAATATAAAATCTATAATGGAATGGCATGTTCCTAAAAAAGTAGATGACATTAGATATTTTATGGGGTTAGGAGTGTACTACCCTCGATTCATCAAAGGACTCTTGAAAGTAATGTACCCCATTACTCCTATCCAAATGGAAGGGAATAATTTTCAATGGAAAACATAGTGTCAAATAATCTTTGAGAAACTGAAACACTTTCTTTCTAGCACTCTTCTCTTGTGGATTGTAAACCCTGTAAAATAATTCATGGTTTGCATGGATGCAATAAATGAAAGTATTGAAGGAGTATTGATTCATGGAGGAAGGGTAGTGGTGTACGAATCCAAAAAATTAAAGGAACATGAAAAAAGTACTCAACTTATGACTTAGAGCTAAAGCTAATGATCCATGCCCTGAATATTTGACAGAATTATTTAGTTGGGAAAATATTTTTGTTGATGACAGATCATCATAGCTTAACCAATTATTTTTGAAAACCAACATTAAATGCATGAAAATCACTTTTTTTTTCATTCCTAACTGAGTTTTATTTTGACATTAAGCATTTAAAGGGTAGGGAAAACTGGGTCACAGATGCTTGAAGTATAAAATCACATTTTCTATATGAAATCTCATTCATTCAAGCCAAAACTAGATTTATTGAGCAAATTAATAATGTTGTTTCAGGGGATCCAAAGTACCAAGTTTTATGCCAACAAGTAAAATGGCAGAACAATAATGAAAGAAAGCTAGGGTATGACATTAATAATGATAACATGTTAATTTTCAAGAACCAACTTTATGTACCTAATCAGCAAGGTCTAAAATAGTAATTCTACGTGAGTATCATAAAAGCTTTTATGCCACCTACCCAGGTTATCAAAAATTAATTACTTCCCTGAGAAAGGACTACTTTTGGTCAAGTATGAAGAAAGAAGTGGCTCAGTATTTGACAAAGTGTTTGGAATGGTAGCTGCTAAAGGATCAACACCATCATCTAGCCATGTTTTTGGACCCATTTCCTATACTTGAGTGGAAGTGGGAAGTCAGAAGACATGATTTTATTACCAGTTTACCAAAAACTAAATGGAAAAAAGATTCCATAATGGTGGTAGCTAATAAGTTAAGCAAGGATGCACATTTCATACTGATACAATTTACTTACAAAGTAGTTTAGGTTTCTAGGACTTTCTTGAGAGAAATTTTCCAAATCTATCAGATGAATAAAGTAGTAATTTCATATAGAGATGTGAAATTTACATTCTCCTTTTAACATGGATTATTCATAGGGTTGGGTACCTATATATCATTTAGTATCACATTCCACCCTCAAATAGATCGATAGAATGAATGTGTGAACCATGTTCTTGAATATATGCTTAGAATATATGTGATGCAAAAACCAATAAAATGGGAGAATTTATCTTTGTTTGGTAGATTTCTCTTACAATAATAGCTACCATGCTTCCCTAAAAATGAGTCCCTTTGCGGTATTATATGGATGCAATTGTAGAACACCTAGGAATGTGAGTAGGCCTGAGGATAAATTAACATTACGAACATATATGCTAAGAGAAATGAAATACATTGTGAATAAAACAATAACAAAATTGAAATATGCACATGACAGACAAAAATCTTATGTGGATAAAAGAGTAAGCTATCTATTACACTAAATTTTGTCACCATATATGTTATTTGGATCTCTCACCATCCGATGAATGTCCCGAGTGAATCCCATATGAGGCTTGAAGTAAAACAATACCACGGACAAAAGGAAGTTTTGGTTGCACTGCTCAAAAACCATTTTTGAGTATCTACCTAGTTTTCTTATCCATTACCTGTGCATGTGCAGTTTACACCAATGCTTCCTGCATAATTCTGCACACTATCTGCCACTATAAACTGCACAATCCTATTCACGCAATTAAAAATGAAAAATCAAGTTCTAGAAGCTTTAATGGAGGAATCTTATCCATATTAGGAACATAAAAATACTAAATACATGCACCTCCTCCCTTGGTTCATGGAACTAATATCCTCCTCTTATGTGTCATATCCCTTGAGAAGAAGAAGTGGAAACCTCCACTATTGCCTATATATTGAGCATAAGACTAGAGGAAGAAGGGAGACTTCGATTTGTAAAATTATGTTGCTGATTTTGGGTCTGAAGAGCTTGTCATCAAGGGAAGGAATGAAGATCATTGGAACAAGCTTCTGACATTAAGGAAACTAGTATGTAATCTTTTTATCCTTCGAATTTAATATAAAGTAGTTGTTCTTTCCTAATTTTGTCAATTTTGATGTTATTAACGAGATTCCTTGATCAGTCACATGGTTCATAATAGATTATTTATTCCACTATATGTTATATGTTAAGTTAGGGATTCCATTTACCTTTGATTTTATATGTGAGATGCTTTGATCCCTTTGAATTTCTTTATCGATGTAGATCTCTATTGGAGCATCATGGAGAAGTTGTGGAAAGAACTAGGAAATCCTCTAAGGCATTGAGGAAAAGATGGTTGCGGAAAGAACTGAAGGGATTTCTACAAACACATTGCTTCTAGGTAAGTGAATCTTCATGTACTAAATGTTTCATGTTTTAGTTATAACCTAAGGAAATGTAGCAATTCTTTTAATGTTTATTACTATGTTTTGTTGTAAATTTTAGGGATTACTTTTGTATGCATCAGAAATTTGTCTGTCTAACAAATGGTTACCATAATGGGGAATGAGAGTTCTTTAGGGTGCCTTTTTGTGACCCTTGATACCTTCAGACCCTTAAAGAACTAAAAGTTCTAGCTTGAAACCTTTATTTTATTTTTTTTCTAAAATTTTCATCGACTGTGCATTTTATCCTTAGAAACAAAGTGCATATTTTTGCAATCAGTCCTTACCAGTAGTGTGTATGCACCTTGAATTGAGCTAGTGATTTATGCAACCCTATAAATGTTTTGAAAAAGGTAGGGTTTCTATGATTGAAATCCAGTTTTTTGTTTTTACAATTTCTTAACCTTCATTATAGTCTTACAAATTCTTTTTCAATTTGATTGGATGTTTTGAATTTTAATTTTAATAAATTCTTAATTTTATTTCCTTTGGTCATTACACAAAGATTTGTCTTAGTGTCTTAAGAATTTTTTCCTACTTTTTCTTTCATTTTGCAAAACATTTTCCCTTGAATCGATAGGATGGGTTCAATTATGTGCTATTTTTAATTTCCTTTTAGTGTCATTAATTTTTATGTTTGGAATTCTCACTAAATTTCCATTACTTACACTCGATTGGTTCTTTAGTTACATTAATGAAGGAAAATAGTCTTATTATTCTTTCACCGATTTGGAATCATCTTGTGTTTGTTTTGAAGAATTGTATCGCATAGATTACATTTGCATAGTTAGAATTATAATTTTCATAACATGAACCAAAATTGTGCATAGATTACTTTCCATGGTTTTCAAGCAATTTCTGCATAGATTACTTTCCATGGTTTTCAAGCAATTTCTGCATAGATTACTTGCATGGTTTCGCACTTAGGGATTTGAATTGCATTGGAAAATTAGAAGTGGTGCATTCTGGAGTTAATATTTTAAAGAATAACCTCTCCCCTTACTTTAGCTAGAATTCATCAAAATTAAAATATCAAAATATCATGTTCAACTGAATTAATATTTTCAGTCATGTTATAACACCATTAGTTTCACACCGATTTACCCATTGAATAAATAATAGTTTTAAAGAAAACAATGCTAATAAAACTAATTAGAATTTTTATTCTTTTGGGGCTCTTTCCACCTACATTAGAACAAGTTGTAGGGCTTTGGAATAGGCATGTGATTTAACTTTCCAAAGATGTAAACAAGCACTAGAATCTTGTGATAGGGAGTAAATCCATTTATTATAGTTTGTCTCTCGGAAGCTCCTCTAAAAATAGAGTTAAGCACGAGATCATATCGGACCTAGTGAAGTGATCAACCCCACTTCATTAGTTATGGTAGAGCGATTTACACATAGTAAAAATGACTCTAAAAAGTTCTTGGGAGTCACTTAAGGGTAAAGCTCAGATAAACCATTCCAAGGAACTTTGAAGTGGATTGAGCTTTGTTACTCTTTACTTGCATGTACATATAATTTGCGACTATCCCCCCAGGTTAAATTGTTATAAGTGGTAACCTTAAAGACCATAATATTGGGGATTTTACCCAAGGTGATAGTAGAGGGGAAGTCTCTATTGTACATGGAATAGACACTGGCTAGACTCACATGGATCCTTTTGTAGGGTATTCTTCACTCAAGATGGCATATGTGAAGTTACTTGAACAAGATCATGTTGATTAAGCAGGTTGGCAATGTAACATGTTCCAAATGCTCTATCTTTATTCAATTTCCACATTGATCTATGGGACGTTGGATTTAATCACCAACTAATGTTTTTGTTGCGAAATGTTTTTTTGAATGGTTTGAATCCTTAAATTTACTAGTGTGTGTTATTTTCTTAGTTGTACATTTTATCGACCTTAGTTGTGGATTGTGAATATTATTTAAATTCTTTATAGAAATTATTTGAGTTGAATCTAATGGCAACAATTCTAGAAGTTACCTATTGTTGGGTAGAAAATCCCACCACAGCATGGTTTTGGTGCTTAAAGCCTGAGTTTTGGTCAATGTAATGTACACACTCCATGAAATGCAGGTGCGAAGTGCGAAAGACTAGGATGAGTCATAGGGTTTTCCGCCCTAAAAAAATGTAATTTAATGTAGAGTTGTGTCGGCCTACCCATGGTCTGTGGACCATGGGATTGTATAAATAGAGCGAGTCTGTAAGTGTAAAGATAGTTTTTGGCAAGCAAGGAATAGATATATGTGAAGGCATGGTTAGAGGATAGAAGTGGATCTGAAGTGTATTCAGTCGTAGTAGTAGGAAGAGGCTCTGCAGCTA
Organism: Pinus tabuliformis; assembly: GCA_031772625.1. NCBI lineage: Eukaryota > Viridiplantae > Streptophyta > Pinopsida > Pinales > Pinaceae > Pinus > Pinus tabuliformis. The sequence continues at coordinate 1,309,383,542 of CM062805.1, read as the reverse complement.
AGTGTCTAGAGGCCTAGTAGAGTCTACAACTGCGTGCGCGGACCCCTGCAACTGAGTGCATAGGGCAGAGTTGGGTCTGTATTGAACTAAAATTGAAAAGGATTATTAATAAAGATAATTTCGATTTGGTATATTGTGCATCTATTTCGTGGATCTATATTTTGATGTCAAGTGTTAATTGCATCTATCTATTTATGTCAGTGCACTCAATAAACACTGGTATGAATTCTTATGTATGAAAACCTTCCAAGTAATTATTGAATAGAACCTAATTGAGGAAGACTTGGGTAACTAAGACTGGTGACACTGCAGCTAGAGCTATGCGAAAGCAGTACCACAAGACGCAAGAGGCTCGTTGGTGCATGTAGCTTAGTAAGCATGAAGGTCAAATCACATCCCTATCGCCCCCTACCAGACATCCCCAACATGGAGAAACTTGGTCCCAGCACCCTCCCTTACTAATTCAGGTGAGACCTCAGCCCACACTCCACGGACTATTGCTGAAAGGGCTAGTAGTACTCGGATTTTCTTGGCTAAATCACTTCTACACCTGGGTCAGGCCCCATGTAGCCAGCAATGGTTATGTTGTCGGGAACCCAACAAAGAAGGAAATTGAAGAGTGGTTGGACAAGAATATTCATGAGTTTGTGACACAGGAATAGAACTCTGCAAGTATCTAAGAAAAAGTGGTTGGATCGCTACGTCTATACAGAAATCCATGAGATTTTCTTTGCATCCTTTCTTTCTAAAATGTATGAGTGGATCGCAAGATAAGCCGATAGCCAAGGAGGCTGTAGGCTCAACCAACCAATAATTTGGACTCCAGAATTAGTGTGCAAAGTAGAGGCATCAGAAGATAAGATCGTGTGAGCTGTGGACCATTGGCTCGACCGGATAATAGGGGGATTTATCAATGAGTTTGTGGTAGACACGGTCGTGGAATAATGCAAAGCAGAACGACATTATCTCAAGGGACCGTGAGGTAAGTATATTAAATCTTTGAATACCTAGATTAAGATGTTGTTATGTGAAAAGAGGGTTATGTGAATACATTAATGTTTGGGAAGAGATGGAGCAGAAGGATCTACAAAGGTAGTGAAGAATTAAAAAATAGTCACTTAATTTCAACTTCACAACAGAGTGAGAAGGAGCTCACTTGGGTCTCTCTGAGAAGTGCAATCAGTTTGCTAAGGCAACACATTCCACGGTTACCACCTCCACCCACGCCACCTCCAACTTCACCTCTCGCACCTCCATCTCCACCCACTCCACCTCCACCACCCCCATAGCTCAGCATGGCGAGTGCGATCAAACTACCCGTATTCAAAAGAGTAGGGAATGAACATCTAAACCAATTATGGTTTTTCGTAAGAGTAGTATGGGAAAAGCAAGGTGTCACAGATGACAATATTAAGAAGGCTACATTGGTGAGCGCACAACAGAATTGCACATTGACATGCTATATCAAGCACTCTAATGACCACCCAAACGCAGGGATAACAGAGATCCAAAATCCATTGAACAGAGTATTTAGCTGACCAAAATCAGAGACACTGTCAATCATCAGGTTTAAAGAGATCGCGATGCTACCAAGTGAGAGCCCCTCTGATCTAGATCAGTGGCTGGAGAGTACAACCCATGAGGCCGATATGATGCTAACAGATGCACAGCATCATGCATGGTTTGTGGCATCCCTGTCACCGCACTTGGGGATGACACTGTCACAACAGAAACTTTCCACCCATGCCAAAGCGTTGGAAATGACAATGAGGTTGCATGAGACCCCGATACAAGACCCTGGGTTGGGTGTTCAACAAATCCATGTGCAACTACAAAATATATGCCTAGAAATGCAAAGTTCGAAGCAAGATAGGGCACTGTGGCTAGAGGCACACGAGGAAGTATGGTACATAAAATGCAAAGGCCAAGGCCATGACAAGGATCACTGTCCAATTATCGCGAACTACTTGGCAGGAGAGGGGCCAATGTGATTGAGACTAGAGGTACAAGCAGGGCCAAGTGTGACACCCGTGTTATGGTACGCGATCTTTCAGATAAGAGGAAAACACACGACAGAGAATTGTCATTTGTTGCAGAAGTACACACAAACTCCCCAACAGTTGTTTTGTAATTTTTTTAGGTTGGTAGGCCATGATGAGTGCACTTGTTGTAGCTACGAGCTAATGATGGATCATACCCTAGCCTATAGGATGCAAACAGAAACGAGAGCCCTCGACTCAGCTATGGGGATGGCATGCAGTGGATTTCAGGACCCAGGTCTAGGACGAGGAACTAGACTAGGAAGGGGCCACAAATAGTTAATTTGATACAATTGTGGAGGACCAGGGCACTATGCCCATGATTGTACCAATCCAACGAGGATGTCTTGTTTGTATTGTTCTCAATTTGTTCATGAAATGATTGATTGTCCTACGTTGATCACACAGATGAGCGAAAAAGGGGTATTCCAGCCTCCTCTGACTTAGAATATACAAATGATGAGGTCTAAACCACATGAAGACGACCTGAATGTGAACATGATGCTCAAAAGTGGTGTGACCATAGGGGAAGATACATGGGTTCGCAAGGCTCCTACAAAGGAACCTAAGTTTTACTTAGAACGCACAAAAGGGAAATTCATGGAAGCTAAGAAGAGCTTCACGAAGACATCCACTTCATGTATTAAGGATCAACCAGAGCCAGGAATGGATCCTTCCATGCTCAATACCTTTCTGGATACATGCATGAAACTACTGCGCGACAACAAGGCAGTTGAAGGGCTACAGGAGTTGATCGCCAAGTGTCTGGGGTCAGGAGAACCGTGCATAGTCCGGAAACTGGGAAGGCATGCATTCCACACTAGTAGGGAAATGAGATTGATGACGCAGAGTGGTGAATACGAAATGGATTAGGTAATTATAGATCTCGGGTCGGACATGAATGTGTTACCGAAGAAAACATGGGAACGCATTGGCAGGCCCGCATTATAGTGGTCCACTATTCAATTACGAATAACAAACCAACAGAAAATTTTTCACATGGGGAGGTTGCAAGGAGTAATAGTTGATATTGAAGGCGTGAGCACACAGACAGATTTTGAAGTGATGGAGATTGTTGATGACAACAATCCCTATCCTGTGTTGCTAGCAATATACTAGACCACTGATATGAATGGAGTCATCAACTTGAAGAAGCGGAAGATGATATTCAAAAAAAAATCCCTATGCGTAGTAGTCCCGCAAGACCCAAACAAAGGAGCCTGCTACACTAAACCAATGCATGACAATGAAAGAGACGATGGGCTGGATTGTGTTTACAAGATAACTACGTGAGACCAAGATCAGGTGAGCCCGACTACAGATGGGAGAATCTCATGGGAGCATGAAATCTCCCACACTTCAGATTCAGACGAAGAAGTAGAGCACTACAAGGATCGGTTGCATGAAGTGACAATGTTGAATCACAACATGATGGTTAGATCAATGGGTTGTGTGACAACAGAGGCAAGGGAACTACTAGCATATGATGGATAACAACAGTGGATGAATTCCTGGACAAATTTGAAATCATAGTACCGCAACAACAATAGCTCGATGAACTGATGGTGGAGTACACATCAAGGCAAGCTTGACGACTAGTGCAAATGTAGAAGGATGATGTGCTTGTAGTTTAGAAGACCCCAACTTCCAATGAGAGTCAGGTAGCTAGGATGAATCAACTTGCACGCCCACCTCTGTCGATGGGTACAAACATGTCTTGTACAGTCCACACGAACACACCCAAAACGAACGAATGAAAATTGGAATAGGACGCGGCACCAGGAAAGGTGACGTGCACCACAAACCACGTAGAAGCATTCAAAAAGGTATGCGAAATCCTGAACAGAGTTCAACAGGCGAACCAAAGTGATTAGCACTTGTGCGTGCCAGCGGTTCAATGGCCCTATAGGGCCATGTCCAAAAACCTGAGAACGGAGACAATCCCGAAGCTGACGGGTAGAGTCGAGGCCATAGTTTTGGAAGGAATTGTCACATAGTAGCTCCCACAATCCAAAAAATATGCGGGGACCAGGACGAAGGAATTATGGAGTCGCGCAAGGATGAACATATGCAGATTCAGAAAGCCATTCGACAGGGGAACCTTAATCTTCGTGATCTCAAAGATCAGGTATGACTAAGGAAGAAAAGCATGTTAATGGATGCAGAAGTCAAAGGACTAGAAACTGAACCTGCACAAGCATGTCGCGTCAATAAACTAAGAATGACATGATAAGATCTGGGCAACCATACTACAACATTAGAAGATTTCTATCGAAAATTTGTGGCTCTACAACCATGGCTGCGACTGCACATTATCACACAAAGTAACTGGGGAGCACACCACATGAGGAAGAATGCGTGATGGTAACTGTCATGAGGGAAATTGAGGAGTGCGTGCAGACTAAGCTAGAAGGTGCATTGAAGAATCACACAGGTGGTCCAACAACCTAACTATCCGTAGAGAGCATTGTCTCATCCCTCCAAGCAGTTGAAAGAGAGCGCAGGACTATAAAAGTGTCCATATGGGAGATGTGCAATAAGGAGTTTGCGCTAGGATCAGTAGGTCATATGGGTCACTCCCACGCATAGGGGGCTATTTTTCCACGTGGGTAGGTTGGGAAGCGACCGTTGGTGTCACTATTCATGACAATATATCCAAGTTAGGACAACGATGACCAGCCAGAAGAGATGAGGTTAGAACTAGATTTGGGATCATCTAACATGATCTCTCATTAATGAGCTGAATTAGGGGGCAATGGTCCAATTTGAATTCAAAAAGGCCTATAAATCACAGATGGTTATCAACAGAACAACCCTTGGCATCTTGAGAATTAAATTGTTGCACTATCAATTGGGTATGGACCTTACGAATTTAGAGGCATTGAGAGAAATTTCCATGTTTGAGACATTCTCGAAAGAGATGCAAGACTTCCTGAACAGAGTGATGTTGACAGATGAGGGAGCCATGAAGAGCCCTATGCCACTGATGTGGGATGCACTGGAAATTCCTAAGTCACCCCAAATGCTAATGCCCAAAAAGCATTCGTAGGTAGCAGGACTAGTCCACATGTCTCCACGGAATCTGTAGTTTAGTAAACTATCTATGGAAGACAAGGGCAAGATTGTTAATCTTGAGATAGATGACAACAAGGGGGATCTCTAGGCCATCGTAGACGAGATTGAACCAGATGAACAAATCGGGGAAGACATTCATCCAGTGCGAACTGCAGAAAAATTACCCAAATATGTCCCCCCACGGAGAAGGAAAGCAAAAGTACAGAAGAATTTGGATGTCGTTAAGAGTGCACTCGAAACCCCACTCCTCCCAAATGGAATTTTGTTCGAAGGTTCAGTCCTGGGCCATGTGCCCACAATGAAGTTTGAAGATTTGGACCTCATGGACAGTGAAAAGTTCCCACATTTGGAGACTAGCCAACTCATGAAACAAAGAAAGGAGGGGTTAGTTACAGCGCTACAACCACGGAAATGGCTGCATGGGATGGAGGAGGCTGGGCTACTCCACATACTATGGCTTCCATAATTTCACCTGTTATAGACATTTTTGTGCCTTGCATCACTGAGCATGAAATGTCAATAATCAAGGGATCCAAAGTCCCTAAACATGTTGTTCCTACCCCTAGAGGAACAAGGCCAGCCAACCACAGCAATTCACTGAAGTTCTCCACCTGAAAACACTCAAAAACAAGGCAATTCTGGATCATGTCAACTGCTCCACTGAGCATCTACGCTGAATGTCAACTGTTCCACTGTCTACCTGCGTTGAATGTCAACTACAACAAAGGCTACCTGCGCTGAGCGAGTTTGGACAAGTGGCAGAGTCATTTCTCAAGGTGGCAATGCCCATGAAGCTTCCAAAATGACAGTTGGATCAGGGAATTCGACTGGTGATGAGTAAGAGGTTGCAAATCTCCAAGTGGAAGCAAGAACCTCCAAGTGGACTCAAGAACTATGAGAGGGAGAGGAAACTAGTCAATTTCATACCAGTCTCAAGCTGACTCATCCTCTCTCCAATATCCCTATATATAGATCTCTCCTACAAGAGGTCAGGGAGGTTGGAATTTAGTATTTGCAAAGAATTGTTGTTGGTTTGTGGCTAGAAACATTGGGTGTGTTATGCTTTGAAGGGAATTGAAGAAGGAATTCCATTTTGCTGGGAAGGAGATGCTGGGTTGGAGCCCTATGGGTTGTATCTCTTTCTGAATCATGTTACTTTCAATAAAGCTATCTTGATTCTTCCCTATATGCTGGTGTATTTTGTATGATTGCATTAGTATATTTGATTTACTTCTAATCCTGAATCATTTATGAATATGTATATTTGCCTTTGTATTGTGTTCTTCTCTTGTTGCAAGTAGCTGTTCTCTTGTCACAGGTATCTGTTCTCTTGTGATCTCATGGGATTCAAGTAGTTGTTCTCTTGATCAAGCGAGGAGGCAAGTAGCTGTGGACACACAAAGAGAAGAGGATCTAGATCGAGGGACAACCGAAAGACAACGGTAAGTCTGCCAATCTCCCCTCTTTCACATTTCATAAAGGAAGGAATCATAATAGCTGTATTCGTTTGTTGCTAAGGCGCTGTCACACCTTAGGTGGATAGGATCGTCCTAAATAGGCATTTTTCCCGACAACAAATTGGCGACTCCACTGGGGAAGAACTTGTTTATTCATTTCATTTGTGTTTCCGTCATTTGTTTACCTCATAGACTTAACAACAATTCTTGAACTGTATATTTCCCGGATGCAAAGTAAAAGTTGTTGCTTTGATCCAGTATGTTGGACTTGTCTATGATCTAAACTAGATCAACAAACGATTTCATTGATCCTTGTGATAGTCTTTAGTACCCTATCAAAGCATCCCTCTGTTTATACCTTGCTTGTGTTTCTGATTTGGCCTGAAACAATTGATTTTTGAGCATTTTGTGACCCAGAAACCAAGAGAAACGAGAGTTTCTCTCTTCAGCGCAGGCACTGTGAAGGCAGTCTGCATTTCAACGCAGGTCCCGAAGGGGCTACCTGTGCTGAATGTCAAACTGACAGTGTTGTAGCTGCGCTGAACCAGTGTGGCCTTGAGCAGCTGGGGTTCTTTGTCCTTTGTTGCCCTGTTTTGATCTCTGTTTTTGCAACCTTTAACCAGCATAGGTACTAGCCTGATAACCCTTTTTCTTTGCCTGAATTCCGCCCCATTTTTGTACAAAAATATTGTGAATGTTTTTATGTATTTGTGGCATCATTTACAGTCTTCCTTTGCATGAGTAAATTAGTCTTTCTGTAGCCTTTGATTTAGATCTGATTGAGATTGATCTTAGAAGAGAGTTCATTGGCTGTTTGTTCAGATTGGTCATAGTTTTACTTTTGCTTATTGGTTTGAGTTTGTTCTTTTCAAAGTATCAAAAACGAGTCTTTATTTCGAAAATCGCAAAGTTATTGTAATCTCTTCTACCCTTGTTGATTTTGAAGAAAGAGAACTTGTTTTTTTTTATCATTGTAAAAGCAAATTCAAAGTTGTGCAAAAAGCTTTCTTTGTAGGCATTTATACTAAGAAAGTGAAAAAGAACACCTGCATTGTGCATTTTGCATTTGATAAGTTTGCATGTTGGATTTAGGGAAAGTGCATTAGAATGTGCTGATTGCTCTTTGAGAAAAGATAGTCGCTCTCTTTTCCCTTAGTACCTAGGATTTCAAAGTTGAAAGATTGTAAATCTTTCTTATCATCTTAGACTGCATTTAGGAATTTGTATCATACATCTCGTGGTGAACCTTGAAAGGCAAATTTTAAAAAGATTAACCTAAAATAAACTGAATGAACCTAACAACGCTTTGTAACATAACTCACAACTAGAGGTCTAGGCTAGAGACGTGTTACGGCGTCGTTAAACATAGTGACTGTCGATCTCGAAGAAGGTGGGTGATTCCTCCTGAGAGTCGGTGGCACTAATACGGATTTGTGCTCCCACGTACCGTCGCATATATATTGGGAGACCCCTATAGGCATATATATTTTATCCATAGGAAGCCGTGTTGGCCACCCTACTGATCGTAATGTAGTGAACACAGCATTCACGAAGATCGACCACCCGTACCGTAAAATGTATTCTGTGGTTTTGTGAAAAGTTTGGCACACCCTCTGCCTAGATCTCCAGAGCAGTTTCTTTTGGCCTTTTTCAGACTCTATAACATAAAAAGTCCATCCGAGCATTTATCACTTCGGGCTCGTTAAAACATCGAAGGAGACTAGAGTCATCTTTAGCTTTTTCTCGACTCTTTAAAACTGAAAAAGCAAGTTGTGTCTAAAAGCGTCGTTAATAATTTATTTTAAACGGAACAATCACCCTTTAATCCTGCGTTGATCTTTAGGTTGAAAAGATGGAGCACACCAACCAAGGAATTCCCTTGGGTGGAAATCCTAGTCCCTTCTCCTCTTGGGGAGATCTTGGTGCGCCCCACATGGCCACATTGTCGCTTCCAGGACTGACAATTGGCCTACCAGTTTGGCTCTTTTCAACCAATGTCGTTCAGAATTCCACCGTTCCTGAAAAGTCTAGTCAACAGTTAGATCAGACAAGAGTTGCCTCCCAGCCTTCAACTTCATCTTCCTCCCCTCCTTCCTCTTCGCTTGACGGAACTGGTTGATCAAAAAATCGGGTTCCTAAGGAGAAGAAGGAGAAGAAGAAGAAAGAAAAGAAGAAGAAGGAGCCTAAGGCGACTGGGGGAAAACAAGTGTCATCTAACAAAAATCCACACACTGCACTCGTAAGGCCTAAATCGCCATGCGTCATATGCAGGGGTGACCACTTCCATAGAGATTGTCCCTGTATTCCGTGGATACTAAGAGACTGGTCCCCCCGTCTGCACAATTCGGGAGCATCGACCTCTGATAACCATGTCGACTGCTCACCGTCAACTAGTGGGAGTGAAGCTCCAGGATAGAATGGGAGAGTTAAATTTCCCCGCAGACTGTGTGAAGGCGATCACGCCATCCACTGTTGTCCCTTCTTAGACGAGGCAAAAAGAGTTCTGTAAGATCGCCCGATTTTACGAGCGAATCTCCCTCCTGGATATCAAAGACTCCTGCCAAGTCCCTCACTAGTTGAGAATCTGGCTGAGCCACCGAGATGGTTAGCCGAAGCATCTGTCATTGAAGATGAACCGTCTGGATCCATGCCTGACGAAAGTCAAAAGGTTGATACGGCAGTTGACCCGGTTTTGCCTTCATAGGCTCCATCTTCAAATGACACTATCACAGAGGAGAATCAAGACGACACCATCCAGATTCTCTTCGTCAACACTGACTCTGATGATCAAGGGGGCAATGCCACCATTCGTTTGTCACAGGAAGGAAGTTCATCAGAGCGCTATCCGGCCGTATATTCGGTCCCACCAACAAGCAACCTGGTTGTGTCCTTTGATTGGAACCAACTAGGAAGACCCCGGTTGCCAGCCAGTGTGCCATTCAGAATTATTTTTCAAATATATAGAATAGTAATGGCTGGCACTATCATTGATGAGGGGGCATCTGTGAGTATCCTTTCCTCTATTGCTTGGAAAGCACTTGGTTCGCCGGCGCTTTTACCTGAGATGAGAAATCTATCAGGTTTTGATAAAGGAACCAGTCGACCTTTAGGGATCCTCCCCAATGTGCCTATAACATTGAAAGAGAAGACCATTCAAATGAACGTGATGGTCATTCAAGGACCCTTGGATTATAACCTACTCCTTGGACGAGACTATATATATTGCATGGGAGCTGTAGTCTCCTCACTCTTTAGAGTAATGTGTTTTCCGCATGAAGGAAGAATGGTCAAGCTCGTGGACCAACTTTCGTTTCCCCGATCACACATCGCAAATAGTCATGTGCCATCCCTAAATGGTCTATTCATGCAAGAAGTGTCTCAACCCACGGTCCGTCCTCCTGATGAGCACGAGTAATCCTACAGGATATGACTGGAACCCAGGGGGCATGCATCCTGGTCTGCTTCGGCAGGGAAACTTTGGGTATAGGGTAGGTTTCTGCAGGAGAATATGACTAGTCCATACCCCGTCCGTGGATGGAAGAGGGGTTTTTCTTGAATAAGATTCTTTTGTCAAAGTTATGTGTTTGACAAAGGTCATTCACCCTTGTCTATTTCGGTAGACATTGCCGAGGAAATGTTTTGTTGAAAAAATAACAGGACAATCTTTGGGTAACCTGAAAGAGGTAAGCCTCTCTCGATTAAAACAAATGTTTTGGCGGAGGGTAAGTAGAGGTAACCTTGAAACTCTTTTTTATACCTGGGGGCATGCAACCTTTTGGAGTGAAAGCAAGGGGCGACTATTTATTTTTTAAATTTTTAGGTCCTCCCTTTAAACCTGTAGGTCTAACCCTTTAAACTCGTAGGATTAGTCGTTTCGAAACTTTCATAAAGAAAGGATGAGTGAGCATAGCTTTGGTAAGGCGCAAGCTCTATAAAAAATGGGATCTTTCATGAGACACTCTTATCTTATGACTGGGTAATCGAGCATTTTTAGCATAAAGTTCATGCTCGTTAAAAAATAAACGCAAGATCCGAGTAGTTTTAACGCGGTCTTCATGCTCGTTAAAAAATAAATGCAAGATCCGAGCAGTTTTAACGCGGTCTTCATGCTCGTTAAAAAATAAATATAAGTAGTGAGCAGAGTTTCCTCGAGTGTTTAAGCTCATTTTCAACTAAAAAATGAACCTATCCCAGTAAATAACCACTGTGATCGTAAATTTATCAGCCATAAAAACCTTGGTAGTGTTTGCACCTGCCACCTCCACTTTTCATTTGGCCGATCGTTCACCTCCATATGATTGTTTACCCATTTTGAGGAACAGCTGCGAAGAGTGATTTCACCTAGCCGTCCTTGTGACACTGCCGTGATTGGAAAATTCCAACCTGTACCTAGAATCAGTTGCTATCCCTGTTTATCACTCGTTCCTCAAAAGATGAGTCTTCTTTAAGCTCTTTTCAATTGACTCGTAAAATATGAAAAGATTGCCGAGTTTTGGCCTTCTAGCTCGCTAAAGGATAGGAAGAGCTATCCCTCCTCTAGATTTTAATCTTTTTGGACCTAAGGGATTATTGCACAAAAAGGTCGAGCGCTTGTTTTATTCGGCTCGTTAAAATTATCGAAAACTCATCCCTTCTGTATTATTTTATACTTTTTCGGACTTAAGGGATTAGATGACGAAAAAGGAATTTTGGAGTTGACTTTATGTACCTTTTCAGACTCTCTAAAAATGAAAAGGACCGAGTTATCCTTGTCGTTAGACTCGTTAAAATGATTAAATAGCGACAAACTTGTCTTTGGACGAGAACGAGTTTCCCTATCGCTAGGATCGTTAAAACATAGCGATGGGCTTGCCCGAAGGGCAGGTTATAGAACAAGCATATGTTATCCTCCTCAAGCTTGACAAAAATAAAGAGGTACTGGTCAGTAATGACTAGGGAAAAATTGGGAAAAAAAAATCAAGAAAACTTTGATGGTAGCAGGTCGCTCTTGAACATGACACTTTTCCTCCGTATCACATTCGGGTTGGGTTGTTTCATTCACCGGTCACATCACCATGGTCTTGCCATACCATCAATATTTGGGGTAATGCTACTAATCCATCGCATCAGTGTCGCCATATGTTCAGAGAAGTCATTCAGAAAGAGTCAACCAGGTTCCATCCACTGCCATACATTATCCTTCATCCATTCATGACCGCCACCCTGAATCATATGTCACAGATTGTTTTCACCTCCATTAAAATCATTAGCTCCGTTCCGTGTCACTGATGTGGGATTCATTAAGGCCCTCCTTTGACGGATCGCTCCTTGTCGACATCAGCTCATTATCCAAGGAGTTGATCTAGGAACAACCCCTTTCAGTACTTTGAAGCTTGCATGCCTCAATGGCAAGTTTCTCACTTCCGGGACAGGCATACATCAATGACCTTCGACCAGAAGATTTTGCGTGGTGTTCGACGCCAAGTCCTTTATCCACACCACGTGAATTGTACTGCAGTACCTTGAGGGTCATTATCATTATCGGTGATTCCTCTCGCGCTTGTTAACGGTTTACATCATTGACCGATAATCAAGCGATGTATTTCCATGTTCGACTTCAGTGCAATTCTCACATGGATCGACTTGTACTTAGATTGAAGATCGAACGAGTTTGAAGACCCCGGATCTAGTTTCATCCATCTGGGCTGCGATATATATTCAGGAAAAATAAAGACATTTGACATGTACATCATTACAGCAGATGATCATCCTATTCAAAGGATGATAATTTCACCAAAATTATCAGTCTACCATCAGACGATCGTCTGTTCTATGTACAAAAATGAATTTATAAAGCTGAGCATGGGAATGCCTGCCTCAGCTAGATCATGAAAGCAGTATGAATCATAATGTATTCTATTGTATTTTATTACACGTCTCCTCCCAGCAGATGGATGAACTTCAGACCCTCCTGGATAAAGCATTTCACCCGATAAACGACCTCATACTTTAGGGGGCAACTATTATAGACATTTTTGTGCCTTGCATCACTGAGCATGAAATGTCAATAATCAACGGATCCAAAGTCCCTAAACATGTTGTTCCTACCCCTAGAGGAACAAGGCCAGCAAACCACAGCAATTCACTGAAGTTCTCCACCTAAAAACACTCAAAAACAAGGCAATTCTGGATCATGTCAACTGCTCCACTGAGCATCTGCGCTGAATGTCAACTGCTCCACTGTCTACCTGCATTGAATGTCAACTGCAACAAAGGCTACCTACGCTGAGCGAGTTTGGACAAGTGGCAGAGTCGTTTCTCAAGGTGTCAATGCCCAGGAAGCTTCCAAAATGACACTTGGATCAGGGAATTTAACTGGTGATGAGTAAGAGGTTCCAAATCTCCAAGTGGAAGAAAGAACCTCCAAGTGGACTCAAGAACTATGAGAGGGAGAGGACACTGGTCAGTTTCATACCAGTCTCAAGCTGACTCATCCTCTCTCCAATATCACTATATATAGATCTCTCCTACAAGAGGTCAGGGAGGCTGGAATTTAGTATTTGCAAATAATTGTTGTTGGTTTGTGGCTAGAAACATTGGGTGTGTTATGATTTGAAGGGAATTGAAGAAGGAACTCCATTCTGCTGGGAAGGAGATGCTGGGTTGGAGCCCTATGGGTTGTATCTCTTCCTGAATCCTGTTACTTTCAATAAAGCTATCTTGATTCTTCCCTATATGCTGGTGTATTTTGTATGATTGCATTAGTATATTTGATTTACTTCTAATCCTGAATCATTTATGAATATGTATATTTTCCTTTGTATTGTGTTCTTCTCTTGTTGCAAGTAGCTGTTCTCTTGTCACAGGTAGTTGTTCTCTTGTGATCTCTTGGGATTCAAGTAGCTGTTCTCTTGATCAAGCGAGGAGGCAAGTAGCTGTGGACACACAAAGAGAAGAGGATCTAGATCGAGGGACAACCGAAAGACAACGGTAAGTCTGCCAATCTCCCCTCTTTCACATTTCATAAAGGAAGGAATCATAATAGCTGTATTCGTTTGTTGCTAAGGCGCTGCCACACCTTAGGTGGATAGGATCGTCCTAAATAGGCATTTTTCCCCACAACATCACCGGGCACTAGTCATGATCTTTGTCATTAGGAAACTTCTTTTCCTGGTGCACAATGGATACTTATTGCTGGAGGAGCCTATTCCAATCATGGTAGAGCTTATTCATACGATTTCTCTGCTTCCCTACACGCTAAGGGACCCTACAGAAATAGCTAGCAAAAGCAGAGACTTGGCACTCATAGAGGCCATGAAGAAGAAATACAATTTGGAGAAAAAGTAGAGCGGCTACGTCATTAGTATTATTCAAGACAAATGGGTGTGAGTAGCCACCCAGCTGCTGGCAGGAAAAGTGATTATAGAATGTTGTGACAATGATCGTCATGTTGGCTGAACAATGCATAAAGGGGTTACAACTCAACTGGGCCCAGTTCCTTTGCGAGGAGTTTCTGATGAAATCCAAGGAGGCCAAGGAGCAGGGTAAGACCTTCCACTACTCGTGGTTGCTCTTATGCATCTTGTTGGTTGCAGGAGAATTACCTAAGGACAGCCAGTTTCCCCCTCTTGAATAGGACTTGCCAGAGGTAGCGAAATACACATATGTCTCGGCAACAAAGGACGTGAGGTGAATATGTGAGACCAAGATCTTCTGCATGCTCATGGTGGCAAGCATTCATATGTGGATCAACAAAATGTTGCGCCTACCCCCCATGGTGTACGATAGTCTACGGAGCTTTGCAGACTTTAAGGTGGATATGCACAATGTTTATATCAAGGTGTGGAAGGATCTGGAGCAGAACTGGACCAAACTCCTTTTTATTGCAATTAATGACACTATTTTCATGGTGCTTGACTCATGGCCACCCGAATGGCATACCCTGGATCTGGAAGCACACAATGAGATAGCGATACAATGATAGAAGGATGCTGTAAAGCTACCGCACAACAAAAGTAGAACGAGTAGTTCACCGAGGAGGTAAGGGCTTCCTATGAGGCAGTGAAGGCTGCCGCAGAGTAGACGTAGGCCACCAAAAATGTAGTAGCAACTGGGGCCACCATGATGTAGGAAGAAAGAGGCCTGGACCTGACCGCAGGCTAGGGGATAGTCGACATGGCAGAAGGCATGGACCCAAGAACGACATCTACACAACTGAAATGGTCGTACGATACAAAACAAACAGGGCCATGGTAGAAGACCAACACTTCCAAACTTGATGGGGAACCTATTACACTGATAGAGGATGACCTATACGACATCAGTGACATAGTTCACGAGGTCACGAGGGAGATGCTCTAGGAATCAATGACAGAGCAGAAAAATGTGTAGGGGGCCCTCAAGGTGTAACTGTAGTGACTTCAGGTGTGGCCCCCATAGGAAGGAATGGTAGTCACCTACGGTGCCGAGGGTACATCGGCAACAGAGCAGCTGTTCCAGGCCAAAATGGATAACATTTTCATGTTGTCTGAAGGAGCACTGACAGCAAACAACAAGGAGCACAGAGCCATGGTCAGTCAGATCAAGGGACTTGGCCTAAAATTGGCTGCCCTTCCCCGAGATATATTATACTAGCAGTAGGATGGAGCGATAGTAGAACTCCACACTAGGGAAGGATGCGCAGTGCAAATTCTTATTGAACAACGAATCATCATCAAGCAACTTAGCCTACAAAACAATGAAGAGTTGGCACAAAATCAACTATTGGAGCAGATCATAGAGGAAGCATGTCACCACGCCCTAGAACTAGAAATTGGAACAGACCTACCAATAGGATGTGGATCCACAAATTGTCTAGTGGATTCCATGAGGCAAAGTAGGAAGAAATGAGGATCCAATTGGACCTCAACCTTTAGATTGCTGAACTATGATTAAAGGTGCAGTCATCGATGCCCCTAGAAGTTCAAGAACAATGCACTGACGTTATCAAAAATAGGTTGGAGGAAATAGGACATGTAGTGCAGACCTATACAACTTTGTTCAAAGAATCCTTCGAGGTCCTCACTGCCCTACAGGATTACCCCACCATACAACACCTAGAAATAGAGGAGCGAGAGCTTCAAACGCAATATGACAGTGTGCGTGGTATGGCACAGAAAGTGGTCCTGACCCAACAGCTAGCGAAGCTACAACAACTGAAGGTATTGAAGGAATAAGTGGATGTCGTGCACCAAAAAGAGGCAGTACTTAAAGCACATGCCTAGCCTTGGATTGATGAGGCCTTCCTTGTCACTATCAACATTGAAGGAAATCTCGCACAGATGAAAATGATGCAAGCTTCAAGATAGGGAATTTCTCTTGATAGTGAGCATTCAATCGAGCGAGTAGAGCAGATCTAGAAAATGGCAGAGCAGTGCACTGCAGACCTTCACACAGCCCAAAAATAGTTAGGAGGGCTTCGTGCCAAGATCACCACACAGTGGTTTGGGACGAGTCATGATGATTGTGTTTAGGACATGTTGGGCAGTGGATCCTCTCACAACATGGTTTTGAGGCTTAAAGCCTGAGTTTTGGTCAATGCAATGTAAAGACTCCGCGAAATGTAAGCGCGGAGCATGAATGTCTACGATGAGCCATAGAGTTGTCCACCCTAAAATAATGTAGTTTAATGTAAAGTTGTGTCAGCCTACCCATGGTCTATGGACCATGGGATTGTATAAATAGAGTGAGGCTCTAAGTGTAAAGATAGTTTTTGGCAAGCAAGGAATAGATAGATGTGAAGGCATGGTTAGAGAATAGAAGTAGATGTGAAGTGTATTGGGTCGTAGTAGTAGGAAGAGGCTCTGCAACTGATTGCACAGGGTAGAGTCAGAATTTTATTGAACTAAACTTGAAAAGGATTATTAATAAAGATAAGTTTGATCCAACATATTGTGCATCTATTTCGTGGATTTATATTTTGATGTCATGTGTTAATTGTATATGTTAATTTATATGCGCGCACTTGATAAAAATTAGTATGAATGTTTATGTATGAAAACCTTCTAAGTAATTAGTGAACAGAACCTAATAAAGGAAGACTTGGGTAATTAACACTTGTTGTGTTGTGGCTAGAGCTGCACAAAGGTAGTACCACAGGATGCAAGGGGCTCGTTGGTCCATGTAGCCTAGTAAGCACGAAGCTCATATCACCTCCCTATAGCCCCCTATTAGACATCCCCAAGGTGCAGAAACCTAATTGCAGCACCCTCCCATACTACTTCAAGTGAGACCTTAGCTCGAGCTTTGCGGACTATTTCCAAAAGGGTTAGTAGTACCACGATTTGCTTGGCTAAATCACTTCTAAACTTGGGTCAAGCCCCATGTAGCCAACACCTATCAATAAACCACTTTTAACCATAATCGTAGTCTTTTTCCTGACTTTGGAGATGTTGGCCCTCCTTATATGGCTACGTTGTCACTTCTTGGATTCACAATAGTTTTACCAGTGTGGTTGTTTTCAACTTCTTTTGTCCCAAATACTAAAATTGCACAACCTCAATCATTATTTTCACCTCAACTAGGTTCTATTTTTCAACAACACCAACCATTGGTTAACCCTTTACCTTCTTCAGCTGAAATTTCTTCCTCACATTCTAATTCTTTTCTTGGTAAAATCCTTGATGCTAGTAACTAGGTGGATAAGAAGAAGAAGAATAAGGATAATAAAGAAGACAACCAACCAATTTTGACTATGGAAAATGTTGAGGAACTATCCAAAATAGAACACAAGCTCAAATGCCCTTGCAAAATTTGTAAGTACGACCACCTTCTTATTGATTATATTGGTATTCCAAAGGTGTTAGAAGTTTGGTGTAAAAATTCTTATCAACATATTATTGGTCCATCAACCTGTGATTGTGAGGTTCCTTGGAAAAGGGTTAAAGATAGGTTTCTTTGAACATTATGCAAAGGGACCCATCATATTTAGACTTTTCCTCATATGGATGAAGCCCCTAAATTGTTTAAAAACTTACTCTTTCACAACAACAACTTCCAACTAGTTACCCTAAGCTTTCTCCCAACCTACCATTAGTTGACGAGGGGATTGATCTAATTCCAAGTGCAGTTAATCCCACTCTTCCATTGGAGATTGAAACACATATCACTCATGTTTATGATTCATTGGTTAATCAAGTGATTTAATCAGTTCCATATTCTGATGATCCCAATCTCCATTTAGAGAGTGAAATTAATACCGCTCATGATCTTCTTATTACATAAAAATATTCTAGACAATGGGGGCATTCTATTTGTTTCTTAAAAAACCCCTCCAAGAACTGAGATCATTTCCTTTGATTGCACTAGACTAACAAAGCCTCATCTTCCTTCTTCCACCTCTTTCCAAATCATTGTGAAGGCTTCTAGTAATAATGTGTATTGCACCTGAGCATTCCCTCTACGGCGCCGACGGCACTGCGCGGTATACGCTCAAGGACTGCAAAGGAATCACTGCAGTGTGACAGTGCTGCAGAGCATTAGCAAGGGGCAATGGAACATCCCCAGGGGAGGGCGTCAGAGCCCTCCCCTTCACAGCACGAGCCTGAACAAACAGTAATCTTTGGATCAGTGGATCAGGAAATCCTAAACAAAGGGAAACAACAGCAAGATGATGAAAAGGAAACCGGACATCGGAAAAACAAGGACAGCTTCACGCAAGAAGGAAAAGAAACTCCAAATGAAAGCCCGAAAATCTCCTCATCAACATGCCGACCAGTGGCTAAAGAACGGCCACGAATAGAGCTGCCCGGCGACAAAATAGACAGGAGAATAGAGTTCATGACAGATCATGCCATCATTGGGAAGTTTATAGGGTTTTGGCCGACTGAGAAAGCCTTATACGGATGGATTGCGGCGAAATGGAAACCCAAAGGAGATGTCACCCTTCAGCTGGGGCCGAAAGGCTTCTTTACCGCAATCTTTTTTTGTCTAGAGGACAAATATAGGATTCTGGGGAACGGGCCTTACTTTTTTAACTCAGCAGGACTATACCTGAGGGAATGGATTCCAAGATTCAACCCAGATAAAGAAGACCTCACGTGGGCGCCGGTTTGGATCAGATTATACTCTCTTCCAGATGAATATTGGGATGAAGACATTCTCAAGGGTATAGGAAATGGAGTGGGAGAATACATCAGAGCGGCAGAAGAAACCAAAACGCGTAAGTATATCTCCTATGCTCGAATATGTGTCTTTATCCGCCTGAATGAAGCTCTACCAGAGTCGGTAACTCTTGCCCACCGAGATGAAGAATGGATCCAGCCTCTCGACTATGAACACGTGCCCTTTAGGTGCAGAAAATGCCATGCACTGGGGCATCTCTTCAGGGACTGCCCTCAAAATGCCAAAGCCAACTCCCCTGACTCTTCTGAAACCCCAACCCAGGACGGCTTCACCAAGGTCTCAAGCCGGAAGTGCTCGCATAAAAAGCCCCAGAATGGGACCAATCCCCAGCCTAACAAACCCCAAAATCCAGCTTCTAAGAACAGCTTTGAGGTTCTTGCTCAGACCCCTGAAGATCAACCCCTGACCTCTGAGTCCAACCCCACTCGCCCATCTTCTTCATCCCACCCACCTTCCTCAGATCCCCCTTCCAAACCTCATTCCCCCATCATCATCCCTTCTATCCTCAGCAGAAGTCAGAAAGAAACAGTGGAGATTCACAAGAACATGGAAGTTGACGGAAAGGCAGACTTACCCCAGGACTCAGAGATCAATAAAGAAGAAAGCAGTCAAGTGCAGCAAATGGAAGAAGAGCCAGAAAGCATAGATCTAAATGGTCTGGATATTCTGGAATTAGAACTAGCCTGCAAAAAGAGAGCATATGATACAATATCTGAGAATCAACTCAATAAGCTCGAAGTGGTTATCTCAAGAGCTTATCATCAACACCAACTAGGGATACAACCGGGAAGTCATTGGGATGGCAGCCTGCGCCCAAAAGATTCTAAAAAGAGAGGAAGGAAAACAGATCTCCAGCGAACAATCGAGATCGGGAAAATCCTGGTAGATTCAGGCAGATATGCCAAGTTAACGAAGTACTACAGGCCCTCCAACAATAGTTGATCCATGAAGCTTGTATCCTGGAACTTAAGAGGGCTTAACAGCCCCGGAAAACTTAGGATGTTAAAAAACATGATTAAAATGGAAAAGCCGCAGATGTGCTTTCTCCAGGAAACCAAATGTAATAGTTCCACCCTAGGCAACATACTCTCAAAAGCTTGGCCAGGTTGTCGGTCGGTTGCTGTAGACGCCTTGGGAGCCTCTGGAGGGCTAGCTATAGCATGGAACACTCAGGCGGTAACTCTCACAGATTTTCATGCCTCTCATCATCTCATACAGGCTGCCTTTCATATATTGGGCACCAACATTCATGGCAACTTATCAAATGTTTATTTTCCGCAAGATACAGGTAGCAAAATCGCGCTCCTTGATACTATAGAAGCTCTGAGCAATAACAGAAGACACCCACTATGGATCGTGGCAGGGGACTTTAATATGATTACCAAAAGTGAGGAAAAGATAGGAGGGAGAATCAGAATGGAACCAGAAGTTGCTCGCTTCAAGGACTTTATCCAAACTGCGTCTCTAATCGATATGCCGTTCTGTAATGGCACCTTCACCTGGAGCAACCGCAGAGCTGGAAAGTTCCAAATCGCCTCCAAATTGGATCGCTTTCTCATCTCAGACAATGCGGTGCACCTAGGAGGAGATATCTCAGCAGAAATACTTGCACACACTGGGTCGGATCATTGGCCGATCGCTCTACAATGGCAGAGACCAGGTGATTTGACGAAAAGACCCTTCCTCTTTGAGGGGTTTTGGCTTACGCACCCTGCATTCAAGGACTTCTTCAAGACCACTTGGACATCCTTCGAACCCCCAGAAGGTGCAAAAATGTATCAGTTTCAACAGAAGCTAAGATTTCTAAAAAATCAACTAAAAAGATGGAATAGGGAGACCTTTGGAAACATATTTAAGGCGCAACAAGAGTTGAATCAGGAACTGGTGAATCTCCAACAAAAGATAATCACAGAAGGGCATACGGAGGCTACACTGGATCAGGAACGGCTCATTCACAGTCAGCTCGAAGACAGAAGAAAGCAGGAGGAAATCTACTGGAGGCAAAAGTCAAGGGTCAGGTGGCTGAAGGAGGGGGAGCGCAACACCAAATTCTTCCACAGAACCACGGTGCAGAGAAGGATGCATAATAATATCCCCTTCATCCAGAATCAAATAGGGGAAAAAGTAGAGAAGCATGAGGAAATCGAAGAGGTTCTCCTCAATCATTTCCAACATGTCCACCGGGAACCAATAGAAGATCGGCAACAGGCTATTGGGAAAATAATCAGCAATGTGCCAAAACTCATCACGGAGGAACACAATGAGCTTCTCATGCGCCCTATTCTTCCACAGGAGGTAGACGAGGCAATGTCCCAGCTCAAAGAAGGAAAGGCCCCTGGCCCAGATGGATTCACCACCACGTTCTTCCACGCTTTTTGGGACATGATAAAGTTGGAGGTTTGGCAGATTGTAGAGGAATCAAGGGCCATGCGCTGGCTTCTCCCCTCCCTCAACTCCACTTTTATCACTCTCATCCCTAAAGAGGAGGATTCCATTACCCCTGACAAGTTCAGGCCCATAGCTCTTTGTAACGTCATATACAAAGTCATATCAAAAGTTATTGCAAACAGGCTTAAACCCCTATTACCTCTGCTTATCTCTCCGGAACAGTCGGGGTACGTGGAAGGACGACAGATAATGGATGGCATCCTCCTCACGCACGAGATAATCCACTCCCTCAAGCATTCCAAACAAGCAGGTATGATACTCAAACTGGATCTCTCTAAAGCTTTCGATAAGCTCAGTTGGACTTATATTCATCACATGTTAAAAGCTTTTGGATTTGGCTCCATGTGGATTCGCTGGATCATGAGCCTAATCACTTCCACTCACTTTTCCATCCTGGTGAATGGTATCCCTTCCCGCCCTTTCAAGCCCTCTCGAGGTATCAGGCAAGGTGATCCCCTATCCCCCTTCCTCTTTGTTCTTATGGCTGAGGGTCTTGGTAGACACATCAAACACGCCCTCCATTCTCAACAGCTTAAAGGCATTTCTGTTCACAATACCCCTGCCACCTCTCATCAGCAATTCGTTGATGATACCATGCTTTTTGGCTATCCTTCTGTCCAGGAAGCCTCTCGCTTAAAATCCCTCCTCAACGACTTCTCTGAGGCTTCTGGCACCCATGTCAATAACTCCAAGTCGCAGATCTTCTTCTTTCACACTCCTCCTTCTGTTAAATCTGCTGTCACTCGCATTCTTGGCTTCCCCTCTGCTACCCTCCCCTCCAAATATCTTGGAGCTCCCCTCACTGCCTCTGCCATAAAGCATCCCGCTTGGCGCTCTCTCCTAGACAAGCTTGAGTCCCGTCTCAACCTTTGGACCTACAGATCTCTAAACCTTGCCAGTAGGGTGGTGCTCATCAAATCTGTCCTTCAAGCCATGCCGCTCTACCTCTTCTCCACCCTAGCAACACCTAAGTGGGTCCTTAAAAGAATAAGGAGCCTACAGCGTGATTTTCTTTGGGGCAGCTCGGCTACCAACCGTAAATGGGCTTTGGTTAAATGGTCTACTGTATGCATGCCCAAAGACAAGGGTGGCATTGGGCTAAGGGACCCAGAGTATAGCAACTCCATCATGAATGCTAAGATTTGGTGGCAATGGATCACTAACCCAGAAAAGCCGTGGGTAAAAATCTGGACAGCCAAATATGCTAACAACAGACCCCAAGAAGAGCTCATCAGATTTATTCCCACTGAAAAAGGGTCGTTAATCTGGAATGCGGCCAAACAGCACTATCGGCTAATTCAACAGCACAGCTTCTGGGAAATTAGGAATGGCCGCACGGCTAGATTCTGGACAGATGCCTGGAACCAAATGCCCAAGCTTACTAGTGTTCTTCATCCATCTATGATACCAGACAGGCCGGAGCAGCAGCAGGATAAAGTTCATCATTTTTGGATGCAGGAGTTGGAGCACGGATTCAGAAAATGGAGACAGAGTAACCAAATTCTCAATAACATAAATACACAGGAGGCAGAAGAATTTGAGAAAGAGCTAAGAAAACGAAGCATAAGGCAGGATGAAGGCCACGACATTCTCAGATGGGGTTATCAACCCAAAGGGACCTACACCACCTCCGAAGCCTACAAGTTGGTCTGCAACTTCCCCTCTCCTACTGATCCATTATGGAGCAAAATATGGGGACTCGGATCATGGCCCAAAATCTCCTACTTCCTCTGGTTGGTAGGACATAAAAGAATTCTCACATGGGATAAACTAAGGAGACGAAGCTTTCAAGGCCCCTCTATTTGCCATAACTGCTTTCAAAGCGAAGAGACCCTTCAGCACCTCTTAGATACCTGCTCCTTAGCCAATCAGTTATGGGAAAAGGTGAGCTTCAGATGCCAAAAAAGTTGTAGAGGGGATAACGACATCATCAATTCCATAAGGCAATGGCCAAAGAACCCCTACAATTGTGAGATCCTCAACCACCTGTGGAAAATCATCCCGGGAATTGTCCTTTGGAATATCTGGAAGGAAAGAAATAAACGTATCTTCAAAAACAAGCGCTCTCCTATTGAAGAAATATGGAACAGGCTACACGGGAATCTCAAAGAAACTATGTTGCTCCGATCTTGGACGAAGGAGGATCTCCCCTCTACAGATAATGAGAAAAACATCCTCGATAATTGGCAACTGCAACTGCCACAAGAAGTCTCCAAGCATAGCCCTTCCAATAGTAATATCAAGGACAACAGCTGCTGGAACGCCCCCCCTATTAACTCATTCAAACTCAACTTTGATGGGGCTTCCAAAGGCAATCCTGGAGCAGCTGGATATGGAGGAATTCTGAGGAACCATGAAGGTACTCCTCTGCAGATCTACTTTGGAAATATGGGGTGGGATACCAACAACTCCGCAGAGCTAGAGGGCCTCTGGCAAGGTCTCTTACTAGCGGGGAACCTCAACCTTCAACCATTGATTGTGGAAGGGGACTCCCAGATCCTCATCAACATGGCCACTCGCATACAGAATGGCTCCCAAGCCAGGAAAATTGCTTCCAGTTGGAGATTAGAAGCGAGGCTAAACATCATGGCTCAGTATCTGCGCAATAATAGAGCCATCTCCTTTAATCACATAAAAAGAGAGGGCAACAAGATAGCTGACCTCCTGGCCAACATTGGGGTAGAAAATGAACAGATCATCCTATCAGGAAACACGGATATCATTCCGAACAATCTCCAGGCACAGGATTGTGAAAGCCTTATCCAAAGAGATGCAGTCTCCCCGGATGCGGGTGTCAGTACGTCTGCAAGTGAAGGGCCACATGGCCAACATGTGCCGCCTCGTGACCTTCAGTGGAATTCATTACCGATTGCCGCCGAGGAATAAAGTTCTGAAATGATTGCACAGGTCCTTCAATGCAACACAAGGTGAATTGGTTTGGTTGCAGAGAGCATTTATGGCGTCCAGGAATCGAGAGAATGTTGAGAAGCTTAAATTGGGAGAAAGAATGGGGCAGGTCCATACTCAGAGTAAGGAGCACGCTGCGAAGGTTTGTGTTGGCTATCTCTTACTCCACGAAGCAGCCTCGGCTATTACAGCCAATTTACAAGAGGTCAAGGGACATTTCAAGCTCGTATGCCTTGTTGATAGTGGTGTGGGTGATACTGTGCTTCGTTCAAGATCTGGTGGGAGAGAACTATTCTCCGTCAAGCGGCGGAAACCTTCAATTGACGCTCAGTTTCACTCTGCCAGCATCACTGCAAATATGGTCAGACCAAGGGAAAGGATGCCTTGTAGACGCGACAGAAGTTGAGGAGGCTCATCACGCCATCCCGCTGCGGATTCCCACCACCATTGTTGTTGTTGTTACTGCCAGAGAAGGGCAGGGGCTACTCCCATACAGGTTGCTCAATTCTTGGACACGGGTGGCCCCAATGCAGGACCACCCTCTCTTCTAGCGTTTGGAACTGCCGTTTTCACCCTCGGAAGCTCGAGGAATAACTCATGCATCAATGCACACATCTCACTCTTATTCATTGAGGACACTCAGGAAGGTGAGGGCGGTTCGGGTAGCAAGGAGGCGCTATCAGATGAGAAACCGGAAATCGTCGAGGAAAAGACAGAGGGAATCCCTGAGCAGACTCCCATCCAACCTCAGAAGCAGGAGGCGTCGACCTCCAAGAAAGCTGCATTGGAAGAAAAGGAAGGCATCCCTGAACTTTACGGATGGTGTCCGATCATCGAGGAGAAGCCCGAGGAGTAGAACTCTGCGACAAGCTCCGACGTCCTTCAATTTTGTTCAGGTCTGGTTTAAGTCCTCTGTCTCGGTCTCTGTCTGTGTCTGGGTCTGGTATAGGGTATATGTTTATGTCGGTGTCTCTCAAGTTCATATACAGGTCTATATTTGCTATGGCTCTGATAGTAGGATTCGTAAAGGTGCTGTCATAGGTCCTTTGTCGCCCCTGCGAGGGAAGTTTTTGAGTTTCACAGCCCCTGCGTGGGTTATTTTTGCTTGGATTGAAAACAATGTTGTGGTTTGTGGCGTTCTGGATGACATTCTGGTTGGAAATGCTGCCCCTGCGTGGGCTAATATGGAGTTGCGAGCTGATAACCCACAGAGCCACAGTCGGCCTTGGGCAACCTGACTTTCTGTTTGTAATGTTTTCCTGTACATAATATAATAGAATAACATAGATTTACTGAGAAAAAAAATATTGTGTATTGCACAAATGTAGATGAAGTTGCTTTTGTTAGTATTTTATCCTCTATCACTTGTAAAGCTTTAGGTTCCCATTATCTTGCGCTTGTTACACAAAATTTGATAGATTTTAACAAAACCATTAGTAAAGGTTTCTAAGTTACTTATTACTCTGGAAGTTAGAATTGTCTGTATTGATCTTATGGTAGTCCAAGTCCCCTTGGATTTCAAATTTGTCCTTGGGTGAGACTATGTCTATGCCATCAAATTTATCATATCGATACTCTCTCACTAATGCCCTTCCCTAAAAATGAAATCACTGTGACTATTGACCAGCTTTCCTTTGCTAGTCTTCATTTGACTATCAACCATACGACACCCCTTAATACTACTTACATGGAAGTGGTATCTACCCCACCACAGGTTAATTATGTGGCAATTGGTTCCATGTTTTTAGTTACCGATGTAATAAATCCTCTCACTCTTTGTTTGATTTCTCTTGAATTAGAATTGATAATTGACATGGTGGACCCTTCAATGGGAACATCAAAAATTGATTTTCTTATCGCCAATGGTTCCCTTAACATGTGTTCCTATAAAGAACTATTCTTCCTTCTGATGAAGAGCTATTGGAAGCCTTGATCAGGGAGTGTCCCTTGGTATGTGTTTCTTCCAAATGGAAATCGTGATCAAGGTTCCATGAGAATAGTTCATTTTATTGTGTTAAGATCGTTAAAAATTGAAACAAAGTTCCATTAGAATAGTTATTTTACTTGTGTCAATCTCATTAAAAAATAAAAAATAAAAATCAATCAGGATGGTTCTTTTATTGTGTCAAACTCATTACAAAATGAAACAGACCCTATGGGGACATTTATTTTACTGTGTCAAACTCATTAAAAAATGAAACGGGTCCTATGAGGATGGTTCTTTTACTATGTCAACCTCATTAAAAGATGAAATAGATCCCTGTGAGGATGGTTCGTTTTGTTAATTTTTTAAACTCTAGTAAAATTCGAATTTGGATAGCTCATATGATGAATATAATAATTTCAATATATTCCTATTTCTGAGAAGACCAAACTTAACCAAAAGATCACCTCATTTGGACAAGTCAAATTTTATCTTTAAATTTATTTATTTACTCATGTATATTTGACCACACCAGCCCTAAGCACGTGTAAAATTGGTTAGGTCAGCCTTAAACCCAAGTGGACCCTCATGAAATCCTATAAATAGAAGAAACCTTAAGCTCATTTCCATAGATTGATCAAGCCATCTTCTAACATTCTCTTTCTTCTTAGATTTCACAAGTCTGGTGGATGAAGTTCACGCAAGGATCTAAAATCATAGGGGTGAAGCTTGCATTTATCTAGGGGTTTCTAATTCTCAGATGATGGCATGTTACTGGGTATTTTTGTCCCCAAAAGCTGGCAAAGTATGGTCAAGAGAACGTTTGGGAAGTCCGAGAAACTGACACTGAGTGTCTAAGGGAGCATCTGGTAGGCTAGGGTTTTTGCACTTCATTTTGGTCCCTGTACCCTAGCACAAAATGGTCTAGGGAGCATGAAAGTTGCATAGAGGCTGGAATAGTAGCCTCATGGGAGAATATAGGCTGCCATAGATGCTCACACATAATATTGAAGAGAGAATCCAAGGTTTAAGGCATATCTAAGTGTGTTTGCTCCTTGGATGCACTGATACAGTTCATTAGTGAGCATCCAAGACTGATATAGATGCTCACATGAATCCTCCTTCATGCATCCGGGACTAAAAGATGACTTATCAGTATGAAACAATGTTCATCAGTATGCAACAGTGTTGAGTAGTATTTAGCATTGTTCAAGTCTAGTATTGAACAGTGTTCAACATAGTGACAACAATATCCAAAATTTGACTATAGTCATTGACATCTCATCACATACCTCTAAATCATTGTTTTGATTATAATCATGATTAGATTCACTTCATGTATGTCGTAGTTGTGTTGGATACCTATACCAATAGGTTTCATATTTCATGATTAGCCAAGGAAAGTCCAAATATGCTCTGCTTTGATATCACAAAGATCCCATATTTCCTAGAAAACAAGAGGTGTGTAAAGTGTTTCAAATATTGATGACCTTATTTCAAATTTTGATGGATGGTCCAAAAGTCTAATCTGGATCATGCCATGTTTAAATTTTCTGTTGTAGAATAGAGAAAGGAGTCTGTCCAAACTGCTTAATCTTGGCAGACAACTAGTTTAGGTAGAAAAGAAAAGGATCCCAACAGCCTAATCTGGGACCTTGGAAGAGATAAGGGTAGAAGTAGATAGAAAAGAATAAAGAAAAAGCCAAAGAAAAGAAAAGGCAAGTAAGGGTTTGCAAGTCCAAGTGCACCCTCCAATGGAGAAACAAAAAATGCTAGGAAAATAGCTGGGTAAGTAGTTGTGGTTGCAGAAAGGGCATTTTCACCATTGCACATATGTCAAAAGATGTATTGCCAAGGCAAAATCTATCAATGGACAAAGTGGTTAATTCCATCAAATTACAGCAAGGAGCATGACTAACCTCCCTTTCCCCCTTCACTCCATTATTAACATTCCCTTTTCAGCTGAGATTCATGGAGAAAGACCATGGTTTTATGGTGGTTCTTGTTCACACAAAGGCCACATTTCTTGTCTAAGATCTTTTCATTTTGATCTACTCTCAAAACTAAATCAATTTCAGATAAACTCAGTGAGATCCCCTTCATTTGCTCCCTCATTCATATTAACCTCTAATTCTACTATATAGCTCCCCTATCTTACCCTTCCCCTAATAATATTAACACTATGGTGTATAAAGCCCCAAATTCTATAAATACTCCTCCCCTTGGCATTATAGCCATATGTTCTTCAAAAGGAACCAAAGTGACCTCTGGTCACCTTGGTGAACCTATCACGTCCCATTCCCCCTTGCTACAAGCCAACTTGCTCCTCAAACCACCATTTGCATTGAAAAAACCCTTATAAACCCTCTTTTACCCTTAAATCCTTTGCAAAAATTACCCAAAGTCTAAAAAGCCCGCCTCTGGCACATTTCCAAAAGGTTAGCGCGCAATTTATTTTAATGGAAAACATTGAAAAAACATCAAAAAACCCACAACCCAAAGTTTTCCGCCCGCGCATATACTCCGAGCACGTTGTTGCTCCGCCCACCGTCGGATTAGGTCCCGAGGATCCGACGATCCACAGCAATATTGGAGCGGCCCCCATGGTGGTTCTTTACCGCCCGAGAAAGTGACGTTGCGTCATGTCACGGGCAGGCCACGCGTCAAACAACAAGGGCTCTCGGAGCCAGGCCTGACACTTTCAGCGCCGTACCCAGACCGCCCCGAGAGACCGTAGCGGCTAGCCTTAACCGTAACCGCTACGGTCCTGACCACCATCTGCCCTCCTATGTCATATCGCCACGTCATTTCTGCTTATCCTTTTACCGTTGATTGGTCCACCTCGCTGATGACATGGCTGCCACCTCATCGCCCCCATGGACCAATTGCTTACCGCCACGTCACCCGATGACGTCAGCTGACGTCACTTGACCTTGACCCGCCAATGACGTCATGCTGACGTCATCACTAAAAAGCGCCAAAATGGTAAAAAGGTCCATATTAACCCAAAAAACCGTGTTTTTCTCACTTTTTACTCCTGTCGCTACTTCGGCTCTGCATGGCTGTTTACGTCCAAATTTTCGCCAACCCGCTCAGTTAACCAAGGCGACCTCCAGAGCTCCAACCGTGCACGCCTATGCGACCTCTGTTCGTCAATTAACAGGTATTTACCGTTTGCTGCCCTCCATACGCCTGTTATTGAAATTAAAGTTACTCAGAGGGCTAAGGAGACCTTAAAAATTATATTTTCACCGGCCATTTCCCTCTGCACATCCACATTTGCAACTGTGAAGTCCAAAAACATCAGCCGAGCCTTAATACCTGTAATTTCGCTCAAAAACAACATTCACTGCGTATTCCCGGCAAATTTCTTGTTAAACTCAATTCACCCGCTAAAAGAGGACATAGTGAGACCATAGAGAAGCCCTGCTCCTGAAACAAACAGTATTTCAACTGCTGTTGTGTAAATTCCTCCTCTGGTATCTGAGATACAAACTGTTTTTACAGAAAATCACTTCTATTCTGTGTTGCTTCCATTAAACCATCCACCTACAATTGTTGAACTTTGAAGAAGATCATGGAGACTCCCATTGCTCTCAACATCAAGCCCCTCAATGGCCCTCACCAGGAATTGGAGTGGAAAGCCCTGGGAGATATGGATTACCAAATGTTGGACTGGTTTCTTATGGGCTCCAAATACAATATCCAGATGCTGAATGAGTTGAAAGCCCAGCACCTGAGTGGAGCAGACATCTTGGGGATTTGGGACTCAAACCTGCCAATCTACAACCTCCCCCAGGTAAATCCTATGCCAGAGTTGATATACAGCTGCCAGGAATGCTATGACCCAAACCAAAGAGCTGTCATCAGCCCCACAGGCTCAGTCCTGTTCCAGATCACCCCAGAGAGTATTAATGAGATGCTGCACTTCCATACTTCCAAGCAATTGACCCCCCTCAATATGCAGAATTTGATAAAGAAAGGGAGCAAGCTGTCAATTGACCAAATCATTAAAATCAATCAGTTGTTTGTAAAACCAGGCTCTGAATCAGTCAGAACTCCTCCTATTGGATATCAGTACTTGAATGAATTGGGCAGGATGTTAGTGGATTTGATTAGCTATGCCCTAGGATTCAAGGGAATGGAAGATGTGGATGAAACCATAATAGCAATGCTGTCTCTATTCTCTCCTGGTAAGCCCCCAGCTGTGCATTATGATTATGCTACATACATTGCAGATAAAATCCATGACCAGTTTATGAACTTGAAGAGAGAAAGACTATTCAGGTATACCTCATACATATACCACCTCTTCTTGTTTTATCAACCAGCTACCTTCTCTTTTCCTTTGAAGCAACTCAATGCCCAAGGAAATCCAAGATCAGTGGTGTTCTGGACCTCTGTCTTTCACTATACATCTGTGTCACCTTACACATACAATGAGTTCATTGACTTATTCATTTATCCAGCCTTGACAGTATTGCATGGTGTTCCTCCTCCAAGGCTAACTGATGATATGAAGAGAGTTCTTCACCTAAACAAAAACTACAGCATTGGTAATTGGTACCTCTACCAAAACCACACAGTCATCAGAATATATGGCTGTGAGTTGACACCTTTTAGATTGCCAAGGTATGTCCCCATGAGGCTTTTTGCCTTGGAATATTTCAGACAGTTTGGCAACTCAGACTACCTGCATTTTCAGAGCAAGAACAAGAAGTCACAGCTAAAGGTGAGGAGCCAGCTGGGTCCTTTCCTATATAACAGAAAAGAGGAGGGATGGAAAGAGGCAAACACGATCCTGGAAGGCCTCAGACTGCAAACTAGTTTTGAATCGATACCCTATGACCCCAATCATTTTGTCTCCCTCAGGAGGATAAAATACAAATTGGGTGGTTATGCACACAAGAGACAACCTGAGATTGAACAATATGCCAATGCATTAAGCTGGGAAGAGGGTACCTTAGAAGAAGAAATAACTGATGAAGAGCTTCTAGAAAGAGAAGCTAGAAATATACAAAAGCAAGCTGACTTGGAAAATTGTGGACAGGTTCCTCATTCATACAGAAGACAGCTTGGAGCAGCTACTACATCATCAACAACACAGCAGCAAGCTGCCGGGAAAACACCACAAACAGCCAGTAAAGATAAAGGGAAACAGGTGGAACAGCCACCTCCATTGACAGAAGAGGAAGTGGAAACATTGCTACAACAGCAAGAAGAGATGGAACAACAGGAACAAGGGCAGCAGCAAGAAGAAGTGCCACTTAAGGAACAGCAACCCTTGCAGCAAGAAAGTGTGATTGACACTCCTAGTTCCACTGAGCAACAGGCTCAGAATATAGTGCCTCCTAGGGCAGAAACTACCTTTGATACATCGGTCCTCCAAACCCCACAAAAGGAGGACTTAACCAGGAAAAGAGATAGAGAGACTCCCCTGACTTCATCCATCAATCAGGGAGAGAAAAGGCAAAGGTTGAATGACTTCCCAGAAGATGATGAGGCAATAAGACAAGCATCGGGCATGGGCCCACCCAGCCGAGAAGTATCAGCCAGTTCATTCCAGCATGAACATGATAGAGCTATGGGAGGGGAGGTCAGCTCCTCCAGCCAGCACAAAGAAGGACAGGTAAGCATCAAACAGCAGTTTATCGACATTAAAAGGAGGAGTGATCCTATTAAAGTACAGCTGTACAATCATTTGCTGAACCTGGCTCCCACCAATCAGCAAAGACTCATGTCTGCCTTTGATGTAAGTGAAGGCAAAATGATCATGAGTCACTTCATGCCCACAACTCTGCACCCCCAATCTACCTCGGATTACCTAAGGACCAACATGGAGGTTCTGGCCAAGGATATACACCCTATGGATAAAATCGAACTGCATAAACAAACTGGTGAAATGGTGTATGCCTCCTTGGCAGATGAAACATTGGAAAACTACAAATTGAAGAGCAGCCTTGATAATACAGCCTCTCAGCTGGAATTGGAGAGAGCATCATCACAAGCCAAGGACAACAGAATCAAGTCCTTGGAGGATGTAATTATAGAAATAGGACATGATCCTAAAGATGTTAAAGGTATCCAGGAACTGTTGAAGATAAGGGATCAAGACATGGCTGCCTTAAGGAGGAAAATCAAGCTCCCAGCCACCATCCATCCTCAAACAGATGAAGTTGCTCAGCAAAGGCTAGAAAAGGATGCTACGGATTTAATGATATCCTTATACAAGGAGCTGGTTCGGTCTCAAGACCAGCTAGGACAATCAGAAGCTGCAAAGGCAGCATTACAGACAGCATTAAAACAGAGAGAAGAGGGCCAAACTTCCCAGCCCCCTCCGGAAGTAATCAATCTTGAAGAAGCCCCTCCAACAACTACTCTTCCTCCTCAGCAGACAGGAACTACAGCACCATCTACAGCAACAACTACGGCAACAACAGAGCAGACTCCTAGTCTGGATATGCAGAAGCTGCAAGCTGAGATCCGAGTTCTTGAATCCCAAATGAAAGAGCTTGATGAAGTCAAAAGGTCTTTGACTAAGGTGAATGAAAGATTTGACAAAAGCAAGCAGAATGAGGCAGCAAAGGAAAGAGAAATAAAAGTTCTAAAAAAGAGAATAGCTGAACTGGAAAAGGAGCTTGCACTAGAAAAAGTAACAGCAGAATTAAAAGCAGTCCTCTGGGGCAACATTGGTCGATCCATCACCAATCAGTGGCAGTATATTGAGACTATGGATGAGCAAATAGTACTCATCACAAAGGCAAACAAGGAAATACACAGAGCAAGAGCAAGCCTTGGCCACATGCCAGATGCTGCCAGCAGAATGATCAATATTTTAAATAACAAGACAAGCTCTCAGCTGGCCACCATGGGAATTACTAATAGGACTGAAACAATCTCAGTAGTTAAAAGAGTCCTGACACTAAGAAGCCTAGTTGGAACACTGGAGAGGAGAACACAGGACATGCAGACCGAAATCAACAAATTCCTGGACAGATTCCTGGCATTACAAAACAGAGGCCTCCCCAGCATATTAAGCAGTGTAGGAAGACTGCTTACCCTGGAAAATTACATCAAAAGGGTTGATGCCCATGCTGCAGCACAAATTGCAAAACAACCTAGTACCTCAGCAGAAACGGGGCCAGCATCAGGGCAGAATTTGTATGATAGGATGGATAACCTGTTTTTTATCATGAATGAAATTGATCACCTGTTTGATACACCACCAAATTTCTTTAAGTATACAGAAGCAGATGAGACTATGGGGGCAATCATAAATCACCAATTGCCCACACAGGAAGTATGGAGGAATTTGACACAGATAATCTTATCAGGCCCGAACCTGTAGCGTTAATTTTCTCCAGTTTACGAACAATCATGCACAGGTAGAATTTTTGTGGATAACTCCACAAGGAAAGGACAGATGCTGAGCCAACTCAGCAGGGCTATTTACTCACCACAGCAGCAATCACAATCACAGGTGGCAGACCCAAAATACAGCGCACGAGCCATAAAGTAGGGTTCTCCAGCATTTGATCAAAGTATCCCAACCGACTTAGCAGCTCCCAAAGGCCAAAATATCTTCTGACAGAACATCAAGACGCCTTTATTTTGTATTCAATGCTGTAATAAATTTCTGATAATAATATCTCAAAAGTTGGTGAGAACATTAAGTCTGAGATAACTTAGAACTCAGATATTTTTGTAAAATCGTATGTATATATTCGCCCCCCACTGAAGCTTAAGGGGTTGTTGTTATTTTCATTTTGGAGATCTCACTTGCTGTAAAATTCTCAGAGAAATAATACAAAGGGTGAATGGAATTTCCAAAGCTGGGCGTACCTTGATGCATTGTGATGAATGGTGAATGTTGCAGGATTCCAGAGTGTTTCATAAAACAATAAGTCTTTCTTAAATCTCTGTGTTACATGTTTTCGAGGCTTTTGTTCTCTTTTATTGTTTAAATGTTTTATACTTAATAGCAAAGTAGAAGAATAGTTCCAGGATTTAATCACTGATTACCCTGAACTCAATCTAAGCTATTATCCATGTTTTCTTCAGATACAGTGAATGAAGTGTAATTCTTAATTGCTGCACTTTAAAACTATATCTTTTACAGTGATAGACATTCCCAGGGATTCAAGTTTTCTCCTGAGACATCTATCCGTTTCTCATACCTAGTTTGGTGGAAATACTTGAATACTTTAGTGAAAATTCTTAATTGCTTTCACTGGTTTTTTCACCTGTTTGTGTTGTAAATCAAAAATTTTGTTATATGAAGTATCCAAATGGCCCTGTAAGTTTCACCAATTCACCTCAAGGTTTCTAGACACCTACAGCCATAGACTCCATTGCCCAATGATATTTGACTCTTTGAACATTATATCACAAGACCTGAAAGAAAATCTTCAACCAAAACATAAGCAAAACCTGTGCGTAATACCTAGCCTAAAACACTATCATAATAGATACAAATCATAAAGAGAGAGCCCTCTCTGATCACAGTTTGGCTAGAAGTAGTGATCCAAAGATTGGTTAGTGGTTACCCCGGCCGTATTCCCTTGGGAGTCATAGGGAACAACCTGGGTGTTAACATAATTGGCGACTCCACTGGGGACTTCTTAAGATTTTTCAATTACTATCTATCTTCCAAAGCTACCATCAAGCCTGAAACTAGCCAAGAGGCCTTAGAACTGTTTCTGTAATACAGGGACAGCTTTAGGGAAGAGCTAATTAGGGAATCTTCATCCCAGCTTTGGAACATATATAGCCATTCCAAAATTCACATCCAGTCCTTGCATATATAAACTTCTTGTACAAATTCAAAAGAAATTAGAAGCTGGCTCCCAAAAGAAACCCAAGGCACACTAGGGCAAACCCTGACCCTATTCAACCTATCATTGTTGATAATCCAAATATCATTCCAAAGAACATTAGGTGACAGCAAAAGCAGGAGAAGCCTGCTGAGTCAGATATAATTTCAGATCAGCCTATCTGCATTCCCACACCCTGCAAAGTTCTTTTCCGGTCCACTCCTAGTTCCCCTAGTTCATCATCAACACCTCAAAGTCCTCCTCTTACATCTTCACCCACTGCACATACTCTTTCAACCAGTTCCCCATTTGTTACCCATCCCATTAACCCTGTTACACCAGTAATCCCTGCTGTCCCATTTATTCCTGTCAACCCTGTAAATCCCATAAACATGGCCAACAGGTATGCACCTCTGCAGATACCAGCTAATGCTCCAGCTCTACCCCAAGACTACCAAACCAAAATCTCATTTTTTGACTCCCATGGCCCTTTGACAGCTGTCCAGCATGCTAAGAAGATGCAAGACCACTTTGAGACCTATGAAATAGATGATAACAGTGTGAGGATGAGAATTTTTGTTCAAAGCTTAACTGGGGATGTTAGAACTTGGTTCAGATCCCTCAATGCAAACTCCATTGCAACACCTGATCATCTTTACGAAGCCTTTACTGAGAGATGGGAGAAGAAGAAAGATCCTCTCCACATACTTGGTGAATATAACACTATTAAAAGAGGTCCCCAAGAAACAGTTTTGGAATATTGTGCTAGGTTTAACAATGTATATAATGCTATCCCACAGAACTTAAGGCCCCCTCCTGATTTGGCCCTGTATAACTTCCCTGACGGTTTTGATTCTGATATGGCCTATCAATTGAAAGAAAGAGATCCTCCAACCCTTGCAGAAGCTCAAAGGGTTGCAGTCACTGTAGAGGCTAACCTAATTGCCAAAAGAAACAGGGCAAAGTTGGAAAAGAAGACTGGCTTCAGAGAAGAACCCTCAGGTTTTGATCAAAAGCTGGATGCAATACTAAACAGCATGAAAAGATTGGGTGAAAGAGTGGAATCAGTTGAAAGAAAATCATCATGGGAGGCATCACAAAGCAACCCTCCTAGAAACCCGAATGTTAGGAGAACTCAGAACCCAAACATAGGAAAGACAAGTGCTGACCAAGACATTAGACCCCCTTTTCAAGAAAACTATGCAGAAACTTCCACAGCCAATCAGCTCAGTGAAGATCCTGAAATTAACTTAATGGGTCTGGATGGTAAAAGCCATGTTTTCCTAACGCAAGAAGACCATGAGGAGGATGAAAGCAAAACATTCCAAACTAAATCAGGAGAATCCTTTGACTTTAAACAAGGATATGATACTGCTGTCTATGAAGTCCATAAACAGTATAAACTGAGGAGTAGGACTGTGAATGTAAACCAGCCCGACAAGATAAAGGATAAACAGAGGTCTAAAGAAACCATGATCACAGAACCCAATGACAAAATAAACTTTCCTGCAGAAGAAATTGTAGTTGAGGAGGTTACTGAACTTCTGTCCCCACTACAACAGCCCATGGCAACTTCGTCCTCTCACCCTGATTCAAATTTTACCCCTCAACACATGAGTAAAAGGGGCAGGTCTCAAAATCAAGATGAAATCCAACAAGAAGATTTAATGAACAAAGAAAAGACTGGTATCCGTGACTCTAAAACCCAAGTTGACAAACCTTTTGACCTAGGCACAGAGATTGGCAAGCTAAAAATAGCAATTCCTCTCTCAGAGCTAGCCAAGCATGACATATACAAACAACAGATCAAGAAATCCCTTCAACTCACTAATAGCAAAGATGATGTAAATGTGCTAGATGACACTCCAGAATTACTGTTTGGCCCAGAGGTAGATGGAAAAACTATGGTCACAGGGGTTTTACCTTTTTATGTCAGCCTGCATGTTCATGATAAAATACTACATAATGCAATGTTCGACTCAGGCGCCTCTCACAACCTTATGCCAAAAGCAGTCATGGAAAGATTGAACTTGGATATAACAAGACCATACAAAGACCTGTTTTCTTTTGATTCTAGCCAAGTCAAATGTTTAGGTCTAATAAAAGATTTATGTGTGTCTCTGGTTCAATATCCCAACAAAACCATTCTAATGGATGTTGTAGTCGCTGATATCCCACCTAAATATGGGATGATGTTATCAAGATCATGGGGAGCCAAGCTCCAAGGCTCCCTGCAATTAGATATGTCATATGCCACTATCTCTGTCTTTGGGCAACCAAAAAGACTGTACAGGGAAACACTCATGAAGTATATGGTCAGCAGTGAAGAAAAGCCTCAAAACTTTCCAATATATGTTGTCCATTCGGACATAGACTCCTTCATCCTCTTCAATGACAGCACAAGCCTCTCAAACAATGACATTAGGACCGAAACACTCACACAAGAACAAAACATTGATCAAACAAGTATCACCTGCCAAACATCAATCAGCCCAACAATACACAGTATCCCTCCTCTAGTTGTCAAAGATTGTCAAAAAAGTGATGAAATTGTCCTAGAAAACAAATGGGAAAAGAAACCCCAACTCATGCTCACATTGCCATCCCATGAACAGAATTTTAAATCTCCTGTTCAGCAAGACATCCTGTGGGTCCTGGAATTTGATGGCTCAGTTAACAAGTTAGGGGCAGGAGCTGGAGTGTGGATACATAACAAAGAGAAAGACTATGCAGAAGGCAGGGCTTATAGATTGAATTTTAGATGCACTAACAATATGGCAGAATACGAAGCTCTGTTGCTGGGCCTAAAGCTAGCAAAATCACTACAAGCTCCTAAACTCTCCATCATGGGAGACTCTGATCTAGTAATTCAACAAGTGAAAGGAAACTTTGTCACCAGTGACAAAAGATTGAGGCCCTACAGATCTGCTGTAATTGAAATATTAGAGACCTTCTCTGAGTGTGTTATCACAAAAATTTCAAGGGGCCACAATCTCCATGCACACAGCTTAGCTACATTTGCCAGCACCTTCAAATTCCCATTAGAACCCAATAACTGTTTCACAGCCGAGGTCAAATACAGACCCTCTATTCCAAACAATGTCAAAGAATGGCAAGTATTTGAGGATGACATGCAAATAAACAATTTTTTAACCTTGCAACAAGAGTTCACAGGATTAAATATTGATATTGATGGAACAAGTCAATCACAAATACTTGAGTCAGCAAGTCAATCACAAATACTTGATGGAGCAAGTCCATCACAAATACAGTTTCAACAGTCTGCTCACCCAATGTCACCTAGAACAGCAAAACAATTACTGACTCCAACCATTTTCAGCAATGAAAACATTCAGCAAATTCACCAAATTGACTGTGAAGAGATGAGCAACGCTGAAGCTGAAATCATACAACTCAAAGACAATTTCCTTCCAGTAGGCCTTACCCCACTAGAGGATATTTTTGACTCAAATGACATCCCTAGGAAGCCAAAGATGCAGCCATTAGATGCAACAGTTGAAGAATGCAACATTGGTACTATTGACAAGCCTAAAATAATAAAGCTATCTGCCTCTTTGCCCCCTGATCAAAAGCCCAAATACATTGATCTCTTTAAAGAATTTCAAGATGTTTTTGCTTGGGGTTATGAGGATTTAAAGTCTTATGATACTTCTGTTATCCAGCATACCATTCCCCTCAAGCCCAATCAAAAACCATTCAAACAGAAATTGAGAAGGATCAATCCTGTGCTCCTTCCTTCCATTGAAAAAGAATTACATAAAATGTTCAAAGCTGGTATCATAGCACCAATCAGGTTCTCTGAGTGGATTTCAAATTTGGTCCCTACAAGAAAGAAAACTGGTGAGATTAGACTTTGTGTAGATTTAAGGAATTTGAATCAAGTATCACTCAAAGATAACTACCCGTTACCCAAAATGGATCATATTCTTCAAAGAGTAGTAGGGGCTTCAAGGATATCATTGCTTGATGGATTCTCAGGCTTCAATCAAATCCTAGTACACCCTGATGATCAAGACAAAACTGCATTTACAACCCCATGGGGAACTTTCAAGTATGTGAAAATGCCCTTTGGATTGAAAAACGCAGGGGCAACGTTTCAAAGAGCGATGGACATTGCTTTTGCAAAAGAAATTCATGACTTCTTGGTCATTTACTTAGATGATCTTACACCCTTTTCAAAATCTGACCAAGAACACTTGAAACATTTGAGACAGATTTTCATAACATGCAGGAAATATGGCATTTCCTTAAACCCCAAGAAGTCATTATTTGGCTTGGAAGAAGGGAAACTCTTAGGACACATTATTTCAAAACATGGCATAAGAATTGATCCAGATAGGATACAAGCTATCCTACAAATGCCTCACCCAAGGAATGTCAAGGAGTTGCAAGGATTCTTAGGGAAAATCAACTTTTTAAGAAGGTTTATCCCTAATTTAGCAGAATTAATCAGATTACTAAACAATATGCTAAAGAAAGATTCAAAGGTCAAATGGACTGTCGAAGAAAAACAAGCGTTTGAAAGTATAAAATTGGCCTTGACTCAAACCCCAGTGTTAACCAATCCTCAGTTTGACAGAGACTTTATCATTTTCTCCTTTGCCTCCCAACATACTATTGCTGCTGTTTTATTACAGAAAGATGACCAAGGGAATGAGAAGCCTATTGCCTTTTTCAGCAGAGCTCTTAGAGATGCCCCTCTAAAGTATCAAATTATGGAGAAGCAAGCCTATGCTTTGATCAAAGCTATTAAAGACTTTAGGATTTACATCCTTTACTCCCATGTTGTGGCTTATGTACCAAGTCCTATTGTCAAAGACATTCTTACCCAAGAAAACTTAGAGGGTAGGAGAGGAAAATGGATTGCCAATATACTAGAATTTGACATTGAAATAAAACCTACTAAGCTGA
Organism: Pinus tabuliformis; assembly: GCA_031772625.1. Classification (NCBI taxonomy): domain Eukaryota; kingdom Viridiplantae; phylum Streptophyta; class Pinopsida; order Pinales; family Pinaceae; genus Pinus; species Pinus tabuliformis. The sequence goes on along the minus strand of CM062805.1, from coordinate 1,309,343,806 downwards.
TAAAAGGGCAAGGTTTGGCCAAATTAATGACAGAAGCAAATTTCCAAGCCTTAGATATCAACCAACTGGACAGTGAAACAGAGCTGGCGACTCCAAAGATCAATCTAGCCTTTGAACAATCTCCTTGGTACTCTGATATCTGCTATGTGTTACAAAACCTGTGTGCTCCCCCAAGACTGTCCAGAACTAAGTGTAGGTTCCTAAAAATGAAAACATCTAGATTTTGTGTGATAGATGGAAATTTACTTTGGAAAAACCATGAAGGTATATTGCTGCACTGTCTAATAGAGAATGAAACTAACAATATCATGCAAGATTTCCATGCTGGAGACTGTGGTGGACATTTGTACTGGAAGTCCACTGTGGACAAGATATTGAGGGCTGGTTATTACTGGCCCACCATGTTCTCTGATGTTAAGAAATTTACAACCTCATGCCACAAATGCCAACTGTTTGAAGGCAAAAGACAGTTGCTGCCACTTCCTTTGAAGCCCATTGCAACAGAAAGACCCTTCCAACAATGGGGCTTGGATTTCATTGGGGAAATTCACCCCTCATCTTCAGGACAACACAGATGGATTTTAAAAGCAACAGACTACTTCACCAAGTGGATTGAAGCTGCCCCATGAAGACAAGCAAATGATTCAGTAATTATTCAGTTTTTGGAAAACAATATACTGGCTAGATTTGGCTATCCAGACAAGATAATAACAGACAATACTGCTGCCTTCAGATCCAAGAAAATGGTGAACTTCTGCCATAAATTTCACATTACTTTGGGCCATTCTACTGCTTACTATCCTCAAGGAAATGGTCTTGCTGAATCATCAAACAAAAGTTTAATAAATATCATAAAGAAAGTGCTGGAAGAGAATAAAAAGAACTGGCATAAAAAACTAGTAAATGCTTTATGGGCAGATAGACTAACAACCAAAAGATCAATTGGGACCAGCCCATATGAGTTAGTCTATGGATTAGAAGCCAGATTTCCTTCATCACTAGGAGTACCGGTTATGAAGCTTCTGCAAGAAAGTCAAGCAGAGCCAAATGATATGCACAGGAGGATCAATCAGATAATATGTTTACAGCAAACTAGAGAACAAGTTTTCAGCAGAGTGCAAATATTACAAGAAAAATTGAAAAAGGCCTTTGATAGGAGAACCAAAGCAGAAGATTTCAATGTGGGGGACAAAGTCTTAAAGTGGGATGCAAGAAGAGAAGAGAAAGGAAAACATGGAAAATTTGACTCTTTATGGAGAGGACCATTTGCTGTCCAAGCAGTACAAGGTAACAACACTTACTTCCTCAAGAGTCTGACTGAAACTAACTTGGATGAAGGTCCTGTCAATGGCAGGATGCTGAAGCATTATTTTGATTATTTCCCATGATTGCAACATCAGGTTCCCTTGTATATATGCGGATGTACATATAGTTTTCTGTTTTAGATTGTAAAATACAGTTTTCCAAGTGATTCACCAACCAGCAAGAGGCAATAGGATCAGAGGTCTTTCAAAAAGGAGGCACACAGTTTTGATACATCAAAGCAGCGAGATTTCAAGATTGAGATGGGCAGTCAAAGAACAAGGCAATCTGACCTGCTGTTCTTGGTCTTTCAAAAGAAAAACCATCCCCATGTGGAGCCACTGTTGGATACCTATACCAATAGGTTTCATATTTCATGATTGGCCAAGGAAAGTCCAAATATGCTCTGCTTTGATATCACAAAGATCCCATATTTCCTAGAAAACAAGAGGTGTGTAAAGTGTTTCAAATATTGATGACCTTATTTCAAATTTTGATGGATGGTCCAAAAGTCTAATCTGGATCATGCCATGTTTAAATTTTCTGTTGTAGAATAGAGAAAGGAGTCTGTCCAAACTGCTTAATCTTGGCAGACAACTAGTTTAGGTAGAGAAGAAAAGGATCCCAACAGCCTAATCTGGGACCTTGGAAGAGATAAGGGTAGAAGTAGATAGAAAAGAATAAAGAAAAAGCCAAAGAAAAGAAAAGGCAAGTAAGGGTTTGCAAGTCCAAGTGCACCCTCCAATGGAGAAACAAAAAATGCTAGGAAAATAGCTGGGTAAGTAGTTGTGGTTGCAGAAAGGGCATTTTCACCATTGCACATATGTCAAAAGATGTATTGCCAAGGCAAAATCTATCAATGGACAAAGTGGTTAATTCCATCAAATTACAGCAAGGAGCATGACTAACCTCCCTTTCCCCCTTCACTCCATTATTAACATTCCCTTTTCAGCTGAGATTCATGGAGAAAGACCATGGTTTTATGGTGGTTCTTGTTCACACAAAGGCCACATTTCTTGTCTAAGATCTTTTCATTTTGATCTACTCTCAAAACTAAATCAATTTCAAATAAACTCAGTGAGATCCCCTTCATTTGCTCCCTCATTCATATTAACCTCTAATTCTACTATATAGCTCCCCTATCTTACCCTTCCCCTAATAATATTAACACTATGGTGTATAAAGCCCCAAATTCTATAAATACTCCTCCCCTTGGCATTATAGCCATATGTTCTTCAAAAGGAACCAAAGTGACCTCTGGTCACCTTGGTGAACCTATCACGTCCCATTCCCCCTTGCTACAAGCCAACTTGCTCCTCAAACCACCATTTGCATTGAAAAAACCCTTATAAACCCTCTTTTACCCTTAAATCCTTTGCAAAAATTACCCAAAGTCTAAAAAGCCCGCCTCTGGCACATTTCCAAAAGGTTAGCGCGCAGCTTGTTTTAATGGAAAACATTGAAAAAACATCAAAAAACCCACAACCCAAAGTTTTCCGCCCGCGCATATACTCCGAGCACGTTGTTGCTCCGCCCACCGTCGGATCAGGTCCCGAGGATCCGACGATCCACAACAATATCGGAGCAGCCCCCATGGTGGTTCTTTACCGCCCGAGAAAGTGACGTTGCGTCACGTCACGGGCAGGCCACGCGTCAAACAACAAGGGCTCTCGGAGCCAGGCCTGACACTTTCAGCGCCGTACCCAGACCGCCCCGAGAGACCGTAGCGGCTAGCCTTAACCGTAACCGCTACGGTCCTGACCACCAGCTGCCCTCCTATGTCATATCGCCACGTCATTTCTGCTTATCCTTTTGCCGTTGATTGGTCCACCTCGCTGATGACATGGCTGCCACCTCATCGCCCCCATGGACCAATTGCTTACCACCACGTCACCCGATGACGTCAGCTGACGTCACTTGACCTTGACCCGCCAATGACGTCATGCTGACGTCATCACTAAAAAGCGCCAAAATGGTAAAAAGGTCCATATTAACCCAAAAAACCGTGTTTTTCTCACTTTTTACTCCTATCGCTACTTCGGCTCTGCATGGCTGTTTACGTCCAAATTTTCGCCAACCTGCTCAGTTAACCAAGGCGACCTCCAGAGCTCCAACCGTGCACGCCTATGCGACCTCTGTTCATCAATTAACAGGTATTTACCGTTTGCTGCCCTCCATACGCCTGTTATTGAAATTAAAGTTACTCAGAGGGCTAAGGAGACCTTAAAAATTATATTTTCACCGGCCATTTCCCTCTGCACATCCACATTTGCAACTGTGAAGTCCAAAAACATCAGCCGAGCCTTAATACCTGTAATTTCGCTCAAAAACAACATTCACTGCATATTCCCGGCAAATTTCTTGTTAAACTCAATTCACCCGCTAAAAGAGGACATAGTGAGACCATAGAGAAGCCCTGCTCCTGAAACAAACAGTATTTCAACTGCTGTTGTGTAAATTCCTCCTCTGGTATCTGAGATACAAACTGTTTTTACAGAAAATCACTTCTATTCTGTGTTGCTTCCATTAAACCATCCACCTACAATTGTTGAACTTTGAAGAAGATCATGGAGACTCCCATTGCTCTCAACATCAAGCCCCTCAATGCCCCTCACCAGGAATTGGAGTGGAAAGCCCTGGGAGATATGGATTACCAAATGCTGGACTGGTTTCTTATGGGCTCCAAATACAATATCCAGATGCTGAATGAGTTGAAAGCCCAACACCTGAGTGGAGCAGACATCTTGGGGATTTGGGACTCAAACCTGCCAATCTACAACCTCCCCCAGGTAAATCCTATGCCAGAGTTGATATACAGCTGCCAGGAATGCTATGACCCAAACCAAAGAGTTGTCATCAGCCCCACAGGCTCAGTCCTGTTCCAGATCACCCCAGAGAGTATTAATGAGATGCTGCACTTCCATACTGCCAAGCAATTGACCCCCCTCAATATGCAGAATTTGATAAAGAAAGGGAGCAAGCTGTCAATTGACCAAATCATTAAAATCAATCAGTTGTTTGTAAAACCAGGCTCTGAATCAGTCAGAACTCCTCCTATTGGATATCAGTACTTGAATGAATTGGGTAGGATGTTAGTGGATTTGATCAGCTATGCCCTAGGATTCAAGGGAATGGAAGATGTGGATGAAACCATAATAGCAATGCTGTCTCTATTCTCTCCTGGTAAGCCCCCAGCTGTGCATTATGATTATGCTACATACATTGCAGATAAAATCCATGACCAGTTTATGAACTTGAAGAGAGAAAGACTATTCAGGTATACCTCATACATATACCACCTCTTCTTGTTTTATCAACCAGCTACCTTCTCTTTTCCTTTGAAGCAACTCAATGCCCAAGGAAATCCAAGATCAGTGGTGTTCTGGACCTCTGTCTTTCACTATACATCTATGTCACCTTACACATACAATGAGTTCATTGACTTATTCATTTATCCAGCCTTGACAGTATTGCATGGTGTTCCTCCTCCAAGGCTAACTGATGATATGAAGAGAGTTCTTCACCTAAACAAAACCTACAGCATTGGTAATTGGTACCTCTACCAAAACCACACAGTCATCAGAATATATGGCTGTGAGTTGACACCTTTTAGATTGCCAAGGTATGTCCCCATGAGGCCTTTTGCCTTGGAATATTTCAGAAAGTTTGGCAACTCAGACTACCTGCATTTTCAGAGCAAGAACAAGAAGTCACAGCTAAAGGTGAGGAGCCAGCTGGGTCCTTTCCTATATAACAGAAAAGAGGAGGGATGGAAAGAGGCAAACACTATCCTGGAAGGCCTCAGACTGCAAACTAGTTTTGAATGGATACCCTATGACCCCAATCATTTTGTCTCCCTCAGGAGGATAAAATACAAATTGGGTGGTTATGCACACAAGAGACAACCTGAGATTGAACAATATGCCAATGCATTAAGCTGGGAAGAGGGTACCTTAGAAGAAGAAATAACTGCTGAAGAGCTTCTAGAAAGAGAAGCTAGAAATATACAAAAGCAAGCTGACTTGGAAAATTGTGGACAGGTTCCTCATTCATACAGAAGACAGCTTGGAGCAGCTACTACATCATCAACAACACAGCAGCAAGCTGCCGGGAAAACACCACAAACAGCCAATAAAGATAAAGGGAAACAGGTGGAACAGCCACCTCCATTGACAGAAGAGGAAGTGGAAACATTGCTACAACAGCAAGAAGAGATGGAACAGCAGGAACAAGGGCAGCAGCAAGAAGAAGTGCCACTTAAGGAACAGCAACCCTTGCAGCAAGAAAGGGTGATTGACACTCCTAGTTCCACTGAGCAACAGGCTCAGAATATAGTGCCTCCTAGGGCAGAAACTACCTTTGATACATCGGTCCTCCAAACCCCACAAAAGGAGGACTTAACCAGGAAAAGAGATAGAGAGACTCCCCTGACTTCATCCATCAATCAGGGAGAGAAAAGGCAAAGGTTGAATGACTTCCCAGAAGATGATGAGGCAATAAGACAAGCATCGGGCATGGGCCCACCCAGCCGAGAAGTATCAGCCAGTTCATTCCAGCATGAACATGATAGAGCTATGGGAGGGGAGGTCAGCTCCTCCAGCCAGCACAAAGAAGGACAGGTAAGCATCAAACAGCAGTTTATCGACATTAAAAGGAGGAGTGATCCTATTAAAGTACAGCTGTACAATCATTTGCTAAACCTGGCTCCCACCAATCAGCAAAGACTCATGTCTGCCTTTGATGTAAGTGAAGGCAAAATGATCATGAGTCACTTCATGCCCACAACTCTGCACCCCCAATCTACCTCGGATTACCTAAGGACCAACATGGAGGTTCTGGCCAAGGATATACACCCTATGGATAAAATCGAACTGCATAAACAAACTGGTGAAATGGTGTATGCCTCCTTGGCAGATGAAACATTGGAAAACTACAAATTGAAGAGCAGCCTTGATAATACAGCCTCTCAGCTGGAATTGGAGAGAGCATCATCACAAGCCAAGGACAACAGAATCAAGTCCTTGGAGGATGTAATTATAGAAATAGGACATGATCCTAAAGATGTTAAAGGTATCCAGGAATTGTTGAAGATAAGGGATCAAGACATGGCTGCCTTAAGGAGGAAAATCAAGCTCCCAGCCACCATCCATCCTCAAACAGATGAAGTTGCTCAGCAAAGGCTAGAAAAGGATGCTACGGATTTAATGATATCCTTATACAAGGAGCTGGTTCGGACTCAAGACCAGCTAGGACAATCAGAAGCTGCAAAGGCAGCATTACAGACAGCATTAAAACAGAGAGAAGAGGGCCAAACTTCCCAGCCCCCTCCGGAAGTAATCAATCTTGAAGAAGCCCCTCCAACAACTACTCTTCCTCCTCAGCAGACAGGAACTACAGCACCATCTACAGCAACAACTACGCCAACAACAGAGCAGACTCCTAGTCTGGATATGCAGAAGCTGCAAGCTGAGATCCGAGTTCTTGAATCCCAAATGAAAGAGCTTGATGAAGTCAAAAGGTCTTTGACTAAGGTGAATGAAAGATTTGACAAAAGCAAGCAGAATGAGGCAGCAAAGGAAAGAGAAATAAAAGTTCTAAAAAAGAGAATAGCTGAACTGGAAAAGGAGCTTGCACTAGAAAAAGTAACAGCAGAATTAAAAGCAGTCCTCTGGGGCAACATTGGTCGATCCATCACCAATCAGTGGCAGTATATTGAGACTATGGATGAGCAAATAGTACTCATCACAAAGGCAAACAAGGAAATACACAGAGCAAGAGCAAGCCTTGGCCACATGCCAGATGTTGCCAGTAGAATGATCAATATTTTAAATAACAAGACAAGCTCTCAGCTGGCCACCATGGGAATTACTAACAGGACTGAAACAATCTCAGTAGTTAAAAGAGTCCTGACACTAAGAAGCCTAGTTGGAACACTGGAGAGGAGAACACAGGACATGCAGACCGAAATCAACAAATTCCTGGACAGATTCCTGGCATTACAAAACAGAGGCCTCCCCAGCATATTAAGCAGTGTAGGAAGACTGCTTACCCTGGAAAATTACATCAAAAGGGTTGATGCCCATGCTGCAGCACAAATTGCAAAACAACCTAGTACCTCAGCAGAAATAGGGCCAGCATCAGGGCAGAATTTGTATGATAGGGTGGATAACCTGTTTTTTTATCATGAATGAAATTGATCACCTGTTTGATACACCACCAAATTTCTTTAAGTATACAGAAGCAGATGAGACTATGGGGGCAATCATAAATCACCAATTGCCCACACAGGAAGTATGGAGGAATTTGACACAGATAATCTTATCAGGCCCGAACCTGTAGCGTTAATTTTCTCCAGTTTACGAACAATCATGCACAGGCAGAATTTTGGTGGATAACTCCACAAGGAAAGGACAGATGCTGAGCCAACTCAGCAAGGCTATTTACTCACCACAGCAGCAATCACAATCACAGGTGGCAGACCCAAAATACAGCGCACGAGCCATAAAGTCGGGTTCTCCAGCATTTGATCAAAGTATCCCAACCGACTTAGCAGCTCCCAAAGGCCAAAATATCTTCTGACAGAACATCAAGACGCCTTTACTTTGTATTCAATGCTGTAATAAATTTCTGATAATAATATCTCAAAAGTTGGTGAGAACATTAAGTCTGAGATAACTTAGAACTCAGATATTTTTGTAAAATCGTATGTATATATTCGCCCCCCACTAAAGCTTAAGGGGTTGTTGTTATTTTCATTTTGGAGATCTCACTTGCTGTAAAATTCTCAGAGAAATAATACAAAGGGTGAATGGAATTTCCAAAGCTGGGCGTACCTTGATGCATTGTGATGAATGGTGAATGTTGCAGGATTCCAGAGTGTTTCATAAAACAATAAGTCTTTCTTAAATCTCTGTGTTACATGTTTTCGAGGCTTTTGTTCTCTTTTATTGTTTAAATGTTTTATACTTAATAGCAAAGTAGAAGAATAGTTCCAGGATTTAATCACTGATTACCCTGAACTCAATCTAAGCTATTATCCATGTTTTCTTCAGATACAGTGAATGAAGTGTAATTCTTAATTGCTGCACTTTAAAACTATATCTTTTACAGTGATAGACATTCCCAGGGATTCAAGTTTTCTCCTGAGACATCTATCCGTTTCTCATACCTAGTTTGGTGGAAATACTTGAATACTTTAGTGAAAATTCTTAATTGCTTTCACTGGTTTTTTCACCTGTTTGTGTTGTAAATCAAAAATTTTGTTATATGAAGTATCCAAATGGCCCTGTAAGTTTCACCAATTCACCTCAAGGTTTCTAGACACCTACAGCCATAGACTCCATTGCCCAATGATATTTGACTCTTTGAACATTATATCACAAGACCTGAAAGAAAATCTTCAACCAAAACATAAACAAAACCTGTGCGTAATACCTAGCCTAAAACACTATCATAACAGATACAAATCATAAAGAGAGAGCCCTCTCTGATCACAGTTTGGCTAGAAGCAGTGATCCAAAGATTGGTTAGTGGTTACCCCGGCCGTATTCCCTTGGGAGTCATAGGGAACAACCTGGGTGTTAACAAGTTGTTTTATTGATTTGTTACATAAATTAAGATATGGATCATTGTGTTGTCTTTTGCTAGTGCATTTGATGATGATCTAAGAAGAAGAAGATTTACAAGTGTTTTCCCAATAGCGGGTTTTTCCTTGGTTTCAGACAAATCATGGTGTCTCTATGTGTGTGCATACTTTTCTTCTATTGTTTATTTATTTTCCATTACATTGATGATGTTTTTCTCTCTACATAGTTTCATATGTTGATGAATATTGATGTCAATATGAATAATGTAATAATGATATGGGGTAAAATTAACGTGTTAATGAAGAAATGTAATTATGAAAGAGAAGAACAATGTAGCCCTATGAAAAACTAGAATGGTTTGAGAGCTAGGTTGAAGAAAATCCATGAATACACCCTAATGATGACACCATTGGTAGAAGCAAGAAGAGGATGGTGGAGACCTAAAAGAATTCCGTGTTTCAAGAAAACCCTAGGCAACTTGGTTATTAGGGTTTCATGGATTCTATTAGGGTTAGGTTTTGAGGGAAACCCTAGATTATGGAAAATATGAGATATGGAATGTAGCATGGTCAATATGACGATGCTCAAAAACTTGTGATAGATTTGACAAAGCCTTAGATGGAATAGTCCCTAGTAAGCCTAGTTGGATAACGAAAGGGAACATTGGTATATGTACCATGAACAATGATGGCTCTTAATATTGGTTCAAGAGGGAAAGGATCAACTTTAATTGAAGGTAAGTATTTCTTGACTTATTATGCCTCTTATTTTTGTTTAGACTTATGGATCTAATTAGTATGTATAGTGTTTATACTTCTTGCATATGTATTCGAATATATGGATTTTTCTAACCCCCTTGATAAGAGGTGATGAGTGGGTCCTTGTTTAGGATCATTTGAAATGTAGGAGGGATGGAAGAACTATATGAAAATATTTCAACATGCTACAAGCAACCTATGTCTAATGAAAATATAAACAGGTATTTGAAGACCCCAAGGTATGCATGGTATGTTGTAATAACATTAATGGCTAGGGAAGCCCTAAGGTTTGATGTCCCTTTCTTTAATGGCTCATACATTAATATGAAATTGACTTAAATATATGTCTCCTATGATGAAATGGTCTACCTGGTATTGAACATTTTTATCTTCTTGAATTTTATGAGCCCAACTGATGTTAATATATTAATATACTTGATGTTAAACTAGAATATATCTATATATTGAATATCTTGATCCTAAGAAAGGATAACACCTTGACTCTAGTAGATGATACTCTTAATACTTGTCATACATAGGTCATGATGGATTTCATATAGAAGGATAGTTCATTGACCCTTATACATGATACTATTAGTAATTCCTGTGATAATCATGATGAAAGCATATGGAAAGAGAGATTGACACTCTCGTTGTTTTTTGGTATTGAATGATCTATCTTGATTCTATTGATCATGATAAGCATGGTAACATTTATGTTAAAGGTATAAAAATGAGGTTGATATTCTAGACCTCTTACTAACACTGGTCATTTATTGATAACTATGGCATATTCAATTTACCTAATCTGTGCATTTGTCTTAATAAAAGGTGTTATTATGTTCATGATATGATGTCACATATGTCTCCTGCTATAACCACTCAAGTCTAATCCCTTAATGAAATATTGATAACCTGATGTTGATGACCATGATAGATATAATTCTATGATCAAATAGATCCAATGTTGCCTAACTCGAGGAGTGACAGGTTCATAACATGGATTAAGATGAATGAAGTAGATTCTGAGTTAGAGGGAGAATATCTTCTCAAGATTCTTACTCATATTACTATTTTCATTATGTGATGACGTTGAAGTATGATTTATGTGCATATGAAATTATTTTACTTTAAAAAGGTCATAGAACTCAAGCCCATACAAAAATTATGGTTTTTGTTCTAGAAATAGGCACAAAATTGGAAGATTTTTTCCACCGACACACTCATGCTACGGCATAGGTAGCGTTGAGGAAGCTGAAGAAATTCCCTTGCTAAGATGAAGGGAGCGTGAAAGGGTTGACTACCATTGACCATCATCTGAATTTTTTTGAAGCTGTCTAAAATCTTAATCAAAATGTCTCTGATATATTGTACTATTGTAAATTAATTTCTAAAGTTGTTGGGTTAAATTTTTTATCACATAAAAATGAATTATTGTGCATGAAATCAAATGATCACTTGGAAGATTTTAGTACTATGGATGTGTTTCAGATAACAGTAAGATTTGAAAGTAGGAAAATCTTGAACGTTTTCCATAATATGAACATGAATACTGAAATTGTGTTTATAGGTGACTGAGAAAAACATATAGATACGTAACTATGCTTATGCTACAAGTTGTTGGCATGATTCGACTAATATTGATATAGATGAGCAATGTTTGAGTTTCTTCATGAGGCTTGACAATGAATTAGAAATTTGAATTGATGATTGAGATATGTTTTGAACTATAGATCTCTCTACGATAGCAAATTTAGAGTTGACATGACGTCTAATGATTTGATTTGATGATTGTTTATTTTCCTTGATGTCTATTTTATGTGGGCATAGTGACCTTCAATGGATTATGTGGGTATTTAGAAAAAAATATTTTATTAACCTCCTTTTTTGTAGCAAAATGGCTGAGGTATTGATAATTGCGATTCAACATGAAAATGGAACCTACATGACTCATCCTTGGTGTATTCATTTGCACATAGTGACAAAAATTACTTGTATTATGACTATGAGAATGACTTGGTGAAGTTTTAAATTGATATTGCATGGTTGATTACAACTTCTTGGCAGGATCATAAATAAAGTCAAGACTTGATATAACCTATCCATATCACCTGCTTGAAAGGATTGATATTGTGATATTGATAACTTTGATAATGGTTACGATTTGGCTTCTAAACTTTGATGAGATGAGTTTATTGATATGATGGTACAACATTAATTTATGTAAGGCTGATTATGTTGGATTATCAAGGAATTATGCTTGGAGCATTGCATGAGGCAAGTTTCCTGATCCAGATATATCTATATTCGACAGTTATCGGATGATGTCAAGATGACGATTTTCAAGGTATGGCTTTGATTTTGATTATGGTTTTTGTTTTATATCCTGATTATCTACTCTTGATAGATGATAATGATCTAATGATCTAAATCAGAGGGAGATGGCTTATGAAGCTCAAAATGATGTATCATGACATGATAAATTTATTTATGGAATTTGGAAAAGAAATTCTATATTGCAAAGCTATTGAAAAATGTTTTGGAAATGTAAATGCTTGGATACTCTGATTTGAAGTTTAAGATGTTGTTGAACTTGACTTGGAAACAACGAGTTGATTGAAGCATTGATTTTCAATTTTGAACATCCATCTGTATATATATGATGTGCATAGAGCCTAAATAAATTCACGACAAAGGTGATTCATTCACATAGAATTTCCACCGAACATCCTTTCAAATATCTGCATGAGATGTTCTATTTTTTAGGCTAATATATTTCTTCTATGATATGTGACTACATCGATGTACTGTTGATATTTGATATTACTTCTATTGAGAACATTTAGATGTTGCTTTAGTATGATATCTTCCATGGTATCTTGGATGAGAGTTCCATACCTGACCAAGATTGAATAGGATGTTGCTAGCATGGCTAGATGTGAAGCAGGAGGCACAAGCTCCTTAGAGAGTTATCTGAGCATGATATGGATATGACATGGATACATTGTGATGGAATTTAATTGGAAGCAAATCACATATCTATAGTTGGGACGAAGATACTCCCATATTTTGAGACATTGAAGTTATTCGACATAAGCTTAGGCTAGTGATTGGTACCTCCTTGAGAGGGAGGATGATTATGGTATCCTTTTGTTATTTACATGATTATTTCGATCTAACATGATATATGATTTAATTTCCTGAATGAACAAAACAATTTCTCTTGAGAAAAGAAGATATCAAATTTTAGTATGATGAGAGCAACACTGAACAATTTCATTGAGCCAACTCATCCTCCATGTTTGAGCTCCCAAGGTGAGGAATTGAGATAGATGGCTCTTGGGGTTGAGGGAACTTTGGACAATAAAGTATGACCCCTATCTATTACCCATAACATTAGATATGTTGCTCACCTACCTTCATAGGGTCAGAGAATGTTGCTTTCCTTTTTGTTCTTTCGAGAGTATACCCCAGTTGGCATCATAACCACAAGTAGGGCCGCTCCACATTTGACCAATGGGTTGACAGTGTACTTGGGGTGTAAAACCCAAGTTGATTATGATACAGGTGTTCTACCATGTGACTATTCAGGGTCATCAACAGGAAGATCAGTACGAAATATAATGGGTTGAGATAACCCTACTTAGTTCTAGGTTGAGATTGAGCTCCTTGATGTGTTCCTACGGTTGAGATGTGATCCACTATGTGCTTGGATATAATATTGCTAGATATGGGGTTATAGATGTTTAGCTCCAACGTGACATTCTAGGTCGAGATGTTCTCCCTGATGTAGTTATATGTTGATATTTTCTCCTTGACGATATGCTCTTCGATGATAATTTATGATGATATTCTATGTAGTAGCCCACTGGAAGAGATTCTCGGTACTAGCCTAATGGATGGAGGGTGGTATCTTAAGCTCCTCTCTAGTAATAAATTCTTCTTCTTCTAGATTCAATAATGTTCAACATACAAGCGAGAACAATGAGGAGATAACCAGGAATAAGAAAGGGATCAATCGAGATGTACATTGATGATTTATGATGATGATATACTTCAGGTGATCATGGCATGATGACTGAGTGATAGAGATGGTGAGGGATGATACATGATAACACTTCAACAAATGATAATGGAATATTGATCAATGGACAAATATTGGCAGGTGGAATTATCCCTAGTTGAGAGGGAGTGCTAATTTTTGCAACTGTGGTTAAATTCCACTTTCGAGAACTCATATGATGAAGATAATAATTTCGATATATTGCTATTTTCTAGAGGACCAGAATCGACCTAAATATCACCTTATTTGTACAAGCGAAAGTTGGTTATGAATTTATTTATTTAGTCTTGTATATTGGATCAGGATGGCCCTAAGCACATGTAAGACTGGTTAGGTCAGCCTCAATCCCAAGTGGACCCTTATGAAAACCTATAAATATAAGTGACCTGAAGCTCATTTCTGCACATTGATCAAGCCATCTTGTACGCTTCTCTTTTGTCTTGGCTCACACGAGTCTAATAGACTAAGTTCACACAAGGGTCCAAAATCATAGTGGTGAAGCTTGCACCGATCTATGGTTTTATGATTCTCTAATGTTGGCATGTAACTGGGTATTTTCATCCCTAGACCCTAGAAATGTATGGTCAAGAGATCATCTAGGAAGTCTCAAACGTTAGCATAGCGTGTCTAAGGGATTTTTTGGGAGTCTAGGATTTTCACAGATTAGTTTTGTCCCTAGACCCTGACACTGAATGGTCTAGGCAGCATCCAATCTACTATAGAAACTGGTAGAGTAGCCTCATGGGAGCATATGGACTTCCATGGATGCTCACATGCAAGCTTGAAGAGAGCATCTAGGGTTCACAGAATATTTGGGTGTGTTTGGTCCCTGGACGTGCTCATATAGTTCATGAGGGAGCATTAAGACTATTATAGACGCTCACACAACTCCTCCTCCATGAAACTAGGACCAAAATACAATTTATCAGTACGCGATAGTGTTCATCAATATGTCACAGTGTTCAACATTATCCAATAGTATTCAGCAATTTTCATCAGTGTGACAGTAGTATCTAGCAACTGACTATAGTTAGTGACAACTCATTACACACCTTAGAATAAAGGTTTTGATTATAAGCATTAGTATATTCATTTCATGGATGTCACCATTGTTTTATTTATTTGTCCCATAAATGAAGATATGGATCATTGTACTCTCTTTTGCTGAATCATTTGATGAAAATCTAAGAGGAAGGAGATTTGCAAGGGTTTTCCCCATAGTGGGTTTTTCCCTAGTCTCGGACTAATCCTAGTGTCTCTACGTGTGCGCATGATTTTCTTCTATTTTTCCTTTATGCTCCATTGCATTGATGATGTTGATGATGTTTTTCTTTCTACATAGTTGCATATGCTGATGAATAATGATGTAAATCTGAATAATGTAATAAGGATATGGGGTGAACTTAATGTGTTAATGAATAAATGAAATTATCAAAGATAAGAACAAGCAAACCTATAAAAAATTAGCACTTTTGTTGTGTCAACATCATTAAACAATGAAACATATACTTATGAGGGTGGTTGTTTTACTGTGTCAATATCATTAAAAAATGAAACAAGTCTTCATGAGGATGGTTCTTTTATTGTCTCAACCTCGTTAAAAATTGAAATGGGTGTCCATGAGGATGGTTATTTTTCTATGTCAACCTCATTAAAAAATGAAACTGGTCCCCATGAGGATGGTTCTTTTACTGTGTCAACCTCATTAAAAAATGAAACTAGTATAGGAGGATGGTTTTTTCATTATGTAAGCCTCACTAAAAAATTAAACAAGTCCTTGTGAGGGTGGTTATTTCACTGCGTCAACCTCATTAAAAAATGAAACAGGTCCTTTTGACGATGATTCTTTACTGTGTCAACCTCATTAAAAACATAAAAAGGTCAGAATGAGTATAGTTTTTTATTTGTCAATCTTGTTAAAAAATGAAAGAAATCCACCTCTAATTGAGTTGAGTCTTTCACCTTATCTTGTTAATGAACCTTCAATTCATCTGCCTATTAGTAACTAGTAGCATACTTAGGCGAATGAAATAAAGCTTGGGGGGCATGTTCCTATGTCATTATTCACGAGACACGGAAATTTATGCCAGTTTTCCATTGTTTCAAGTTTATGTAAAAATGAAACCACTCTCAAACGTAGTTTTTCTCTATTTCAATATTGGGTAAAAATGAAACCACTTTCAATCATAGTTTTCCTTTGCTTCAAGCTTGTGTAAATATGAAAAATCTCTCAAGCATATTTTTCCTTTGTTTCAATCTTCTATTAACATGAAACCTATCACAAGTCCATTTCGGTTATTATTTTCAAGACTTTTTAAACTCATGAAAATCAAGATCTTCTTTTGTTATATTTTCACACTCGTAAAATGTACACGAAAATATTGATTTCTTTCCATATTTTCCTGCTCGTTAATTAAATTGAAATTCGGTGATAATGAGTAAATTTTTATCACTTTTTTGGACTTGTTAAAACTTATGAAAAAGTGAAACCCTTGAGTTACATTTAAGCCATATTCTGACTCCCAAAATATTAAAGGTTGTTGAGCATGCTTGTCTATTTCAAACTTGTTAAAGTAAATAAAAAAGTGTCTTCTTGATATAAGTTTACCCATTTTATGGATCATGTGAAATATTTATGAAAAAAGTATAATTTGAAAAATCATGGTAAAAATTGTTCTCTCTTACATTATTTTACCCTTTTCCAAGTTTGAGAGACTAAATTTAGAAAAAAGGAAATTTTAGAGTTTACTTATGTTTTTCTCGTGACTCCCTAAAAATGACAAATGTTGGGCTCTACTTTCTCTCGGCTCATTGAAAGTTTACGTTGAAGGAATTGCATAAGTTTCCTTTTTGTGTCCTTTTAAACTCTTTAAATATGAAGATGACATTGATTTATCCCTTCATTGGACTCATAAAATGTAAACAATGCATGAATTATTAACCATGACAATATCAAACCACTCCTTCCTAGTGTTTGTTAAAAATACTCCGAGGGACTCATCCAAAGGATGAGCTTATATGAAAATAATATGTTATCCTCCTCAATATTATCTAAAAATAAAGAGGTAATTTCCAATACTGGTGGGGGTAAATTGGAAATAAATGTTTGTTTTTTTATTACAAAGGGTAGGGTGTCACTCTTGAACATGACACTCCATCACCTTTGTGTCTAGGTTGGGAAATCCATTTGCCTCTCAATTGACCACACCTTATTGAAAGTATTCAGATCAGTTTCGAGCCTTATGTTTGAGTCAAATGCTGCCAAGTCAAAATATTTTGTCACCAATATGTTCAAGAGAAGTTCAAGCTAAGTTGAAATTACCTTACAATTCATAGCCTTCAATCACATCGGTCATTCTTGAGTCAATCCTAAACCACTCAAAATTTGTTCTTCAGAACTTAACATGAGTTTCGTGTCATATCCCCTCTTGTGGCATGCCACTTCCTATCGACATCAGCTCATTATTAGCTCTTTATTGAGGAAGCTGACTTAGAAACCTCCTTTAGTACCTAGAAGCTTGCATGCCTTAATGGTAGGTTTCTCACTTTTAACAAAAAGTTCTCACCATTTATCGTCAATTGAATGATTCTATGAGTTTTTTACTCAAAAACATTTAATTGCACTTCATATATTGTATTAGATTACCTTGATATCCATTTTCATTATTGGTGGTTACTCTTGCACCTGTTAATGGTTTACATCATTGACTAGTAATTAGGTGGTTTCTACCATATTCGACTTCAAGGCATTCGTTTACATGGTTACATTTGTACATTAAGAAATGAAGATCAAGACCTTGGATATAGTTTCATCCATCCAGGTTGCACAGAGTTTGAAGATATTCAGGATTATAAAGAGGGATCCATATTTATGGTTGTCCATACGATGTGTATTGTTGACATGGGTCTTTTAGTATTTTCATACTGATTCATTGAGATATTTATGCTCTGAATATGGAAATATCTATCTCAATGATGTTTATATGAAAGCATGATATCGCAAACCTTTATTGTCTTTTTCAATTTTTCAACCCATTGGTCTTTGATTCGCAACTTTTACATGATAAAGAGCTTCAGTCATCAAGCATATTTTCTGTCTTTTAAATTTAGGGAGTGATCTATTACAGAAAATATTTTCATCATGACTATTAAGTTAGATCTCTCGTCATTTGATGAGTGTCTCAACTGAATACCGTATGAAACTTGAAGTATATTAATACCAGGGACAAAAGTAATTTTTGGTTGCACTTCTTAAAAACCATTTTTTAGTATCTACACAGTTTTTCTAGACATTATCTATGCATGTGTACTTTATACCATTATGGCTTACACAATTCTGTGCACTATCTTTGATTATTAACTATTAAATTGTTCATGTAAGTAAAAATAAAAAAAGATAATTTCTAAAATATTATATGGAGGACTATTATCCAAATTAGAAACCTCAAACTACTACATACATGCACCTCATCCCTTGGTTCGTGGATGTAATTTTCTCCTCTTAAGAATCATATCCATTGAGAAGAGGAACTAGAAACCTCCTTCTCTTGCCTATAAATTGTTCATAAGACTAGAGGAAGAAGAGGGACTTGGATTTTTAAACTTATACCTCAGATTTTAGGTCTTAAGATTTTGTCCTTGAGAGAAGGAATGAAGACCATTGGAAGAGGCTTGTGACATCAATAAAACTAGGTTGTAAGATTTTTCTCCTTTGAATTCAATACAAAGTGGTCGTTCTTTCCTAATTGTGGCTATTTTGATGTGATTTGTAAGATTGCTTGATTACTCACATGGTTTATAATTAATTAGTGATAAAACTATATGTTGTATGTTAAGTTAGGGATTTATTTTACCTTTCATTCTATATGCAAAATTATTTTATCGCCTTGAATGGTTTTGTCTATGTAGATCACTTTTTGAGCATCATGGAGAACTTGTGGAAAGCATTAGGAAAACCTCTAAGGCATTGAGGAAAGGTTGGTTGTTGAAACAATAGAAAGGATTCCTATGAGCACATCACTTATAAGTAAGTGATTCTTTGGATATTACATGTTTCATGTTTTAGTTATAATATAATGAAAGGTAGAAATTATTTTGATGTTTATCACTAGGTTTTGTTGGAAATCTAGGGAGATTGTTTTGTGTCCTCATTGGGAAATCCATTTGCCTCATAGTTGACCACACATTATTGAAAGTATTCAATTTGGTTTTGGATCTTATGTTTGGTTCAAATTCTTCCAAGCTAAAATTTCGTGTCACCAATATTTTCAAGAGATTTTCAACCTCATTTGAAATTATGTTGCAATTCATAGCCTTTGGTTGGTTTGGCCATTCCCTAGTCATTTTTGAACTAGTCAAAAATTGTTCTTCAAAGCTTTACATGAGTTTCGTGTCATAGGCCCTGAAGTGAAAAGTTGCTTCCTATCAACATGAACTAACTATCAACTCATTATCCAGTAGGTTGACTTAGAAACCTCCTTTACTATCTTAAAGCCTGCATGCCTTGATGACATATTTCTCATTTTCGACAATAAGTTACCTTCATTGGCCTTCGATCGAATGACTCTATGAGTGTTTGACTTCAAAACATTTAATCATACTTCATATATTGTACTAAATTACCTTAAGATCCATTGTCAATATTGGTGGTTTCTCTCGCACATGTTAATGGTTTACATCATTGATCGATAATGACAGGGTTTCAGCCATGTTTGACTTCAAGACATTTACTCACATGGTTACATTCATACATGAAGAGATGGAGATCAAGACCATGGATCTAGTTTCATCCATCCAGGTAGCGTGAAGTTCTAATATATTCATGATTGTAAATATGGATCCATATTTATGGCTGCTTTCATACTATGTCTATTGCTGACATGGATATCTGTGTATTTCTGTAATTATTCATTGAGATACATATGCTCTAAGTATGGTAATTCCTACCTCAACGATGTTAACATGAAAACATGATATTCTAATCCTTGATTTTTTTTTTAGGTCTTCAACCAATTGATCTCTGATTCAAAACTTTGACATGACAAGGCGCCTCAGTCATCAAGCTTCTTTTTATGGCTTTGCACTTTGTGGGGGGCAACTGTTACACTAAACTTTGTCACCGTGACTATTAATTCTAATCTCTAACCATCCAATGAGTGTCTCAAGTTAATCCCCTATGAAGCTTGAAGTAAAACAATACCAGGGCCAAAAGGAATTTTGGCTTGCACTACTTAAAAACCGTTAGTATCTATGCATTTTTCATCGACACTACCGTTATACCAATGTGGCTTGTGTAATTCTTCGCATTGTATTCCACTATAAACTATGAAATCCTGTTCATGAAAGTAAAAATATAAAAGAAACTTCTAGATGCTTTGATGGAGGAATATTATCCCAATTAGAAACCTCGAACTACTACATAGTTTCCCCTCATCCCTTGTTTCAGTTAGTTTCCCCTCATCCCTTGTTTCATTGAACTGATCTTCTCCTCTTAAGAATCATATCCCTTCGGAAGAGGAACTAGAAACATCCTCTTTCCTAGAAATTTAGCATAAGAATAGAGGAAGAGGGGAGACTTGGATTTGTAAACTTAAGCTACTAATTTTGGGTCTAAAAATATTGTCATAAAGGGAAGGATAATGTTTATCTGTCAGTAAAACCCAAGAATAGCACCCTTCATTGGGGTAGTTGTGATAAATTAGCCCCTTCGTTTTGTGGGCCTTTTCAATGCCTTGCCTGAGTTGGTCATATCGCTTACCAGTTAACCTTACCAAATCACGTACATGTTCATAATATATTCCATGTTTTTTTATTAAAGGAATATATTTATGATCCTACACATATTATTTATTGGTATGGTATATAATTAAATCATTGGTTGAACACCTACATATATTAGATCAGAGAGAAATAATGTTACAAAAGTGAGTTATCATCTCGGTTAAAGTGCAATGAGATCAATTTAGCGCATAAGAGTCTACTTGGGAAGATGAAAAATTTATGAAAGAAGCTTATCCTACTCTTTTTTGAGGAATTAGAAACATTGGGACAATGTTTCACTCAAGGGAGGGGAGATGTAGTATCTCATGGTAAAACTTTTAAATATTTTTTTTTAGAAAACTTTCACTCGGTTGTGCACCATGTGAAGGCCTCATGTATATTACAAATATATTTATTTAATATTTAAAAAAAAATAATGTAGCTAGTCATAAATCAAATGGAAAGGTTACCAACCACAACCTAGGTAGTTGGAACAATTATGAGCAACAATTATCGGCAATGCGGTTACCAACCCAAGCTTGTCATAGGAATGAAATATTTATCAAAAAATGGGACACTACCTAATGGAAGGAGAAGAATATGAATGAGTGACATGGACACAGAGGGGAATTTCTAAGTTGGTGCAACCAATGAAATTCCAAGGAGAACCTAATGTTCAAATTCATAAAATTGGGCTATGTTTGGTTGGGACTTCATACTCTTATGCATTGTGCATAAATCACTTCTATAACTATTGGGTGTGGAGTTGGCTCGGTGGGAGTTGCAGTTATGACTAGTCTCACAGGGTGGGCTGAGAATTTCTTTTTGTGCTTTATGTCCCAACTAATAAGCAGTATAAAGGAAGGAACATGTAAGTAACCATGAAACTTTTCTTATTGAATATGAAATGACCTATTTTTTATTTCTAAATGAGTTTTTTGAATGGATATGCGTATGTCTTCATTTTGAATAATGAAATGAAATTGTGTAAAAAATAACATATTGTGATTTTGTTTTAAATATTATATTGTCTTTGTTTTTTTTCCATAGGATTTATGGCTTAGAGTTTAGGCTAGGTCAAAGTGATCAATAACCTACATGCAATCTCTTCAGTTTTACAACGATATCTAATTAAATAATACTAGACGATATTTAAGTGCGTATAGAGTGAAAAGTAAATGAGATTGTGTATAAAATGTTGTCTTTACTAATTATCAACCACTGAGAATGAGAGTTGAATAGGGTGTAAATTTTGAAGGCACGGAGTCAGCCTAGGGCCAAGTCGGGAGTTCCACAAACCGATACAATCTCATGGCCTCTAAAATATAATACAACTAAAAAAAAAAGGTGACGAAAACCCAAATTTTGTTTTCAATGAATCATTTCTAGTGTAGAAATTTTGCAAGAACAAACCTTTGTGATAGTACAATAGAAAGTAAATGTAACAATTGTTTAATGTTATATTTGTATGTAACCAATTAATTGAAAAGTATAACTATTAATAGAAATACGAAAAGAAAATAAAGCATCCATACATCAAAGCATATACACATAACGCTTCATTCCATGCGGGTCAGTAAATGTCGAGACTTTACATTCTCCATATTTTCTAAAGAAAACATTGTTGGAGTAAGAAAAAGAAACCCATTTGCTAAAATTACAATAATGTGGAGTATGTAACTAAATGGATACCATTGAGAAAACAAAGGTTTAGAACAAACTTAGTTTACATATTATATCCAAAAAAGTTATAGTATATTTCATGGATGCTAGAGGCATATTAACCCTTTACACTTTTTTTTTCTCATCCCTAGATATATTGAAAATGAATTGGGTAGTATGTTTTGAAGGAAAACCCAACTTCACCATAGAAAACTAATAGTAGATCAGGGTGGAATTCCTAGAACAACAATTGGTGAAAGATAGCATGCACCTAGAGAGGTAAGTCTACCGTAAACTAAGTGTATTCTAGCCAAAACCTTGAATGGTGACATCTTTTCTACCAACACAATTCATCTGTGGAGAATATTTGGAAGTAAGGGAATTACCTTAAAAAAAATAAAAAATGCAAAGGATATAGTAAATGACGCAAAAGAGGGTTACCTATTTTGGATCCCATGTGCTTTCCTGAAAGGGTACACTATTGATATCCTCAATTGATCCGAATTTAAAAAACAGTGCGAAAACTTACATATATAACCATAAATACAAAAATTCAATAGAAATATCATTTCATTTCATTAATATCAAATACTGAAATATGCTTACAAACAAAATGGAAACAAGACTAGCTCAGGCGATCGTAACTTGTTTATGAGAAGTGTTGTGGTGGCTACATGTCTCTAAACTATGTTACAATGAAGCTCCATAACCAATTTATTATTGAGAAACAATGGAAGACCCTAAACATCAAGAAACCTAACCCTAGGAGATGAGCTGCCAAAACTATCTGCCCCGTCTCGGTAAATTGGTACATTAATTTTTTGGGATTGTAACTTTGGAATACGATATCTGTTTGGCTATCATAATACCTCATTTAGAACATCTCAAAGAGTAGGTTGAAAAAAAACAAAATTTAGGCCATTTTGGATTTTTGTAGACTCTTTTTTTTCCCTAAAAGCATTGTTTAGGGCCTCAAAATGGCACCAAAAGATCACGACCTGACAAAGTACCAAAATTAGTAAACTCGGGTGCAATTAAGGAAACCAAGAAACTAAAAGAGATAGTGTTGGAGGTCCAAGTGGAATAGGAAGGTGGACACCAATATCCGCCTAGATCATTCTCCCCCCCTTAGGAAGCAATGGTCCCCATTGCATTGAGTGTCTCCACGAGATGGGTAAACATCTACTAAACTTGGTTCTTGGTGAGCCATTTTCTGTGGTTTAGGATTTCACCAGATTTGACAACCCCATATAGTTGTATCTTTTTTCAGTGAGTTTTCTTGACCATATGTGTCCATAATCTGACTAGTTAGGGCCTATTATATGAAGTCTAGGTTTAACTCAATTGGTGTGAGTTGTTCAGCAATGTATCATGTGTCCAGCAATGGTGGGAAGTATGGTTGAAAGCAGTCCATATTGAACACTGCGTGCAGGCCAAGAAATAGGGGAATTCTAAGCTCAAAAGCATTATCCCCCATAACCTCAGCAATGGTGTAAGGACTATAGGAATTTACAAGGTAAGTTCCTTAGATTGAACACCAAAAGACACCACTCACAAATAGATCACATTTCAGTACATCAATATTATTAACGTGGCTAAAACCCTCAACGAGGGAAATAATCCATAGCCTAAGCCAACATGCGCACTTCAGGAAATATTATTAATAAAAAGAAACAAAATTTACATAAGTTTCTCTTAGAAATGGTCACCGGAAAAATGACCATCCATTCTCTTTAAATAGAGATAATGGACCAATCGGGGGTTAAGCCATGAAACAAGTATTAGTAATACCAAGGATATAATTAACCATTAGATCACTTCATGTCTAAAACACATTGTGATTGCCGGATTGAAAGTTATAAAAACTACATACTGAAGAAACATACTTTACCTAAATATACACTAGACCAAGTTATACTTAATTATTTTCTGTGTCGGAATATCCTAACATTCCCCATTAAGAACTACTTGGGATAGGATTGAAGGATGTATAAATATGACACAATAAGAGAAGAAGGAAGGAATTAGATCCTATCCCCCATTAGTGACAACATCCTAAACTCCAAACATAAATCGAAGTTTACTAAACTTCACCTCCATGGGAGCCTTTGTTTGCAACTTCATCATCACTTGAAACAATATTTCACTTCAAGAACATGGGCATGAATGAGATTTCTAATGAAGTTCATGTCTATTTCAGTGTGTTTGTTGCCCTGATGTTGGAATGGATATTTTTATAGTTTAATGACACTTGACTATCACACCAAAGTGTAACTGGATATTGCTGCTAAAAACCAAGCTCTGATAAGATTTGACAAAGCCATAGGGCTTCCTTACTAGTTTCAATGACACCAGGATACTCTACTTCTACTGAATAAAGAGAAACAAAACTTTATTTCTTGTAAGCCCGTGAAATAGGTCAAAAGAAAGAGTGAAGACATAACCTGTAGTAGACTTTCGATCATGAGGGTCACTATCCCAATCTAAATTAGTGAAACCAACAAATAGAGGTGATGCTTATGCACTGTAATGAATCCCAAACTAAATTTTACCTTGAACATAACGAATGATTATTTTAGCTTCTTTCCAATGACTTTCATGTGGTTTGTGCATAAACTGAGCAACAAGGCCACCAATAGAGGAAAGTTTAGGACATATATGGGGCAAATACAAAAGTTTTCCAACAACGTAATGGTATAAGGTAGCATAAACTTCAGGGTAACTACAAGCGACTGAAAGTTTGACTCTAAACTAAAAGGGAGAAGGGTTTGGCATATAGCATTCCATGTGAAAGTGGTGCAGAATATCACAGGAATACCTAGACTGGGAAAGGGAAATACCTTCTTTGGATTGCAAGACCTGAAGACCATGAAAATAATGCAAGTGTCCTAAGTCTGTCATTTCAAAATTATTTTTAAGGCTAGAAGTCACATGGTTTATAAGGTTTGGATCACTACTAGTAAGGATAAGATCATAAACATAAATAACAAGAATGATAAGGGACTTACCACTTTCTTTGTGTAGACAATATTGTCAGAATGACACCTAGAAAATCCATTATCTAAAACAAAACTATCCATTTTAGCATACCAAGGCCGAGGGGCTGGCTTGAGACCATAAAGGGATTTCTTAAGCTGACATAAAAGGCTATAGTATTTTTGTACAAATCCAAGAGGTTGTTCCATATATATTTCTTCATGCAGGAAGGTGGATATGACATCCATCTGATGGAATTCCCATTTGAAAGAGGCATCAAGGGAAATAAAAAGGCATATAGAGTTCAATTTGGAAATAGGGGAGAAGGTTTCAAAATATTCAATGGCTTCAAGTTGTCAAAAACCCTTAGCAATAAGATGATATTTATGTTTACCAACTTTTCCATCTGGTCCAAACATGGTTCTATAAACCCATTTGCATGTAACAAGTTTTCATCCCTTTGGAAGAGGAACAAGGTCCCATTTACAATGTTCCAATAATGAATGATTCTCTTTGTTCATAGCTACATCCCAATATCGATGGCCTGAAGCTTCTGTAATACATGTGAGGATCATAATTTGCTGAAACTTGAGCTAGTAAAGAAGAGGCCTTAGTGAATTTATAATGTTTACGACGTTGATCTGTAGGATCACCTACAAGAGCACCTAATGCATCCCAAGTAGCACAGACTCATTTTTGAAGCTGAAGAGGTGAAGGAAGATCATGAGAAGGTGGGGGAGGATTGTCATCCTTGTTGTCATCATCTGAAGAAGGAATTTTTTCAAAAGTATAAGAGATAGAGAGAGGTGGCACATCGACCGAACTAGGCTCGTAGGATGATATATTTTCAACAAACTTTAGATCTTTCCTAATCATTATATTCTTGGATTTAGGTTGAGGAAGAATATATCCTTTGAAATCTTCAGATTATCCAACAAAAATACATTTTTTACTCTTAGGTTCTAAGGCTTTATGTTTCTCATCTAGAATATGGGTCCATGTTTCACTTCCAAAAACACTAAAGTGACTTACAATTGGCTTAATTGAGCTCCATGCTTCTTCTGGAGTGATATTCTTTAAAATTTAGTAGGAGTGCACTTTACTATGTCATTTGCACAACTAATTTCTTTTGCCCAAAAATTAAGACACTGTCCTTTAGATTGAAGCATACAATTAGCCATTTCCTTTAAGGTGTGATTCTTCCTTACAACTACACCATTTTGTTGTGGGGTATATGAAACAATATGTTGCGATTAAATTCCATGCTCAGTGCAAAAGTTGATGAATTTGTATTTAATATACTCTCCATCATTGTCAGATCTTAGCTTATAAATTTTATGTCCAGATTGCTTCTCAACAAAATCCTTAAAGGCCAAGAACATGTTAAAGACGTCACTCTTGATTTTTAAGAAGTATACCCAACTGTGTCTAGAAAAATCATGAATCGAACATGAGAAATACTTATAAATAGAGAATGAATAAATTGGAAGTGGGCCACACAAATCACTACGCGCAAGTTGTAAGGGGGTTACAGTGATCCAACTGGCTCTAGAGAGACACACAGGACAAAGAGGGCTCAAAAATCAAAGTGTTTGGATTAGGCTCAAAACAAGTTCATCTTAAGTATCTCGTCATCGTGATTACAGTGGTGTGAATGGTTCATCAAACCGAGCTTGTACATGAAAGATAGAGCTCTTCAAAGTTTGACATGACAGGGGAAATGTGGGGCCCACAGTGTACAACTTGGCATCCCAGTAAGTAGGTGGGACCCACATGGCAGCCCATCAGCCATTAACATTTTGCATTCTTTCATTGGTATCCTAAACTTGCATAAGAGACAAAAATCATTTTTAAAATGGTTATTAAATAACAATGTAACAAAATTAATATATAGTTATTAATATAACTATATGAACACAATGATTATTGTAAGGTCGACGGGTCACAACCTCCCACCATCCAAATCGCAATCGCCCTTTTAATGAAAGAAAATGCATATATATGTATTTTTGGGTCGGCGGCCATAACCCCTGACGAACCCTCCTCCATCACATATTAAAACATATATATGTTAAGGCCAACGGCCATAACCCCTGCCGGCCTTATCGCAATCACCCCTACCCACATAATATTGGATATATATTATCATAAGGCCGCAACAACCTCCCACCGGACAAAATCACAATCGCAATATAAATCACAACAATAATATATTTAAGATCAACATCCATAGCCCCTACCAAACCTTCCGAAGGCTTGCCACCTATATATCATATGTTACATTGTATTATGGGGTGGGCACGGGCCATCGGCAGTGGACCCAACCCACACCCTATCACCCCAACCCACACACACACACACAGATATATATATATATATATATATATATATATATATATATATATATATGTATGTATGTATGTATGTATGTATGTATGTATGTATGTATGTATGTATGATATGTATGTATGTATGTATGTATGTATGTATATATGTATATATATATATATATATGTATGTATATGTATGTATGTATGTATGTATGTATATGTATATATATATATATATATATATATATATATATATATATATATATATATATATATATATGTATATATATATGTATATATGTATATATGTATATATATATATATATATATATATATATATATATATATATATATATATATATATATATATATATATATATATATATATATATATATATATATATATATATATATATATTGGCGAAAAGCCCATCAATCACGCCGATATATATGGAAAGACCAGCATATAATATTTCGATACTTAGCGTCGATTGCTGATATTTAAGGCACTAACAATAGTTAAGGGTGCCTAATGTTAGTGCGGGGTTTATATCATTGTGGTTTTATAAAACATATATATGGAGGCATGGGATTTGATCCCCCGACCTCTCCTCAACTAACCTCTATGTTTTCCATTGAGCCATAATGATCTATTTGTTGGTAAATCTGCCCAGCGATTTTATTTAAACTCATAGTTTTTACTTCTGCATGGAGTTCAAGGAGGTAGAATGTGGGCACAGATTTCAAGGGAGTGAGTAAATTAATATTTTAATGCAGGAAGCATGAATTTTGTACGAGGGAAAAATATTCACTTTGGCAGAAATTAACCAATTTTATATGGATTCTATATATCTCATCACCACAAGTGCAACAGTGTTGTCCATTTCTTTGTGAGAGTTATGCATTTTTGAGTCATCTTCAAAATGAATGTCGAACCATGATTCCAGCAAAAACAGGGAGCGGAACCATTAGCCATGAAATTTTCCCAAGGAGGTAAAATTTTGACATTTTAGAATATAGTTAAGTTTATACTTATTTTTCATGGTTTTTCGCAGGGATCGCAATAGCGAGATAAGATTCACCATATGAGTTGAAGATTTACATTCCATCCATGGAATAGAATCTTTAAGGAATCCCAGGGGAATCTAAAAGATTCCTTGAGCCCAGAATTCTCAACTTCTTAGAATTTGGATTTTGGACAATCAATTCAGCACTATTCGACACCAAAAATCTAATGGTGTCCTCAGATTTCTTATTCTCTCATTTCTTCTTCTAGTCACATTTCTTAGTGCCAGTGAAGATGTCCACATTAATATGCGAGTAGCCATCTTCATACAATCAATGCCTTTAGATCGATGGTCCGAGCATCTTCAGCAGTGTGACATCCACTTCTTTAGATGGCCACTCAATGTGAGGTATATGATGCATTCATGTACTTCTTCTTTATGCATTATGTTGCACAAATCCTTGATTGATATTGATGCAAGATCTTATTTATTACATGTTATCATGATTCCTTGCTTGATTTGATGTTGAATCTTTTATGTGATGTACTTGTTGTCATAACTCATCATGTTATGCTTTGAGATCCCTTTTGTGCCATGTTGGCAAGATACTCATCATGTGTGTTTTTGTGTCATACTGATAGGAGTCTTTTGATTGAGAGTTCCTATAGTGGAACATCTCTTAGAGCCACTCTTGTGTGAGGGAATCTTCCTTGTATGATAGCGACATCTTCTCTTGTGTACATCACCATTATTGACAACACTTAATGTAGTGGCCTACACCATCTTGACACCGAGTCCCAAAGATGTAGTCCCTCCTAGATGAACTCCATTATCAACAACTTTTATTTTCATGTGCTGATGATTTTTATGTTCCTCTTCTTTTCTGCATGTAGATGTATTCATTGATGTTCTTTAAAAATTCATTTTAACACATCACAAAAGTAAAAGGTCTTCGAAGGGTCCTTCTTCACGCAGAGACACAACTGAGCTCCATGCTTCTTCTAGAGTGATATTCTTTAAAAACTTAGTAGGAGTGCAATTTACTATGTGATTTCCACAACTAATTTCTTCTTCCCAAAAATTAAGACTATGTCCTTTAGATTGAAGTGTACAATTAGCCATTTCCTTTAAGTTGTGATTCTCCCTTACAGCTACACCATTTTGTTGTGGAGTATATTGAACAATATGTTGCGATTAAATTCCATGCTCAGTGCAAAAGTTGATGAATTTGTTGTTAACATATTCTCCTTCATTACCAGATCTTAACTTATAAATTTGATGTCCAAATTGCTTCTCAACAAAGGCCTTAAAGGCCAAG
This sequence comes from Pinus tabuliformis, assembly GCA_031772625.1. Classification (NCBI taxonomy): domain Eukaryota; kingdom Viridiplantae; phylum Streptophyta; class Pinopsida; order Pinales; family Pinaceae; genus Pinus; species Pinus tabuliformis. The sequence goes on along the minus strand of CM062805.1, from coordinate 1,309,314,045 downwards.
AACATGTTAAAGACTTCACTCTTGATTTTTAAGAAGTATACCCAAGTGTGTCTGGAAAAATCATGAATCAAAGTTGAGAAATACTTGTAACTAGAGAATGAATAAATTGGAACTGGGCCACATAAATCACTACACACAAGTTGTAAGGGGGTTGGGGTGTGCCAAGAGGCACATTTTTTGAAACTATGCCAATGATGTCTTCCTAGTACACATCTAGAATGAACACTATCTCTGCAAGATACCATAGGAAGACCTACCACCATATTTTCTTTACATAGATTGTTAAGGGAGCAATAGCTTAACTGACCAAAGCGCTCATGCCAAAGTTTTCTCACTTCGTCATTATCAACATCAAATATAGAGGGAAGAGTTGACGACCCAAAGTTGTTAAAATTATACAATCGCGTAGAATTATTAGCAATGCCAGTAGCTAAAATATGTCTGGCATCTCTTAGGTCCTTAATTACAACATCATGAGGTGAAAATTGAATGGTTTTACCTTCACCTCAATTTTTTGTTTGATATACAGATAGAAGATTGTAGGATAGGGTAGGAACACATAATAAATCATTAAACTGACCATTGAATAGACAAATAGTTCTAGTCCCTACAACACTAAGAGATATAGCATCACCAACATATATATTTTTGGTGTTACAATCATTTAAAGAAGAAAACATGGCTTTGTTTTCGGCCATGTGATAAGAAGCTCCAGAATGAATGAGTCACTCATGAGAATGAGTAGAAGAAGATACATTTAGTGCATAACTACATTGAGATACTTGACAACAACATGTAGAAAGTGTTATTTTTGACAATGAAATTGAAGTTGAAGAGTGCTCCAAATTCATGTTGTGCTTCTTCATTGTTGCTTCCAAGGCTTCCATATTCTTAAAGAATTTAGATTCTAAGTGCCCATCACAATTACAAAAATTGCAATATCTATTAGTTTTCTTCGTGTTGTTTTTATTTGCTTGATCATTTTGTTGAACTGATTTTTCATTTTGAGACTAAAATTTCTTATGATGCTTGTTTAGTTTAGGACCATCCTTTTTAGGATACCACTTCTTACATTTTGTTGAACTTGGTTGTTGCTATTAAGAAGACCAGTATGTAAGAGTTTTTCCTGTTATCTTATTAAATAATCACAAAATGTATCAAAATAGGGGGACTTGTAGTCTTTCCCTTGAGAGATAAAGGCTTCTCTAGTAGAATGGAAGGTGGAAACAAACATAGAGTAGGTTGGTCCTAACTTAGTAAGAATGGAATAGATAAGGCTACCATCTTCCTTGTTAACCTTAACACCTTCCAAGAGAAGTCTAAGGGTCTTGAAATTTGACAAAAAATATTCAATGGAAGAAAAATTGTTGGTGTCGAAAATAAGCAACTCATTTTTGAGTTGATGGGCACTAATTTCATTATTAATTCTAAAAATAGTACTGAGCTTTTTCATTGCTTCATCGAGGGTATAAATTTATGCGATATGTAATCTAAGGTCTAGAGAAATATATATCCCTATCAACCCACATGCTTGATATTTATTATTTTCCCATTTGGCTATCTTAACCTCATCTTGAGGTTTAGACTCTTCATGTGAGGCTATTCTATAAAAACCATTACTTCTAAGTAAATCCACCACCTAGGATAGTCGTTGGAAGTAGTTAGTGTTGTCAAGAATAACTAGGAATGGACTTCCCATTTTAAAATCAACCAAAGCTATATATGGCGAAACTAAGTGTTCCAATGGAAAAATCTCAAAAAACTATGCCGACTAAAGAAAACGGCTTCCAGATGAAGAATTATGGTTTTTTGAAGAAAAGTTGTTGAAGATGCCAACGAACCAGGTGAATGTTGGGAAGTTGATGATAATGTTATATTTAAAAAAAATCACCTTACCTTTCCAAACTTAATCTAATTAGCTCACTTAAAAAAATATATATATATCTTATGTGGCCCACCTTTATAATTAAGTGAAAGTGACTTTTACAATGGTACTTTATGAACTATCCACTAAATTGTAACTTAAATAAAAGATAAAGTGACTTTAGAATTATAAGTCACTCACTTTTTATAATGAGTGAGAACACTTTTACATAAAGCAACTTTAAAACATAAGCTACATGTGCTTTTTCAAAAAGTAAATCACCAAAAATAAAGACTTGAATCTGTTATCACTTAGAATTTTCTCTAGAACTTATCACAAGAAAGAAAATGGCTAAGGTAACCAAAAACCAACTTTTAAGCATATTCTTTAGCCAACCTATGGCTCAAAGAGGGCTCTCTCTATATAATTTAGCTTTGTTTGCTGGGATTTTAGGCTAGTTCTGAAGGTTCAGGGGGTCTTTTATTTGTATTGAAGATTTGGATGGTGGAACCTTAAAAAAAAGGATAGAATGATGTCAGTGGACTATTGGGCTATGGAGTCAAGAGAGAGGAAACAGGGTTAGGATTAACTCGCTAAAGGGAATGTTGATAGATAAAGATAGCAGAGTAAAGTGCAGGTCTTTGGAGCAGAGGGGTGAAATGGTTTGAACCAGGGTGAGAGAAATTGAGAATTCTCAGACCAGGATTTAAACGAGGAAAACGAGGTAATCAGAAACAAAGGGCAATTAAGAATTGTTTTCTATAGATTAAGGAGAGACAACCTAAACCAAGGAGTAGCTAAGAATTCCTTAACTTAGATATGAGTTGAAAACATTTAAAAGATGAACAGTTAAAACAGAGTGCAATTAAGCAAATTCTAGAATATTATTCCATTTTATAACTTTCAGATTTAGATAATCATAATGGAAAACTTTAATGAAGATAAAAAAAATGTGAGAAAATTCTTGTCTACACTTCACTCAACACATGAATCCTTTGAAATATCTAGTTCATTAATCTAGCTTGTTGGCTCAGCCAATGCTCCAAAAGCTTTGCAATCTTTAGATCAAAAAGTCTATAGAAATGTATAACAATCCACCCTACATACTTCGACTTATGAAGTATTTATACAAAAGTTTATTACAAAATATCTCAAACTAGCTTGAGATTTAATCTAGGAAATACAAAATATCTTCTTGCTAGAAGATAGAGGCACCTATTGAACTATTTCCCGTTGTCCCTTTTATTGTGGTGCTGCTGGCTTTTATGGTTGGTTTTTAAGCCCTTTATGATGGTTTGTTGTTGTGGTCTTCTACGATGGAATCTTATTTAACCTTTACCTTTCACCTAATACTCTTTAACCATGCTGACCTGTCTTCATCTATTTACCTGGCCGCCTACTTTTATTGTGCAGTAGCATTTTCACTGTAAATTTCTCATAGTAAATCAGTCATCCTTTCCCACCATTCAACATCACATAATTGGGCATTCATCATTCTCCTATATATCTCATCAGCCTTAGTATATTTGGCAAAATTGGGCTTGGTGATGAACAAATGTTTTACCTTGTGCTGGAGGAAAAACAAGTTCTCAAACGTATTATACAAAACTTTGCTTGTTGGAAAGGCTTTAATTGGTGAAGTGCTAGCCTGTTATTAACCAACTATCTGAGTATCCTATCATAGTCCTACTACATCATAAGTTTTTCATTGATAACCAATGGATTGGGTAGTCCTTTCTCCCTCAAAATTTGGAATTTAAACATGAATATATCAATGGATACCTGGATGTTATGGAACTTTTCCTCTAGCTTAAGAATTAGGTTCCTTTTGGAAAGGACCCTCCTTATTTCCAAAATAGTCTTAGTTCTATCTTCTATATATATCTCATGAAGTTCATACCTATTTCTTCTATTGGGGAAGTGGATGCGTCTATTAGAATCCTCAGGCATGTCTTCTAATTCTTCTTTGACCTTTTGGATAGCTTCTGTAACTATCTTTATCAATTTTATCTGCTCAAAAATAACTTGAATAGATGGCCAAATATCATTGACAGAGTCAATGATATTGGCCCATAACAATTCCTTGCCTTGCCCAAGGGGTTTATCCAGTGTTAAGTCTTTCTCTATGAATTTTATTCTTTCACTCGTTCTTTGGGCCTTTTGTGCCTCTTCCTTTTGCTTAAGTTTCCCAAGTTTGTAGTTAGTTTCTAAACTTGCCACCTTTTCTCTTAGTTTGTTCATTTCTGTAGCCTGTATAGACATTTCTTCCATGTCTTTAACTAATTCTATTACTTTTTCTCTTGATGCAGTTGTTGTTCTAGACTCTATTGTGACTAGCAATGCTATGGAAGGTGGAGCTGTATGTGCTAGTGAAGTTGCTAGTGTGGAAGGGACTATTGGAGATACTGTAGGGATGACATCTTTAGAAGTTGTGACCAAGTAACTTTGCTTCAATTGAATTAAAGTGTCCAACACCTTTTATGTCTCCTTTAATTGATCATTAAGCTTTAGGACGAAGTCCATCAACTCCTCATGTCCGGTTTGGCTGTCTAAGACTTCAAGAGTTTGAGGGTGTTGCACCTGGGGTATTTTTAATTTCCTCTTACGTGCAGAAATATCATCATTTTTATTCTTTATAAGCTGCTCTATAGCTTTGATATCTTTTGGTTCGTGTCCCAATTCAATTAGTAAGTCCTTTAAGGACTTGATCCTAGTATCCTTGGCCTGTGAGGAGGCCTTCTCCAACTGATATTGAGATGAGATGTTGGTTAATGAGTTTTGCAACTAATGGGTAGTTATGGCTTTACCTATCAGGGTGGAGTATATCATCTCCCCAGCCTGTTTGTGCAATTCTACTTGGTCTATGGGATGGATATCCCTAGACAATACTTCAAAGTCCACCCTCTTGAATTCTGATGAAGTTTTGGGCTATTGTGCTATAGGCTTAATAAAGGACATCTGCAGCTTTCCATCATTGATGTCAAAGGCTAACATCAGCCTTGTTTCATTTGTGAGAGTGAGCTTTAGGTATTGAGCATATTTTCGAGCTTTGAGTTTCTCATTTCTCATTTCTCATTTTTATTTCTTTATACCTATCCTTTCTATCCTAGTCTTTGTCAATAGGCCTACTAAAGGAAGACTCTTCCAGACTAAGTTGCCTATACAACATATGAGTCTATGTAGTGGAAGGCTCTTGTATGTCTTGAGATGGAGTTGTCGGCCTACTTCTGTCTAACTCTATTTTGGTTACTTGTGTTGATCCTTCTGTATATTCTTATTCAGAGACTGGATTAAGCCTTTGTCTCTTGTTGTGACTTGTTTCTTGCTGCAGATTAGAGGTGTCCATTCTTGAAGTGGAAACTCCCTCTCTATTTCCTTTTGGATTTTTTTCCTCATTCCAAGGAGTCTTCATGACTAGAGCGGTGCTCATGGCTCTTTCTTTCTATTCTGGTACCTGTAGAAAAGAGCTCACATCAAGCTGCTTTTCCAAATCAATCAAAGAATTTTCTACATCTACCCTTGTGCTGTCTCTGTCTACTAAGGTATTTTCCACCAAATCTATCCAATTGGCATATGCCTCTATCTCTGGTATGGGGTGGTGGATAGAGGGTCCTAGCTTGATCATTTTCCTTTTCTTGGTAATGACTTCTAAAGGGTCATATCTCCGTAAAAAAATCCTTTGGAATTTCATTATGTGCAAGATCAGGTCTACCTGTTTCCCCACCCCTATGGAATTGCATATGAAGGGACCTAATTGGTCTTTTATTTCGAAATAGGCCTTCTTCTTGGCATTGACAAAGTTGAATTCATCTCCATTGATGATCTGTCTATAATAATCTAAGGCAAAAAACCTCATGGGGAGGTATCTTGGAAAATTATATGGTGTAAGAAGGAAACCATATATTCTTATTTTTGTGTTGTTTTGGTAAAGGTACCAATCTCCCACTCTGGTTTTCTAGGAAAGTTGGAGGACTCCTTTCATCTCTGGACTTATCCTAGGTGGGTGATGTCCATTTAGCATAGTCATGATTGGATACACAAAAGAATCTATGAAGTCTAAGTACGTATATGGTGATCCAAACTCATCGAAAAGTGGGGTCCAGAAAATGACAGATTCGGGCTGGCACCTAGTGTCAAGCTTTTGGAGACTGAAAGGGAACTTATTAGACTGATAATACAAAAATAGATGGTACAATATAGAGGAGTAGTTGAAAAAACTCTCATTGCCCATTCTTGTGAACCACTCATGCATTCTATCAGCTATGAATTTGGAAAAGTTATATGTGGTTGTAGGAGGCTACCCTAGGGTATAAATTGACATGAAAGCAAGAATAATTTCATTAATGTATTCACTTGTAGTGTAACCCAAAACACATAATATCATGGTCATAATGTTCTGGCCCCATTTACAAAAAATGGTTGACATATATGGAGGGGGGTCCTTAGGGATGTGTTTTTCCTCTACAATGAAGTTTTGGAATAACTGGGACAATTTTAAAGTGCTTAGCTTGGGATACTGGTCCGAAAGGTCTCCAATTAAGAGTGGGTTTAGGTTTGGCCCTAGTTGGAACTACAACATTTCATTAATGGACTCGGCTGTGATAGTGAATAGAACCTTCTAGTCATGAGACATTATGGCTCCATGGCTGGGGACGTATAATGCATAGCACATATGAATAGCTTCTGGAAAGATATGAACTTGGGGGAACTGGTATATGGGTAAATTGGAGTTCTAGAGGCCAACATCATCTGTTTGGTTTAGGTCTTTGTCTTTGCTTAAGCAATTAATTTTGGGCAAGAGCTCTATGGCAGTAGTATCCTTTATTCCGAAGTCTCTGTCAACCAGGGGGAAGGTGGTCCAGGTCTAAGTGTGGAGTGGTAATGGGTCTAACGTCCATGGCGACAGGGGTAGCCATAATTTAGTTCTCATGGATTTGAATTTAGGCTCTAGGGGTTTTAGAAAAATTTTTGGGACTTTCAAAGGTTTTAAGAAAATAAATCTTGAATTTGGCAGTATTCTTAATCAATTTTTTAAATTAAAACATTACACAGGCTAAAGGTTTTGAAATTTGAAGAGGTAAGGGGTACTTCGTGGTGAAATACATGGAATTGGGAAAATTGTGTTAAAAAATGATGGTTCACAGTAGTTGTAGTGCTTGGCGTAATCCTTGTACAGAGTGAAAGGTTGGTTGGGTTGTCTATAACGTCTTCTAGAGTGGACTTCGAAATCTGTGGGTCAATTCGGCATTTGTAGGGATTGTAACGGTTTACAAAGTTCACAAAGGGAATGATGAAAAAAGGAAAAAAAAGGGCTTCACAGCCTTTTATTGAGAAAATGGTTAGTTTTGGTAGGTTCACTTTTGGATGAAGAGTGAACAGTTTTTGGTTAAGTGGGGAAGTGGTTTGGAAAGGTTATCGCACTACTTTCGTGGTGTGGGCAGTTTTCAGGAGGGGTGATGTGATGCCATACATCATTTGACATGTAGCCATCAGGGGATAGGAGAAAACCACTTTATCAGGTTGTTATCGTCCGGCCTTTAGGCGTGGCTGATATTGCTTCAAGTCATTGGATTTGGGCTATTGTGATCTGATGGTAGTTGAGCAAAGAGGCTGTGCGAATGGAATGAACAGGAGTTTGAAGGGGGGTGGGGGGTGTGGGGTGGCGCTAGGGGTTTCATCATGGCAATTTTGGATTAGTTTAGGGATTAATGATGGGATAATCAATCGGTGGGGCTTAATCATGTGTTTAGGGGATCAGATGAGGTTTTCTAAGGGGACTAACTTAGGTTTACTGAGATTAAGTAAACTAAGTAAATTTGTAGTCGGATATGGGTATTTATATTAGTTTTTATTAAATATAAGGGTTGGGGTATTTAATTAGGCATTTAGTTATATAGGAAAAATAGGGAATTTATGGGATTTATATAATAATGTCAAATAATTAATATGAAAATGCGATGGCAGAGTGGGTTTCTCCTTAGCAATAGGGTAAGGTAAGACATTTGCGCACTTAGCTTTATACATAGGAAAAAGGATTTTTGTGGTTTTTTTATGTGAAAGGGTTTTATATGGGGGGGTATTACTTTCCCTAGGTAAAAGGTGTTTAAACCTTAGGAAAAGTTATTTTCTTAGGATAATGAGGGAAAATGAAGGGTGATGAATTTTATGAAGGGGATTCTAATACTTGCATCAATAAGTCATTAATTTGTGGGTCTGTTCCCTCCAAAAGTTAGAGAGATGCTCTAAGCCTTTTTGACTTAAAGGATTTCAGTGTTTAGAACTTTATTTGTGGGGAATTAGCAAATGGAGGAGGTAAAATGAATGAGGGGATGTTAAATAAACCAAGTTGTGAACCATGTCCATGCTTTATTTACTACTTATGCACATTTGAAAGATACATTTAAACATGACATAAGTGTTTTTTCCGTGTTCACTTGATATTTCTATAACCTTTCTTCTACTTACTCATTCACTTACCCTACCATTTTTTCTTCATTTTATTTGGGTGCATTTAGGCTAGAAAACCATTATCAATCCTTTTCTTTCAGAAAGTAGACTATCTAATTCTAACCTTATATCATCCAAGGGCTTAGATTAAACTGATGAGCTCCTTTTATTTTCTCTACCTATCTAATGATCTACCAAGATTACACTGTTTGGTCAGATTTTATTGTCTAACTATAAACATAAAATCCAAAGCATAGTATAATCAAGATTAAATAGTTTGATTACCATGGATTGTGGTATGAGTGACAAGCTACACACAATCATTACTATGCATGAAAGTAAATATTAGTGGCATTTTGACTTGCACACTTTCATGGTCTCTTTTTGTCTTCTCGCTTCATATATCTTTCTTTTTTGACTTGCACGCTTTCATGGTCTTCTTTGTCTTTTGGGGTTCATATATCTTTCTTTTTGTCCTTTGATTTTACTTTTAGGCCATATGCTCTTTACATTTTGGATGGCATTTTCTAGTGAAATGTCAAGAACTTTCAAGATCAGTGGCCTTTGAGTTATTGTTGATGTCACCTTGCAAAGTGCTCCTATATGCCTCTGCATTATTGATACTTATGAAAGTAAATATTTAAAGCTTAGGGCCTTCTCTTCGGGCTTCAACTTCAAAAATCACCATCCAATCCAAACTAGACTTTTGAAAGTAAAATATCTACAAATGGGTAATGAAAATCAGTAGTTAGGTTCAAAGTACTGTTTAAGCATTTGACCATTGACTGGCCCACCTTTTGCTTCTGTTGCATCAACCTCTCTTAAAAAGAAATCATTATTTCCTCTGTAAGCATAAATGAGATAGGGACCTTTCCATATGAAATAAAATTTCCCATGAATGCCTTTATCTTCCCTCCTTGAATCCCACTTGAGGACTTTGTCACCAAGGTATAAATCCTCAACCTTGGTTCTCTTATCAAAAATATTTTTAATTCTTGCCTCCACAACTTGAGACCTGATGTAGACCTCCGCTCTAGTTTGTTGAAGGTGAATAGTTTGATTGATTCTTCTTTGAATACTATTTGGTTCAACCTACATTTCTTGAAGTATCTTGATTACTGGAACTACTAAGGAGGATGGAAAAATAACTTACATCCCATAGACTAATTGATAGGGAGAAGTACCAGTGGATTTCTTAGTAGTGAATCTGTGTGCCCATAAGGCATTGACTAGCTTTTATTCCAAGTTTTCTTATTATCCTCTAGTAACTTCTTGATAATGTTTACCAGGCTTTTGTTTGAGGATTCTGCCCATCCATTCCCTTGAGGGTAATAGGTTGTAGAATGACCCAAGGTGATATGGTAATTGTTGTAGAACTCTATCATTCTTTTGGATTTAAAGGCTACTACATTATCAGTAATGAGCTTCGTTGGACATCCAAATATTGATAGAATATTGGTTTCAAGTAAGGTTATGATAACAATATCTATGGCTTGCCTTGAAGGATTGGCCTCTATCCCTTTTGTGAAGTAGTTTGTGGCTGTGAGGATTCATTTTTTCTAGGCAGAGGAAGGTGGCTGAATTTCACCAATAAATTTTAAACCCCATTGTTGAAAAGGCATTTCAACAGAGATTGATTTGAGGGGTAAAGGTAAAATATTTTTCCTCCCCTCGAAAATTTGAAATTTGTGATAGGAGGTCACGTATTTTTTGACATCAACAAACAAGGTAGGCTAGTAGAAACCATATCTAAGGATTTTATCTGCAGTGGTCTTCCAGTAAAGGTGTCCTCCACAGTCACCTGCATGAAATTCTTCTAAATCCTTGTCAGATTCATCTTTTAATAATAAATTAAGAAGAATACCTTCATGATCTCTCCAAAATAGAGCATTGTCTAACATACAAAATTACAAGGATTTCATATTTAAAAACCTGCTTTTAATCCCAGATAATTTAGGAGGAGCTTGTAAGTTTTGTAAAACATAAATGATATGAGCATACCATGTTGATTCAATAAAGGTCTAGCTAATTAGTGGGGTCGCCATCTCCTCTTCATTATTTATTGCACCAATAAAGTTTATATCCAAGGCTTGATAGTTCGATTCAGGCATGAACTTGGCTAAACCTTGGCCCTTGATTAACTTAGTAGGTTTGATTTCTATATCATACTCTAAAATAGTAGTTATCCACTTTCGCCTCTTTCCATCTAGACCATCCTGAGTTAGGATGTCTTTGACTACTAAATTAGGAGCATAGTCTACTATATTAGATTATAAGATGTATACCCTAAATTCCTTAATGGCTTTGACTAAATGCAATGCTTATTTTTCCATTATATTGTAATTTAAGGGGGTATCTCTCAGGCCTTTACTAAAGATGGCAATGGGTTGTTCATAGCCCTCGTCATTTTTTTGCAGAAGAATTGCAGCAATTGTGTGCTCAGAAGCAAAGGAAAACATAATGAAATCTCTATCAATTTTAGGACTAATTAACACCGGTGTTTTAGTTAAGGTCAATTTAATATCTCCCAAAGGATCTTTTAGCCTCAACGGTCCATTTTATGATCGAATCTTTTTTCAACATATTTTTTAGTGATCTCATTAATTCTGCTAGGTTAGATATAAATATTGTAAGAAAGTTAATTTTCCCTAAGAAATCTTGTAATTCTCTAATGTTTCTAGGCTGTTGAATTTGCAAGATGGATTTTATCCTCCCAGGGTCTATTCTAATATGATCTTTTGAAATTATATGACCTAACAACTTCCCTTATTTTAACCCAAACAAAGACTTCTTGGGGTTTAAGGAGATTCCAAATTTCCTGCATTTAATAAAAACCTGCCTTAAATGTTCCAGATGTTGATTCTCATATTTTGAAAACACGGTAATATCATCTAGATATATGACAAGGAAATAATGAATTTCTTTTGAAAAGGCTATATCCATAGCCCTCTCGAAAGTGGCTCTTGCATTCACCAACCCAAAAGGCATTTGCACATACATAAATGTGCCTCGAGGAGTAGTAAATGCATTTTTGGGCTGGTGATCAGGATGAACAAAATTTTGATTATAACTAGAAAACCCATCCAATAATAAGATTTTGGTTGACCCAACCACCCTCTGTAAAATGTGGTCCGTTTTAGGGAGAGGGTAATTCTCCTTTAGTGACACTTTGTTGAGGTTTTTGAGATCTACAGAGCGTCTGATATCACTATTTTTCTTTCTAGTTAGCACTAAGTTTGAGACCCAATCAAAAATCTGATTGGTGAAATTATTTTGGCATCATACATTCTTTGAATTTCTTTTTCAATGGAAGCTAATAAGACAAGATTAATCCTTCTAAGTTTTCATCTGAAAGCCTTTTGATTTTATTCGATGGGAATTATGTGTTGGATGATGTTGGTGTCATAGGATTTGAGGTGCTCATAACTCCAGACAAAGACATCCTAAAACTCTTTCAGTAACTCAATGTATTGCAATTTTTCAATTGGGGGCAATGATTTTGAAAGTTTTATCAATTTAGATTTTCATCGGTTCCTATATTACATTCCTCTATATCAGACATCAGAATTTCCATTTTAGGTTTCATAGGAACATCATTAGAATCAAATAAATCTTCTAGAGGGGTTAATCCCTTCGGTAAAAAATTATCTTTGAGATTAATTACTTCGGTTTCTTCACTTATTATTTCATCAATCTCAACCTGCTCTAGGTTATTTACATCTGCTCTCGTAAATTTAGTAGGGTTGAATCTATCTACTTCTTCACCTTCTATCTCATTTACATTTATTTCATCCTTAGTGTTAGGAACTATGGATGCATTAGTATCTATATTGTTATTTACAAATTCTTCTTCTGAAATTAGAAAGTTATTTATCTGTTTATCATTATAGGATATTTGTCAGTTCTTTAAATTTTCTCGAATTACAAGTTTGTTCCTAACTACAACAGCGTATTGATGGTTAGGTTGGAAAGGTAATTTTCAAGTGTTGGAAATCATTGCTAAACTATGAGCTTGCATATTGTGTTTTCTAGGCTTACTACAAGCTTTGTTTCTACAAAAGTGTTAAGTATTTCTACAATAGTATCTTTGTAACAATTTAATCTAGTGTCCTTATTCATATATACAACATCAATTTGTTTTACAATTAGTTTAGAGTCTCCCATGATAGAAGCTCTTTTAGCTCCTAAATTCGTAACTAAATTAAGGCCTAAGATTAATTCTTTGTACTCGGCCATATTATTGGTACATTTAAAATTCAATCTATATGCATGTCCTTCTGAATGATTATTTTGTAAATTGTATAGCCACACTCCTACTCTTGCTCCTAACTTATTGACTGACCCATCAAATTCAAGATGCCATAATATCTCATGCTCATATTTTTCACTATCAGATGAAAAAAAAAAAATTCATCACTTACAACAATTTGACCATTTTGTTCATTGAATAGTTCTGTTATTTGGCTAGCTTCCTTTTGTGTAGAAATTGCAATTTCTTTTGGTTCTGCATTAGTATTTTTTGAAATTTCTTCTTGTGTTTGATCAACATTATATAGGATAAAAGAATCTATATCTGAATGTATGGATTAGATGGGAAATTGTTTAGGCCAATCTTGGCTACTTACCATATATTTCATTAAGGTTTTATAGTATAGTTTCTTAGGTTTTCCAAAAACAAAGATTGTTGCATAAGACATATCTAGTTGTAAGGATCCTTAAAGTTTGGCTCCCCATGATCTGGATAACAACATGCCATACTTTGGTGAGATGCCAACAACCACAATATCCATAAGGATGCTTTTGGCAAGATATTGAACTAAAGTAACACACATGTATTTAATTAATCCTATACACTATACTTGACTAGAGTCAAAAGAAAATAGGTCTTTTTAAGGCCTTGTAATGTCTAGGTTTAATTTCTCCATCACTGATTTGGGCATTAAATTGTGAGAGGCACCAAAGTCCAACATTGCATTATGTAGGATTTTATCATGGATACTAAGGATGATGTAAAAAGGTGGGACTCCTCCTTATAATGGTTTGACATTAATACTCGGACCAAATATGAGTTCTGGTTGGTCATCAAACAAATTGAATGAATCCTCATTTTCAGAAATGTTCAGGGTTAGGTTTATTTATGATTTGTAAGTTTCATTATTTATTAGTTCTTTTAAGGGAACTGAAATCTTTAGCATTGCTATCTTTTCTCCCAAATTGAAAGGTGAAGAAACTTTTTCTGTTTGTGGCTTTTGAACTTTTGAAGTAGGGATTTGAGTGGACTTGTATTCTTTTTCTTTATTGGGGACTTCCTTGTGCGGATTTTCAAACCTAATGTTTTGAGTTTTATCTACTAGTTTCTTAAGTGGAATTGAGGTGGATGGTTTATTAGTAGAAGGTGGGTCAGAGGTTATATCTACAATTTTGGGACTGGAAGGAACTGGATTCTGCCTAGGGAGAATTTGGAGGACCTTTGAAGCAGGGGCTTCCTTTATGTTCTTTGGTTGATTCTGTGTTGTTTTCTTGGTTTGGTCAGGGATATTAGTGGTCTTTTTGTTTCTTAGATTATATTTCCTGTGAACTTTAAAATTGGCAGAATCATACCCTTGTTTATAGTCAAATAACTCCCCAGACTTTATCTGTAATTACTGTAGCATATACAGTTCTTGTTCATCTTGGGTCAGAAAGACAATGTCATCATCACTTATTCCCATTAAGTTGATCTATGTATCCTATTCTTCATCTTTAGGCTTGGATGTTTTTGCATAATTTTCTTGAAAAGGAGGCCTAATGTTCTGATATGACCCATTTTTCCCAATGTTTTGGTTATGGTTTTTTCTAAAATTCGAGTTTCTAACTGGAGGCGCTTGTTGGTTATCCCATTGAGGCTTTCTCTCCATATTCTCTATTCTATCCATTAGATTTTCCATACCTTTAGCTAAGCTATCTATTTTAATGTTAGAGGGAGAAGGCTCATCTTTAGCAGTTCCTCTTCTTTCATTCCTAACTCTAGCCCTTTTAGCTAATAAATTAGCCTCTACACTAACTACTACACTTTTCATATCTTCTAATGCTAGGGGGTTTCTTTTCCTGAGTTGGTATGCCATATATGTGTCAAAACCATTAGGGAATTTTATTAAAGCTAAGTCAGGTGGGAGTCTCATATTAACAAGGATTGCTTTATATATATTGTTGAAACTAGTGCAATAATCTTGAACAGTGTCATTTCATCCTCTTATAAAATTTTCATACTCAGAAAGGATGTCTAGGGGATTCTTTTTCTTTTCCCATCTATTTAAAAATTGCAGGTGAAATGTCTCTAAACTATCAATACTATTAGCACGCAATTCTCTAAACCATTTCCTAACATCAAGCTAAAGATAGGGAAAAGAGTCTCATTTGAACATTATCTATGTCAATTGCATGCAACTCAAAGTAATATGTTGTCTTATTAACATGATGTTATGCAGTGTGGTTTCCCGTGCTATCAAATTGAAAAATTTTGCTTTGGTAGTCTGCTAGCGTAGCATCAAGTTGTGCATGTACCACAAGAGGAGAATATCTATTTTCCATGGCTATAAGCTAGGATGGGTTAAGATGTGGATTCGAGGTACTCGGAGATAATGCAATAGTGGATGAAGAACTAGGACTTGTAGGTGGTGGATGGGTAATGATAGGTTGGTGAGGGAGAGTAGGTATGAATGGTGGAGAAGAATAGACTTGAGTAGGTATTACTGTTGAAGTTGAAGGGAACAATGGTGAACTAGAAATATTACATTATTGTTTAGAAATGTCAGGGGCTGTGGTAGTATTAATAGATGAATGAGGAGATTTCAGAATGTATTCATCAATCAGTTTGTTGGCCAGTTGAATTTCAAGGTCTAAAATGAATTCAGGGTCTAGAACAGTTTCACTGAGTGCACTTTTAGATTTTGTTCTAAATAATAATTGTTCAAATGGCTCATCAAAGGGAAGATATTCTAAAAATAACCATTCATCAGGACATGAATTGGCTTTAACTAATGGTATCTCGTTAACTTCATTTTCTTCCTTTTTAGATTTTCTTGAAATTAGGTCGGGATTATCAAATACTGGGGTAGGGTTTGGGTCTGGATTAGCCCTAAAAAAATCACTCTTCGTGCATGCTAGAATTTCAAAATTTCTAACTGTTTTTGTGAGATTTCGTAAGATAACTTCTAACAAATAACTTCAAGAGGATTAAAATGTAGGATTAGAATTTTCTTAAATCTTTATTAGGACTGAGGATTTGAGTTCTCCGGTATAGTCGCCACTATGTTATCACTCGGAATTTTTTCTAGAAGTTATCACAAGAAATAAAATGGTCGAGGTAACCATAAACCAACTTTTAAGCATAGGCTCTAGCCAACCTATGGCTCAGAGAGGGCTCTCTCTATATAATTTAGCTTTGTCTGTTGGGATTTTAGGCTAGTTCTGAAGGTTTAGGGTTTTTTTGTTTTGTATTGAAGATTTGGATGGTGGAATCCTTAAAACAAATGGATAGAATGATGTCTTTGGACTATTGGGCTATGGAGTCAACAAAGGGGCAACATAGCTGGGATTAACTCACTAGAGGGAATGTTCAAAGGGAAAGATAGAAGAGTAAAGTGTAGGTCTTCGTAGAAGAGGGGTGAAATGGTTTGAACCAGGGTGAGAGAGCAATTGAGAATTCTCATACCGAGATTTAAGTGAGGAAAAGGAGGTAATCATAAAAAAAGGGCAATTAAGAATCCTTTGCTATAGATTAAATAGGGACAACATAAACCAAGGAGAAATTAATAATTCCTTACCTTATATATGAGTTGAAAACATTTAAAAGCTGACAAATTAAAATATAGTGCAATTAAGAAAATTCTGAAATATTATTCCATGTTATAGCATTCAATTTCAGATAAACATAGTGGAAAACTTTAAAGAAGAAAAAAAATCGTGAGTGAATACTTGTCTACACTTCGCTCAACACATGAATCGTTTGAAATATCTCGCCTTTATTCATTAATCCAACTTTCTCATTCAGTCAATGCTCCAAAATCTTTACAATCTTTAGATCGAGAAGTCTATAGAAATGTATAAGAATCCACCCTACATGCTTCGATTTATGAAGTATTTATACAGAATTTTATTACAAAATATCTCAAACTAACTTGAAATTTAAGCTAGGAAATATAAAATATCTTCTTGCTAGAAGATAGAGGCAGTTATTGAATTGTTTCCAGTTGTCCCTTTTATTGTGGTATTGCTAGCTTTTGTGGTTGGTTTTTAAGCCCTTTATGCTGGCTTGTTGTTGTGTTCTTCTACACTAGAATCTTCTTTAACCTTTACCTTTCACCTAATACTCTTTGGCACTAATACTCTTTAGCCAGCTAACCTGTCTTCATTTGTTTACCTGGTTATCTACTTTTACAGTGTAGTAACCTTTTCATTGTAAATTTCTCACAGTAAATCAGTCATTTTTTCCCACCATTCAACATTAGTTATCTTGACATTCATCGTTCTCTATATATCTCATCATACTCTGTTTTTTTGGCAAAATTGGGCTTTGTGATGAACAAATGTTTTACCTCGTGCTGGAGGAAAAAAAAGTTTTATTAATGAAATGCTAGCTTATTCTTTGGCCAACTGTCTGAGTCTATTATCATAGTCTTGTTGTGTCCTAATTTTTTCATTGATAACCAATATGCTCAGCAGTCCTTTCTCCCTCAAGATTTGGAATTTAGCCATGAATCTATCAATGGCTACCTGCATGTTATGGCACTTTTCCTCTATGTTAAGCATTAGGTTCCTTTTGGAAAGGACCTTCCTTATTTCCAAAATAGTCTCAATTATGTCTTCTATATCTAGCTCATGAAGTTCATACCTATTTTTTCTATTGAGGAAGTCGATGAGTCTACTGGCATCCTCAGGCATGTCTCCTAATTCTTCTTTGAACTTTTGGATTTCTTTTGTAGCTATCTTTATCAATTCTATCTACTAAAAAATAACTTGAATAAATGGCCCAATATCATTGAAAGATTCAATGATATTGGCCCATAAAAATTTCTTGGCTTGCCCAAGGGGTTTCTCCAGTGTTAAGTATTTCTCTATGAATTTGATTCTTTCACTCATTCTTTGGGCCTTTTGTGCCTCTTTCTTTTGCTTAAGTTGGACAGGTTTGTAGTCAGTTTCTAAACATGCCAGCTTTTCTCTTAGTCTATTCATTCATGTAGCTTGGATAGACATTTCTTCCATGGCTTTAACTAATTCTGCTTCTTTTTCTCCTGATGCACCTATTGGTGTAGGCGTTGTTATGACTGGCAATGCTGTGGCAGGTGGAGCTATAGGTGCTAGTGAAGCTACTAGTGTGGAAGGGACTATTGTAGATATTATAGGGATGACATCCTCAGAAGTTGTGGCCAAGTCACTTTGCTTCAATTGAATTAAAGTGTCCAACTCCTTTTCTATCTCCTTTAATTGATTATTAAGCTTTAGGACCAAGTCCATCAACTCCTCATGTCTGGTTTGTCTCTCTAAGACTTCTAGAGTTTGAGGATGTTGCAGCTAGGGTATTTTTAGTTTCCTCTTAAGTGCAACAATATCATCATTTTTATTCTTTATAAGCTTCTCTGTAGCTTTGATATCTTTGAGATCGTGTCCCATTTCAATCACTAAGTCCTCTAAGGACTTGATCCTAGTACCCTTGGCCTGTGAGGAGGCCTTCACCAACTAATATTGAGATGAGATATTGGTTAATGAGTTTTGCAGCTGATGGGAAGCTATGGCTTTACCTGTTAGGGTGGACTATATCATCTCCTTAGCCTGTTTATGTAGTTTTATTTGGTCTATAGGATGAATATCCCTAGCCAAAACTTCAAAGTCGACGATTTTGAGGTCTGATGAAGTTTTTAGTTGTTGTGTTGTAGGCTTAATAAAGGACATTTGCAGCTTTCCCTTCTTGATGTCAAAGGCTGACACCAGCCTTGTTTGATTTGTGGGAGTGAGCTTTAGGTATTGAGCATATGTTTGAGCTCTAAGTTTATTATTCCCAATTTTGATTCCTTTATACCTGTTCTTTATGTCTTAATTTTTTTCAACAGGCCTACTAAAGGAAGACACTTCCACAATAAGCTAACTTTCCAACATATGAGTCTGTGATGTGGAAGGCTCTTGTATGTCTTCATATGGAGTTGTGGGTCTGCTTCCATCTACCTCTGTGTTGGTTTCCTGTGCTGATCCTTCTATATATTCTTGTTTAGAGACCGAATTCAGCCTTTGCCTCTTGTTGTGACTTGTTTCCTGCTGCAAATTAGAGGTGTCCATTCCTAAGGTGGAATCTCCCTCTTTGTTTCTTTTTTAATTTTTCAACTCATTCTAAGGAGTCTGTATGATTGGAGGGGTATTCATGGCTCTTTCTTTCTCTTCTAGTACCTATAGAAAAGACATCCCATCAAGCTACTTTTCCTCATTAAAATCATTTTCTACATCTACCCTTGTGTTGTCTCTGTCTACTAAGGTATTTTCCACCCAATCTGTCTGATTGGCATATCCCTTTATCTCTGGTATCGGGTGGTGGATAACAATTCCTAGCTTAAACTTTTTCCTTTTCTTGGTAATGACTTATAGAAGACCATATCTCCATACAAAACTCCTTTGGAACTTCATTCTTTACAGGATCAAGTATGCTTCTTTCCCTGCCTCTATGGAATTGCATATGAAGGGACCTAATTGGTCTTTAATTCTGAAATAGGCCTTCTTCTTGGCATTGAAAAGGTTGACTTCATCTGCATTGATGATCTATCTATAATACTCTAAGGAAGATAATCTCATATGGAGGTATCTTGGAAACATATATGGTGCAAGTAGGAAACCATATATTCTTATTTCTATGTGGTTTTGGTAAAGGTACCAATCTCCCACTCTGATTTTCTTGGAAGGTTGGAGGACTCTTTTTATCTTTGGAGTTATCCTAGGTGGAGGATTTCTAGTGAGCATAGTCATGACTGGATACACAAAATAATATATGAAGTCTGAATATGGATATGGTGATCCAAACTCATAGAAAAGCGGGGTCTAGAAAATGATAGATCTGGGCTAGCCCATGGTGTCAAGCTTCTGGAGAGTGAGACGGAACTTATCTGAATGATAATACAAAAATAGATGGTAAAATATAGAGGAGTATTTGAAACCTCTCTCATTGCCTATTCATGTTAACTGCTCATGCATTCTATCATCCATGAATTTGGCAAAGTCATGGTTGTAGGAGGCTAGCCTAGGGTAGAAATGGACATGAAAGTAAGAATAATTTCATCAATGTATTCACTTGTAGTGTAACCCAAAACACGTGATATCATGGTTACAATGTTATGGCCCCATTTAGATCAAATGGTTGACATATATGAAGGGGGGTCCTTAGGGATGTGTTTGTCCTCTACAATGAAGTTTTGGAATAACTCGGCCAATTTTAAAGGGCTTAGCTTGGGATACTGGTCCAACAGGTCTACAATTGAGAGTGGGGTTAGGTTTGGCCCTGGTTGGAACTACAACATTTCATTAATTCACTCATCTGTGATAGTGAATAGAACCTTCTGGTCATGATACATTATGGCTCTATGGCTGCGGACATAACATGCATAGCACATATGAACACCTTCTTGAAAGATATGAACTTGGGGGAAATGGTATCTAGGTAAATTGGACTCCCATAGGCCAATATCATCTCTATGGTTCAGGTGTCTATCTTGTCTTAAGCAATGAATTTTGAGCACGAGCTCTATGGTAGTAGTATCTTTTATTTGGAAGTCCCTATCAGCTTGGGGAAGGTGGTCTAGGTCTAAGTGTGGAGTGGTAATGGGTCTAACGTCCATGGCAATAGGGGCAGCCGTAATTCAGTTCTTCTGGATTTAAATTTAGGCTCTAGGGGTTTTAGCAAAGGTTTTGGGACTTTCATGGGGTTTAGTCAAATAGTTCATGAATTTGGTACGTTTTTAGGACTGGAGAGGACTTGGAAGTCTATGGGTAAATTCAACGTTTGTAGGGATTGAAATGGTTTACAAAGTTCACAAAGGGAATGCGTGAAGAAAGGGAAAGAGCGCTTCGCGGCGTTTTATGGAAAAAATGGTTAGTTTTGGCGGGTTCACTTTTGGATGAACAATTAATGGTTTTTGGTTAAGTGGGGAAGTGGTTTTGTGGGGTTATCACACTGCTTTTATGGTGCGGATAGCTTTTGGGATGGGTCACCCGATACCATACATCATTTGACATGTAGCCATCGGGGGCCAGGAGAAAATTACTTTATCGGGTGGTTATTGTTCAGCCATCGGGCGCGGCTGATATTGCTTCAGGCAATTGCATTTGGGCAATTGTGATGTGATGGTAGTCAGGCAGAGAAGTTATGTGAAGGGAACGAATGGGAGTTTGAGGGGGGGCCCAGGGGTTTAATCATGGCGATTTGGGATTAGTTTAGGAATTAATCATGGGATAATCGATCGGGAAAGGCTTAATCTTGTGTTTAGGGGATCGGATGAGGTTTTTTAACGGGATTAACTTAAGTTTACCGGGATTAGGTAAAGAAAGTAAAGTTGTAGTGGGATATGGGTATTTATATTAGTTTTCATTAAAACTAAGGTTTGGGGTATTTAATTAGGATTTAGTTATATAGGAAAATGGGGAATTTATGGGATTTATATAATAATGTCAAATAATTAATATGAAAATGCAATCGCGGAGTGGGTTTTTCCTTAGTAATAAGATAAAGTAAAACATTTGCACACTTAGCCTTATACTTAGGAAAAAGGATTTTTTGTGGGTCTTTTGTGCGAAAGGGTTTTATATGGCGGGGTATTACTTTCCTTAGGTAGAAGGTGTTTAAACCTTAGGAAAAGGGATTTTCTTAGGATAATGAGGGGAAATAAAAGCAAATGAATTTTATGAAGGGGATTCTAATAGTTGCATCCATAAGTCATTAAGCTGAGGGTCGGTCCCTCCAAAAGTCATAGAAATGCTTTGAGCCTTTTTTACTTAAAGGATTTAAGTGTTTACAACGTTATTTGTGGGGAATTAACAAATGGATGGGGTAGAATGAATGAGGGGATGTTAAAAAAAACAAGTTGTGAACCATGTCCTTGCTTTATTTACTGCTTATGTACATTTTAAAGATACATTTAAACATGACATAAGTGATTTTTGTGTGTTCACTTGATATTTCTGCAACCTTTCATCTACTTACTCATTCACCCACCTTACCATTTTTTCTTCATTTTATTTGGGTGCATTTAGGCTAGCAAACCCTTATCAATCCTTTTCTTTTACAAAGCAGACTATCTAATTCTAACCTTATATCATCCAAGGGCTCATATTAAATAGATGAGCTCCTTTTATTTTCTCTATCTATCTAATGATCTACCAATATTACATTGTTTCATCAGATTTTATTCTCTAACTATAAACATAAAATCCAAAGAATGGTATAATCAAGATTAAACAATTTGATTACCATGGATTGTGGCATGAGTGAAAAGTTGCACACAATCATTATTATGCATGAAATTAAATAGTAGTGGCATTTTGAATTGCGCACTTTCATGGTCTCTTTTTCTCTTTTCGGGTTCATATATCTTTCTTTTTTGGCCTTTTTCATTCTTTTTGTCATTTTATTTTTCTTTTAGGACATACCCTCTTTACAATTTTTAATTTTTTTAATATTAGAAAAAATTTATAAAAGGAAAAGTTATCTACAATATTATAAGGCTTAACCTTAGTCATTCAAAATTATGACTCCTATTAGTATAGGAACCTAACAGAACCTAAGACCTCTATTCTCATGAAGTTACTTTAGGCCAAGTGAGCTAGTTAAAATATTTAGTAATCATTGGAAAAGAGGAAGGGTTTCTTTGTTTTTTTTGCTTACTAAAGCTTTAAGATGCGTTCTTTCTTGAAAAAACCCTTTTTGCCTACAAAACAAGAAAACATGTACACAAACCAAACAAGAAAGAAGAAGTATCCAAGCCTTATGACTTAAAGTTAGTTTTGGGGTTAGTCCCCTGAAAACGAGATATTTTGCGCAATGTTTATAATTTTTTGAGATCACACTAAAGCGTAGCAGAAAATATCATACGCATGAGAAAGATCCTTCCTTTGTATTTATGGATTTACTAGATCGCACAGAGTCACAGGGAAAATACCATATGCAGAAATGAAAGGTTTATATATGGTAATAAAAAGAATTATATATGACTATAAACCGAAATAAATAGAGACATAAATAACTATAACTGTAAATAAAGACTATATACGTCTAGATCTTAAAAATGGCGTATCTAGGGCTACCATAAACCTTTTTGCATGAAATGAAAGGGGTTCCTCACTGGAAAAGATGATCCTAACACAATAGACCAGTTATCCTGGTCTGAAATTGGTCAGTAATAGTAGAACTAGGAAAAAATAGTGGGATGGAGTTGTACTGGCTTCGGATATGGATCACTAATGGATGATGCTCTAATGGCTCTGATACCATGTAGGAATTTACAGGATGTGTTCGTTCGATTGAACACCAAAGGACACCACTCACAAATAGATCACAAATTAGTACACCAGTATTCTTGACGTGGTTAAGACCTTCGAAGAGAGAAATAGTCCACAGCCTGAGCCAATGCAGTCACCTCATGCAATATTCTTAATAAAAAGAAAGAATATTTACATAAGCTTCTCTCATACATTGTCACTAGACAAATGAGCACCCATGCTCTTTAAATAGAGGTCATGGAGCACTCAGGTGTTAGGACACAGATGAAGTATCGATAATACCAAGGATAAAACGAATTGTCACATCACTTCATGTTTAGAACATATCCTGACCATCGGATTGTAAGTTATAAAAAGTATATACTAATGAAATAAACTTTACCTAACTATACACTAGACCAAGTTATACTTAATTATTTCCTATGTGTTATATTATCCTAACATCCCCACTTAAGAAAAACTTGGGATAGGATTAAAAGATGTACAAAGATGCGACAATAAGGGAAGACAGGAGGAATTAGAGCCTATTAGGACCATATTGGAGTGGTTTGAGCTTTTGATGGGCTATGGCAAGGTTTTCTTTTTATAAATGCAACCAGACCTTGTCGCCAACTTGAAACTTGTCTGGCACACGATGTTGATCATGTTGTTGCTTATACCTGGAATTTGACTTCTCTAAGATGGCGTGAGCCTACCGGCGGATGTGTTGGATGTGTTCAATAATATGGTTTCTTTATTAGCCTCGAAGTGTACATGTATGGATTTTTTCTCTGTAGTCACATGAGGCATGTAAACATCAATCAAACACAATGATTGAAATCCTAGACCCACTTCAAAGGGATTGCGATCGATCAAGCTATGGAGAGATCTATTATAATTGTGTTGCACATATGAGAGACTCCCATCCCACGTTTGAGGATGCTTGGATTTGTACATGCAGAGTATGCGCACTATCATCTTATTGACGACCTTCACTGACCATCATTATCGGGATTGAAGGTAGTCAATTTGGCAAGCTTAGTGTCCAATATTTTCTAAAGGCTTGACTAGAATGTGCTCATGAAACTACTATCCTGATCAATATAATGGTTTGTGGGATCCCAAAATGTACCCATACTCCTTCAAAGAATATTTTGGCAGATTCCTCTACTCTCATACTCTTCTTGTAGACCTCCAATGTAGCCATCTTAGGAAATTTCTCGATGACCACAAATACACAGTCATTACCATGCTTGGTAGAAAGGAGGCTAGACATATAGTTCATGGAGATGGATTCCCATGGCTAGTTGAGAGTAGGCAGAGGAGTATACAAGCCTTGCTTCCTAATGGTTGGCATGGTGATGGTGTAGGCAATGCAATGTCTGATATATTTCCGAACCTCCAGTCAAGGTTTGGGCCATTAAAAGTACTTTTGTAGTTCATCCACAATTTTCTCCACACCAAAGTGCCTTACGATCTAATTATAGTGTGCCTCCCATATCATCCTACCACACTTACTTGAAGGAGCACAAAGGTGGCCCAGGTAGCATAATAATTCGTCCTGGATGTGGAAATTAAGAACTTTCTTGCCAGCTACTAGCATCTGGTATGTCGAGGTGAGCTCTGGATTATTTTTGTATAGTTTTTGCCATCTAGAGGTCTTGTGACCCCAAGTGTTAAGAACAATAGTCAGTGCTACAACTAGGGGCTAGTTGTATTTAATTTTCAAATGGAATTGTTTCAAATATGTAGACCACTTCTTATGGAAATTGTTTTGTAACTTTCCTTATGTCTCTATAAACTAAATAGGTCGGTGATCGGTGTGGATGACCATCTCCTTCCCCATAATGTAGTGCTTCCATTGTCAGAAAGACTGCATGATGGAATACATCTCTTTATAATAGGTGGGGTACTTTTGAATTGTATCAAAAAGTGTCTCACTATGATATGCCAATGGATTCCTGTGTTGGGTGAGGATTGTAGCAATAGCATAGTCTGAGGTATCTTTATTGATTTCAAATGGCTATTGCAGTTTTGGTAGTGTGAGTATCGGTGCAAAGTAGATGTGGTGCTTCAACTCAATGAATTCCTTCTATTGGGACTCAGACCAGGAAAAATTTTCTTTTGTTCTGCCCTTAGTAATCTCACTTAAAGGCCAAGTGCTATGGGAGAATCCTAACACAAACCTTCGATAGAAATTAGCAAGGCCCAAAAAGTTTTGAAGCTCCATTAGAGTGGTTGGGGTTGGCCAATCCTGAATGAATTGGATCTTGGTTGGCTCCACATGCACACCATGCTCATCTATGACGTAACCCAAGTATTGGACTTGGCTCATGCCAAAGGTGCATTTCCCCAAGTTGGCACATAGTTTGTGATCTCGAAGGCTTTGAAGGGATTTTCAAATGTGTTACAAGTGTTCTTCCCAACTCTTGTTGAATATGAGGATGTTGTCCAGATAAACCACAACGAAAATTTTGTGAATGGGTGCAAGATGTCATCCAATAGCCTCATAAAAGTAGTAGGGGAATTTTTCAACCCGAAGGGCATAACTAACAATTTAAAAAGCCTGCCTTGGATTGAAAGGTGGTCTTCCATACATTTCTGGGCTCTATTGGAACCTCGTGATAACATGAATTCAAATCGACCTTGCTGAAATACTTGGCTCCCTTTAGTTGGTTCAGTAGGTCATCAATTTATGCGATTGGATATCTGTCCCCGACAATGATTTTGCTTATTGACTGATTTTTAGTACAGAGCCTCCAGGTCCCATCCTTCTTTTGTAAAAGTACAATCAGGCTCCCACAAGGCGAGGAACTTGGTAAGATGTTCCCTTTCTGTAGAACCTCCTGGATTTTCCGCTTGATCTCTTCAATTTCTAGAATGGAGCAACGATATATCTGTTCATTGGTTAGAGGTGTTGCACGAGTCATATCAATTGAATACTTGACCTCACACTACAAGAGTACCTCTTTGGTCAAGGAAAAGATGTACCTGTATTCTCCCACGACTGTATCCACCTACTTTTGCTACTTGGAAGAACCCTTTGTGTGGGCCATGGATGTGCCTATGACCATAACCTTACTTTGAGAGTGAATTAGAAGGAAAAAAAAAATCCAGTCTGGGAGATGACCTTACTGCATTTCTTAGTAGAAATCAAAGAGATGGTAGTAGGTGAGGCTACCTTCGGTATCCTGTATAACTTAGTACCCAAATAAATAATAGGAGAGCAAGGTCTAGACTCATATACAACATGTCGCTTCCATAAGTATGGGTTTTCTAATAATACATCACAAACCTCAAGAGGAGAAACATCACACAGTACCTCATTCATGAAGGCCTCGATGCTATAGCGAAGGCGACATTGCTAACTTACTTGGAGGTATCATGCTTGGTGAAGCCACCTAATGGTATACCGCTGCAAATGTGTTATAGTCTATAGTAATAACTACTTCATGACCTCTACTAAAATGAAGTTCAGCTCCGGCTATCGACAATGAACACTAGCGAACAACCCTTCACACCCATTTGTGACTAGAATAGGTTCTCCCACTCTTTTGGATATTCAAGCTCAATCTTCTGGATCTTGCTCGTGGACCTAATGGCATTGGGCTCCATGTCAATAACCTATTCCTCTTGTCGAGTTCTGATTCAGAGTCAAAACATGCATGAGACTTAAAATCCTTTAGCTCGACTGCCGATGACGGCTTGGCCTGACACTCACTTGCCTTGTGAGTGGAGCTCGTTTGGAACTCACACCACTTTCCCATGTCCTTCTTTGCCTTCATGGTGTTATTATTTTCTTACAGCTTTGGTATGTTCTCCTCGGTTGCCCTACCTTAGCCTTGCCCTTTTCTCTGTAGTTTTGGAGCCCATTTTCCTTGCTTCCAATTTCCATATCCAAAGCATCACTTTTTTTGTTTAAGCTTCTGCTTGATCTCGACAACATATTGGTACATTGTGCCTAGCGAGGAGATGTCTAGTTACTACATCTCATCATGGATGTACTTGTGTAGGTATTTGCGATACTTGAGTACCAAATGTTTCTCAGAATCCTTGATACCTAGCTTCGTGCGAAGGGTATGAAAAACATTAGTGAACTCTTACACGTCTTGGCCCCTTCCCTATTGTAGTGTAGTTTACTTTACTTATTTATCCTCATAGCTCCTGACAGGGTATTGTTGTTCCTTGATGGCATCCTGAAACAAATCCCAAGTGGGTGTGACTGAAAATAGTGATGGAATACTTTCATCCTTCTACTCACAGTAGGTTTCCCACAACTTGTTGACGTGGGGGGGTGGCTTTGAGAAGACAAAAAATAATCTTTTCCTCGCTGCAAACATCACAAACAAAAAAATATCCTTCTAGTAAATTTAACCATATATCTATGGTGCCTGCATTTATCTAACCCTGAAATATGGGAATGTCAAAGTTACTTGTGCCTTAAAGGGTTTGTCGCTTTCATAGTAGTGACTGGAAATAAATGCATTGTCCTTGGGTAGCTGCTGAAGGATATGGGAAAAGTTATCCATCATCACACTACTCTATCACTCTAGGGATTCTTCAAGCAATATTTTGAAAGGATCTCCTGCCCCCTCATCTTCATTTTCTTCCCACATGGGAGTTTGTCGAGATTTGCGAGGTTGGTCTTCCATAGGTTCGACAACTTCAAGCTATAACTCCTTATATCCCATCCTCTTTGGGGACATGCAAAGAAAAACATAGAAAGGGCAGACCGCTCTAGTAACACTTATCCAAATTTAAATAGGAATGGAACAAACTATAGGTATCACCATAAATGCAAAGATGCATTGGAAATAATATTTCATTTCACTAATATCAAGTATTTAAATATGCTTACAAGCAGAATGGAAATAAGACTAGATGAGGCGATGGTATCTTATCTCTTAAAAGGGATGTGGCAGTTGCATGCCTTTGAACTATGTTACAATGAGGTTCGAAGACTTATTTATTATCAAGGAATAATGGAGAACCCTAAACATGCATAAGACTAACCCTAGGAGATTAAGCGCCAAAACTGTGGGTTCCATTTGGGTAAATTGGCACATCAATTTCACAGGGTCGTAACTTTGGCATACAATATCGATTTGGCTATCGTAATGCCTCATTTGGAAGATCTCGAGGAGTAGGGAAAAATCAAATGGGTTTCCCCATAACGGTATTTTCTAGACACTCTGTTTTCCCTAAAAACATCGTTTAGGGCCTCAAAACAACTCCGAAAGTTCACGAGCCGAAAAGCTGCCAAAAACAGTACACTGTGCTACAATTAAGGAAACTGAAAAACTCAAATAGACAATGTTAGTGGTCCAACTAGAATAGGAGGGTGGTCACCAATAGCCACTTAGATCGTCACTCATTGGTGAATAAACTTATAAACTTGTTGTAGTTATCAATTTCAAACCTGTGTTTTTCAAAATATTATGCTAACAGCATGGTCGACCTAGGGAATCCTTCGGCCCATCGAAACCCTTGTCTGGTGTAGTGGGTTCAACATAACACTCTTGGCTATATGACATGATTCTGGTTATACGAAGAAGAAGACAGAGAAACCCTCAGAAAGAAAAAGAAAACCCCAAAGCTATTAGTACTAGTATGTTTGGCGAGCTTTCAAAAAAAATTCAATACCCAATTATAACTCTCATTACTTCTTTATCATCAGCCAAGCGGGGGGAAAGTTACATGTCCAATATAAAAAGAAATCAATGGATGCTTCCAGAGCAATACCATTGTCGCAAGATTTGCAGAGGTTTCATGAAGTTAGAAATGATGAGAATGGGACTCGGTCATTGCTGGAGAGAAGTGAGTAGTTACTCAAACAAGTGAGTAGTTACTCAAACAATCCATTACAACCTCAGTCATAGATGTCAAGCCTAGTGGCTCAGGGTCATCAATCGTGCAACCATGAATCTAGAGGTGTACATATTCCATCTACCATTTCGTAGTAGATTAGTGTGTATCCACAACCATTGAGGACTGATTTTAATGAAACATGAACTTAGGACCTCGAAATGTCACCAAGACATTATAAGGAGAAAAGAAGAATGTGTTGTACATTGGGTAATTTGTTTTTTAGGAGGAAACTTTATGTAAGTCCAACCATAACGGGGGCCCCATACTTGAGTAACCCCAACCATTACCTCGAAGTTAGGAATTAATTTGCATATAAATGCATGTTTGTTCTTGATTGTCCATTTTTTGGGGTAGAGGGTATGTTACAAAAATAAATTAAATTAACAATAAAAAAAAAAAAAACTTATATTTATAACAATCATTATAATTAATAATTAAGTCAACCTACATCCATCTAAACTCTTGATCTACCAACACTAAGAATGATC
This sequence comes from Pinus tabuliformis, assembly GCA_031772625.1. NCBI lineage: Eukaryota > Viridiplantae > Streptophyta > Pinopsida > Pinales > Pinaceae > Pinus > Pinus tabuliformis. The sequence goes on along the minus strand of CM062805.1, from coordinate 1,309,284,888 downwards.
AAATCTCTAATGATGCAAACCTCTTTGTTGTAAGATGAATCCTATATAAAACAAGATTGGTAAGTATGGAAGTTAAACCTCTACCATCCAACTAATAATTAAATTAAAATTCTAAAAACTCTAACCTAAAATAAATATTCATGTATTAGAAAAAATAACAATTTATAATAATCTAAATTGAAGAAGAGTATCAAATTAAATGTCAATAAAATTTTAAAAATTTTATTAAAAAAATACTTATATAAATAAAAAAACTAATTAATAATAATAATAGTTAAATTTTAAAATAACGTTCAAATTAAATAAGCAGATCAAAAATAATTACCAGCCAAGATGTAAAAAACCGTGGCCGAGTATCTCCATTAAAATATTTTGGATGTACCTGTAACAATTATTAAAAAACAAAACACTGAACAATTATTCATAATTTCAACTCTTAGAAATTTTTTATTCATATTGAGCAAAGATAAAACAATATTTTCATCATTCATATTTTATAAATTATAATGTATTTAGATGGAAGGTTTAAAATATTTAGATATGCACTTAGAAAAAGCTTACCATCCAGCCAGCCACAATGGTTTCGATTCGTCCATTCAATTCTTCACTGTTATTTATTACCCAAATTTGTGACGCACTGAATGAACCGTTACCATCCACATTTGGCTTCCAGACGTTCAACGTTGCACTTGCTTCATTGATTCGATTATCTTGGAGGTCGTATGTCACAGTGCCGAACTTTCAATGATAAACCAACGAGAAGGCATTAATGCCCAATACGATTGGTTAAATTTTTTAACTTCAAACAAAATAGTATAAATTAAGTGTTTTTTTACAAATAAAATGTGAATTTTATCTTTAAAAATTGTTTAATTTATTATCGATCACAAAAATTTGAATAGGGAAATAATTTTAGAAATTAAAAAACTCTATTATAATATATATATTTTTTAAACAATTTATATTGTTTTTATTTTTTCAAAAAGTTTGTGTTTTTATATTGGTAAATAAATTTAAACAAATTCAATGAAATTTTTTAGTTTTATGAAAAAAAATTATTGAATTAATTAAATGCAAAAAAAAATTATCATTATTTTTATATAGTTTTAAATTGAATTGTTGAATATAAAAATTATATTTAAAAAATATAAATATTATTAGACAAATGTCATGATAATTTAGATTTTGTTACAGTATCATGATCAATACTATGTCTTATCAATACAATATGACTAAAAACCATAACTCATTTAAAACTCAAAATATTTTATTTTAGTTTAATTTTAAAATATTTTTTAATTTAAAACTTAATAATAATAATATAAAGAAATTCTTAACCATAAATATTTAATAATAATAATATAACAATACTTTTAATCAAAAATATTTATCCCCACTTATAAATAAAATTTTCTAAAAACCTTTAACTAATTTTAAACTCAAATATTTTATTGTAAGTTCATAATAAAACTCTTATTCTCTTAAATTTTACATTAATTTATATATATGATACAACTTCTAAATAACCACATTACATATTATATTTATTATCATTCCTACAATATAATTATTATAAACTTTAAGCATTATATATTATTTCATAACACTAAATTAATTATTTAAAAATATTCTTATCTTATTAGAACAAAACGAAAATCTTAAACTTTAAACTTTTTACAGCACTACATTAATGGTTCAAAAATATTCCAATCTTATTTAGATAATATAAAAATTATACACTTTTTTCAAGTAAGTTTAATTTATAAATAATATATATTTAAATATATATTGTTATTTAAAAAAAAAATTACTTCAATAAATGAATAAAAATAAAAAAACCTTTCCATATTATTCATAAACATTAATAAAAAACAAATCAATATATTTAAATTTTATTTATAACATGCTTTTACACCTTTTGATTTTGAGTTTGAGTTTGAGAAACATGTATTTTTAGTATAAAACAAGTAAAATATTTCAATATCTATAATAAATGATCTAAGTTTATATCATAATATAAGTTTATATCAAATAATAATAAAAAGAATTAACTATTTTAAGTTAAAAATAAAATATTTAAATATTTATATTAACTAATATATTTTTATATATATTTTTATATCAATTTTATATATAAAAAAATAAAAAAATGTTTTAATGTTGATATATATATAGAAAATATAAAAAAAATATGAATGCCTATATATATATATATATATATATATATATATACTTATACTTTAAGTTTTTTGATTAATTTGTTAAAATATGGGCATACAATTTTGTACGAGATTTTGATTTTTAATGATTCAGCATTCTAAAATCTATTTTCCCACTTGGATTCTATAATCTAGACAAATCAAACTGGTGATTTTAATAAATTGTGCCAAGTGAGAGTTACGTGAAAATATGTTAAGGAAAAAAACCCTAAATCTAGGTGTGTATATATATATATATATATATATCATGCAACCATGTATTTAAACATTTTTCACTATGAGAAAAAAAAATTATTGTAGATAATATGGGACATAAATAAAATATTTCAATCTTCATCTTAAGTAGAATATTTCAATGTTAATTTTGGGTATATTATATAAAAGAATTGAAAGTAAAAATAGTTTTATAGTTAGCACATTTTGTTGTATATTGTTTCAAAATGAAGGAGATGTGTGATCCCTTCCATATTCACCATGGAGTGCACACACATACATATATCACAAATGATTATTAACCTTGGATTTATGAAGATATGATTGAGTCTCTCCAAGTGTAAATAGTTTTTAAAGTTTCACACGTTAAATGAAATTTGCACCTTCAAATATTTGATCCCTCTTGTCACACCGTTGAGTTGGGACCAAGGCCAATGGGAACCCAAGATGGGACTTGATCACTTCATGGGAAAAAAATGACTTGGATGCATGATGAGTTCACCCTCGCGATGAGTGTGCTAACAAGGAGCACGGATGTCCAGGTCCACATAGGGGAAGCATGCATGAGTTGGAGGGGCCTTTTCCCTTGACATGCAGACACAATGGTGGGGTACCGAGCACTACACCGCGTGAGACAAGTGGGTATGTCACAATGGGCACGTCCACCCAAATGAAATAGACTCAGGTGGCACAAACTCGGGCAACAAAAACTTAGGTGACATGGGTGACATGGACATGGGTGATATGCATTAGGTGACACAAACTCGACTTACATGGGTGACACAGAATCCGGTGACATAAACTCGACCGACAGGAACTTGAGTGAAATGGGTGACACAAACTCGGGTGACACAAACTCAGGTGACATGAACTTGGGTGTCACGGACCCACAGTGTGGCTGCCTTGAGTTGAATGCAACGGTGTGTGACACCGACAATATTCCATTACAAGTTATATAGTTAGTTTAACCTGGACTACGCGTACTTCCCAAAACTTCTTACTTAGCCATTTTTTTCAAGTTTTTTTTTACTTCATCAAGTGCTTCATTAACGTTCAATAGTTATGCAATATCTTAAGTTCAACATAAGTAGTGGAAATGAACTTCATTAACATTTTGATATCATAAGGCCAACAATGTGAGAAATAATATGGTGGGAGGGAGAAACTCCCAAAGAATCCGCTCCCTTTACTTTTATTAATTCAAGTATATTACATAAAAATTAAAACCAAGGGAGCCCTGAACCCCAAAGCTTCATTTCCACAAGACTTATCCATGTTTTTTGCAACACTTAAGTTTCGAAATTCAACAATAAAACAATTTTCTTTACAACCAAACTAGGGTGCTATATTGTTGGCCCTTCCCATAGAAATGCAACAGAACACTTATTGTAAGTCTTCCTAGCTTGTTTTAGATGGGTGCATAGCCATGCAACTCTCTATGTGTTTTTTGCTACTGCCCTTTCACTGCCTAAAAAAATTCTACGATATCTCAAACTTTTCCCTACGAGCTTGTTCTACAATATTACATTTGTATTCGTTGATTCCTTTCTCCTTTGTTCGTATGCTCCCTTTATATGGGTCCTATATTATAAATTAAGTCTAATTGACACTCCTTTACATATTCAAGTCGAACTTACATCTTGTGTGGGTGCACCTTACCAAGCGGATGTGCCCCTTGGCTGACCTATCAAAATGTTTCTAAAAGTCCATCAGTTGGTGAAATCATGCCCTTTCATAACATTGAGTCGACCCTTCATTTTTTTGTTCTGGAGTTGGGGTGCCCATGCCATGGTCGACACCCTCCAAACTGTTGTAACCCACATTCCTTCACCGTGTAGAGCCCCTCAATCTTAGAGTCTTAGTCTTATAGTCACCGAGTGCCCTGCCCTTATGCAGGCGCAGCCAAGGCGTATGCCGATCGCCAATGTGCACACCATGTTTTTCCCATATCTCTTTTACTTGTGTTTTGGAGTCACCTTGTGCACCCACTAAACAAACTTCTTATTAATGCCTATGCACCCCTGCCTTTGTGCAGGCACACGTAGGGTACACACCCTCCTTTCCATGTTCTTATGTCAACATCTGACAGTTCGCTCCAACCTAGTTTAGCTCGCTTGCACAATAAAATATTTTTGCCTTGCTTTGGGTGGCCATCGCCCACCTAGATGCAAGCACAACTAGTTGGCATGAACCATCCAAATGTCATTCACCAGGTCACTTCCTTTTCACAAGGGTTGGTGCCCTACCTTCTGCGACTCGTTCCATTAAATCGCTTTGCCAACTCGGTTGCTAATTTTGGTTTGTTTCCACTCCTAGTGGCTGTGAGTCTTCATGGGTTCCTGTTGGCCTTAGTGCCAATTTGAGGCCCTGAAATCCTCCTCTAGTTTCAAAAGGTTATATTCCTCGACAACAACTCCAATTATCAACTTCGCTAAGAAGTCCATCTATCGCAAAGTGCTACTATCTCAAACTTCAATTGTTCCTACTATGTGAACTCCTTTCCTTCTTCAAACAAATGTTCAATGACGTTCATGACTCCATACGAGAATCACCTCTGGATGTTACATTCATCAACCACAACTTTTCGTAATTCTCCACACTGCCCCATCTTATGAAAGGCTACCCCCCCCCCCCCCGCCCCCCTGACATGGTTACAATGCATTAATTTCAATTTGCATCATGCCCACCCACCATATGCCACCATGTGAACTTTTTCTACCATACTCCTACTCAATTGCAACAAATATCAGTGCAGTCATTGGCCTCATGAATTTACCTAGCTGGGGGATCAGTCCAACATCTCATTCAACCCATGAGAGTGTACCTCCTCATGCCTTCGTTAGTTTTTTCTCCAGCACTTTTCACATCTTTTCCTTCAATAATTCCTCCCATGTGATGCTCCTCCAAGCATCGCTTCTTTGGGCCACAAGGCTCTTTCTTCAAGGACCCATTCTTGTGGTGCTGTAGCACCTCTTACCTCAGATAGGCACTACACTCAACCATCCCCAAAGGTTCTAGTGCATGGAAAGGATTAGGAAGTTTCCTCCCCAACTTTTGACCACCCACGTATCCAATTCATGTTGTGTCATCACGTAATTTTTCACACCATCAACCTCTTCCTTTTTGTATCCTAACTTTTAAAGTATCTCTTCAGTCAACTAAAATTCATAGATTCCCATAGCATACCTACAAAAATTGACTGTGTATGTTAGATCCATACCTGCTTCATCACTTCCTTTGCTTGGCTTGGAAGAAGCACTCGGGCCTCCTCCCACTTCAACATTCTTTTGGTGAAGACTTATGGTAGAAGTCACTTCTTCCTTTTCTGTGATGGGAGGAGACATTCCTCCACCTTCATCCCCTTTATTCTTCCTCATGGCTTGTGAAACAGAGCCCATCAACTTATTCTCCTTTAATTCTTGAGCCAAACTTCCAACTTCTTGTTGTTACACATGTTCATTCTTCACATTGGTTCCTTATCCTACAAAATCATCAAGGAAATACTTAAAGAATACCCTAAGAAACTCTTTCTTGTCAATGAAATGGTCACAATCTTCTGATCAACTATAATTATGTCTCAGTCCATCATGGGTATGGCTGAAGCTTCTACCAGAAAATCTTGTCCCAACACCATAGCATGATCATCCATATCAACCATCCTTAGATCTAAAATTTGAAGCCATGATCTAACCTTGACCTACGTATCCCTTACAAGACGTGTCACAACCATCATGCCTGAGTTAATAGTTGTGAAAGCGTATAACTCCCTTTCCATTTCAATATTCAAATTCAGGGATTTCACTACCTCCTTCCTAAGGAAGTTGTTCATAGCTCCAATTTCAACCAACGTAACCAAATTCCTTCGACATATGTTTACCTGCACAAAACATAACTCTAATGCATTTACATTCGATTAGGGCGTTGTCTTTCATCTTACCTCTATAAGCTTCTTCATTGTTTCCTCAACGAACTACCTCTTGACTCATGTTTCAATATAATTGTCCTCTTAAGATACATCACTTCTTCTTTCAGCACACTTGAACAACTTGAACTTGGTTTAATTTGAGTGGACTACATTCCACCAAACTCATCCTTATTCATTTGCTGCCTTATTGCAACTACTTGATATTCATCAGATCCCTCAACTTCGAGAGTTGCAATAATCTTCCCTTCATTCTTAATCACTCTAAACCAAGTGGAAATATTATCAATCCATTCAATATCATGCTCTTCTATGGTTATTTGATCATATTTTTTATCAGGAAAGTCCCTCTTGATCCCTTCTTCAATTTCATCAACTTCACCCTACAACCTAGCTTGTTTCTACCCTATGTGAGCTCATTCATGCATTAGTTGTTAAAATCTATGATTTCCTTTTCATAGTTCTTCTTCAAGTGAGGGAAAGTTCTCATGGAAATCTTCCAAATCCCTTCACAAATCCATTATCTCCACTTTGATGTAGTTCCAGCCTGCACAAGTTCCTCATAGTGTTTTTTTCTTCGAGATTCCAACAAATCCGCCATCTCCATGGTATGTTGATTAGCCCTTGAATTTTCCTTCAACATGACTATGCCTCAACAATTTCCACAATGTGTTGTTGTACTTCATTTAGTTTGGCTCTTACCTTGCTTTGTCTTTTCCCATGCTAAACCAAACTTCATATTTTAACCAACTAATTAATTCATCAAGTGCCTAACTTCACAAAGTAGACTCTAATAGCATCCGCTCACACAATGGGGAGATGTATCTCTACCTCAAACCTTCACAAGTGGGCTATGGTAGAATTTTTCACGGCCCCACACTATGGATTCCTTGATTCCACCATGGGTGTTGTCTGACATTGAAGATATTTTGTTATAAGTAATACAATTACTCTAACCCCGATTATGCCTACTTCTCAACATTCCTTACTTAGACAATTTTTTCAAGTTCAATTTGCTTCCTCAATTTCTTCATTAACTTTCATTAGTTCTATGATATTTAAAGTTCAACATAAGCAGTGGAAATAAACTTCATTTACAGGGTGATATCATAAGGCCAAATTGTCCATAGAAATATACAATGGGGGGGGAATCTCCACAACAAGTTTCCCCCTTTAATTTTATTAAATTCATTTTAAAAATACAATGGAATTATAACCAAGGTTGGGTCCAAGCCCAAAGGTTCACTACCACAACACTTAGCCAAGTTTCATGCAGTACATAAGGTTCGCACCTAAAAAATACAACAATTTTCTTTACAACCAAGCTAGGGCACCCTATTGATGGACCTGCCCACAAAAACCCAACAGAACACTTATCACAAGTTTCCCTAGCTTTCCCTAGGTAAGAACATACACCTACTCCTCTCAACATGTCGGTTTCCTCTACTTGTTCACCGCCTCAAAAAAAATTTCGTTATCGCTGACTTCTCGCTACTAACTCATTCTACAATATTACATCTTTTTTCAAGGACACCTTCATCCTTTGTGCCTTTGATCCTTTTATATGCATCGTAGATCAACCATTAAGTCCAATTGACATGAATTTACATCTTCAAGATGATATTACATCTTGTTTGGGTGCCCCTTACCAAGTGGGTGTGCCCCTAGGTTGACCTATCGCAATGTTTCTCGAACTCTTTCAGTTGGTGTGGTTGGCCTCTTCATAATGTTGAGCTGACCCTTCGTTTCATTTTTGTTGTGCATTTGGGTCACCCATTCCATGCTAGATTCCCTCCCAACTCATGTAGCTAACATTTATTCACTGTGCGAGGTCCCTTCGTCTTAGATTATTGGCATGCATGACACGTGATGCCTAACATTGGCTGCTTAGGCTCCTAATCTCATGCAAGTGTGCCTAGGGCATGCACCCTTTTCCAACATGCACAATAGATTTTTGCCATTTCCCTTTTACTTTTGCTCACCTGTCTCCTTGCACGCTCACTAAAAAACTTACCCAATAGCTCCCAAGTGCCCTTGTCTTGATGTGGGCATGACTAGTGCACACGTCCTCCTCACCATGTGCCTGACGCAACATCCCATAGGTCATTCTAACTTGGTTTAGTTCACTTTCCAGATAGGGCATGTTTTCCTTGTGTTGGGTGCACGACCTTCCACCTTCATTTAGGCATGCCCCATTCAACCGTTGTTCACCAAGTCACTTCCTTGTCATATTGGTATAAACCTTGCCATGTGTGACTTGCCCCACTATACCGCTTTCCCAAATCGGTTCCTCATTTCATTTTTTCACCACTCCAAGTGGCCATGGGTCTTGATGGGCACCCATTGGCCTTGGTTCCAATCTAATTACATGACATGGGGTGACATGAGTAACATAGACTAAAGTCATCTGAATTTGAGTGACACAAACTTAGGTGACATGGACTCAGGAAAACCGAGTGAAGGCATGTGAATGAAGGTGAAGTGAGGTGAAAGTTTAGCATGTGAGAAAACATTGGCAGGAAAGGAATGAAAACATAATGATGGGGCACATGCATAAACAAATCATTAGTTGGCCCACATGATATGGTTTCCCACATGGCCAAAGGATGGGTCGACTCGATGCTTACATGACCACACAACTTGAACGATGCGCCGGCTTCAAAAGAAATGACATGTCAGTTGGAATGGAGGGTGGCTTCACAAATATAAAGAGAAGTTTACACAACTTGGAGGGAGAAAGAAAAAAAGTTCACACAAGGGAAGTAATATCGCAGAATGGATCATAAACATGGAGAATTCCACGATATGACATAAATGTAGGGGGTGCAGTATCATAGATTCACAAGCCATACATCACAAAATTTGAAAATACGACTAAGGCACATCATAGAAGGAGGAGAGCTCTCCCAAGTGGACTTGCTTTTGTGTAAGGCTGAGGGTTTTTTTTAGGGCTATTTTGGGGTGTCATTTTCTAGGTTTCTGTTGGGAAAGGTTCCAACCTTAGGTTGCGCACACCCTAGTTGTGAGACCAAGCACTTTTGTTAGTCCGTTAGGTTTGGCCAATGACTTCCACTCTTTGTAATTGGTTAGCACATGATTTTTGACATGGTTGGCCCCTTTATAAAAACTATTTTAAATATTATTTCAATTTTAATAAGAGTAAATATCAAAAGTGTTTTGCGAGTTGTCCCTCCCATCGCATATATTGTCTTCCTAATATAGGTTTTCGGATATCACAAAATTGTGGAACTATTGAATGTTAATGAAAGTTTTATTTCCACTGTTGTAATAATTGAGTAAGAAGATTGAATTGGAATATATATTAAGCATTGAAGTGTGAAGAAAGTTGTGTTTAGTCCTGGTTAGAGTACTTATGTAAATTGCGACAAAATTTTGTTAGTGCCCATGGTGGTCTTAAGGCATCATAGTGTGGGTCTGTGATAGATGGTATGAAAGCCTACTTTGCAAAGTTGGGCACTTCAAGAATTTGGGTAGAAGATGGAAAGGGGTTGTGATCAAGGTTGTGAACAAGTTGAAGGTTACGGAGCACGATGGTAGGCCTACAAAAGGGCCATCATAGACTTATGGAGCTCATGTTCAAGTTGGGTCTCATGAAGGAAGAGAGTCTATGATTGCGAAAGGATATTGAAGTTTCGGATGACAATGTTAAAAGGGATATTATTCAACTTGGTTGGTCGGTTGGGAAAGCTCCTAACTGTGACGAAGGAGAAGTTGTGATTTATGAAGAGGAAGTTGGTCCAATGCTCAAGTGTGATGTTAGTGTTGTGAACATGCATACAAAAGAGGAAGAGGTTCGTGGGATGGTTCCTACTATCGTTGGACCATACATGGACATGTCGCAGTCATTGAAGGAAGTAGTTGACAATGGTAATGAGCATGAAGAAATAAGTGTTGCTACTTTATTGATCAAAGAGGTAGAACTTGGTGAGATGTAGCTTAGAAAAGTTAGACCATATTCATGTGTATCACAATCATGGAAGAAAGATGAAGCTATTGATGGAAGTCATATGATGGATCCCCTTGTGTTGATCAAGAGGAACATGCGATGGATGATTTTCACATCAAAGGTTGATGAGAGTTTGGGTTTAGTTTCACGATGGATGATTTTGGATTTTGTAAGACTTCTTTGGGTTATATTCAACCTTAGGGTAGATGGTGTGAATGCCAAATACAAGGGTGTAACGTGATTAGCTTATTATATGAGTGATTCATGCTTAGAAGAAGGGAGGTTTGGCTAAGTTCCTAACATGAATAATGGAAAGAATGAAGGAAGGGCACACCAAAGTGAAGAAGGAAATATGATTCATATTTGGGTTGACTTCGTCACTGGATCTTCACTTGGGCCAAGGAGAAGAATTTGGTGAACCTTTAGTGGGGGGAAGAAATAGTGATGGAAGGAACATGTTATGGAAATATGAGGGTAGGGAGACCGAGGGCACTAACTTAACTGAAGGCATGGATGCAATGACTAAAGTTATAGTTCTTTTGTTGAAGGGAATAAGTTGGGCTACTAAAGTTATGTGCATGAATTAGAAGAGAAAGGGCATGGAAAAATTTATCAGGGACATCAAGAAAGGGCACTTGTAGAGATGTCGCATATGTGCATTGAGAAGAAGTGCCAAGTGTGGATGTTGTATAGAATGGATGTATTGATTCCATACAATGATGTTTTGTAGATGGAATGATATAGGTATTGGGCTCATTCGAACAATAAATCCATGGTTTTTTTTAACACATGGGAGACCTACGAGACCATTCATTCAATGAAGAGGGTAGAGGAACTCGTGATGGGACTTGTGACTGAGATAAGTGTGCTTCCCTAAAGTGTTGGATGAAGATGGTTTAGAGGAGCCTATGATGACTTGAAGGAAGTTATAGCTGATGAAGACTTCAGATGGTGTTCTTGGACTATCTGATTCGTTAAGGAGTTGAGGTTAGTTTTGACTTGAGTTTGATGCGGAATTGAACAAATATCTTTGGGATAGTATGGGACATGCTCGTGAGGAGTGACTTGATTGATGTGATAGGAGTGAGACACCTTGGAGTTTGATGCTGGTTGCACCAAAGAACATGCCTTAGTGGGAGTCCTTTGGCATGGATTGAGTTTGATGAGACCTAACCATTTCAATAGACATGGAGGTTGTTGGTCTATGACCATAGGCATCACATGAATGACACGATGAGGCAAGTGGAGATTTTTCCCTCTATCAATGTTAATGGTAAACATATCATAGATGAGATGAAGTTTTCGTCATGGACCTAGATGTGGCACAATGAGTATTGGCTATAGGGTTGATGCATGGGGATGGGGAGAATTCTTAATCGAGTTGATTATGTGACGAATTGGTAAAGAAATGACTGACGAAGCCATGAGGAAGTGAATTCTAATGGATTTGGACGTGATGGTTAGATTGATCATCTAAGTAATTCGAGTCATGGGGACATGCAGTGCACTGAGATGTGCTTAAATTGAGTTGGAGTATGGAAGTAGTAGTTCACATGATGATGATATTCAATGGATTGGGACAATATGAGTTTGAGCAAAGCATACAACTGAGTTGGGGGAGTAACCTTCCATGAGTTGAGGCATTGTGAAGGATTCCAATCAGTTGTGGGTGATGACCATGATATTGAGAAGCCTTTCCGACATTGACTCATGGGTCTTGATGAATGTTTGTGTGATGAAGGCAAGGAGTTCATGTACAATAAATGATTGGTGTTGGAGAGAGTGCCACTTTAATACATATGGACTTGGCAGTGGAGTTGCTAAGTGGAGTTGTTGTCGAGGAAGACAACCATTTTGAAGTGGGGGAGGATCTCAGAGCCCTGACTTGGCACCAAGACCAATGGGTGCCCATGACCGGCCATGCTCTCTTGGTATTGAGAAAACAATTTGGAGGCATGATGATTGTGTCCTTACAATGAGTGGACCCTTGCAAGAAGCATGCCAAAATGGAGGAGGGGCGCCCAAGTGCACATAGTGGTAGCATGCATCACTTAGAGGGGGGCGCGCCTGCATCATGCTGGAGCATCGGGTGCTACGTTAGGTGAGACATAGATGAAACATCACAATGGGTGTGCCTACCCACATGACACAAACTTTCATGACATGAACCTAGGTGACATTAACTCTAGTGACATGGGTGACATGAACTTGGGTGACATGAACTCAAGTGACATGAACTTAGTTTACACGAACATGGGCAACAGGAACTAGGGTGACATGGAATCAAGTGTCATGAACTCGGGTGACACGAACTCGTGTGACACAAGCTCGAGTGACATGGGTGACATGGACTCAAATGGCACAAACATGGGCAACAGGGACTTGGATGGCATGGACAACACGAAATCGGTTGGATTGGCTGATGTCATGTGAACGAAGGTAATGTCACCTGAAAGTTTATCGTGTGAGTGAGAAACCGCGTGCAGGGCATGTAGAAATCACTGAAGGAATCACGCATGACCAAAGTGTGGGTCAGCTCGATGCATACATGAATACACAACTTGAATGACAAGTCGACTTGAAAAAAATGATGCGTCAGTTACAAAAGAGCATGGTCACATAGGTATAAAGAGAAGTTTGCATGATGTGGAGGGAGCAAGGAAGACATTTTGCACAAGGGAAGTAATATCACAGAGCAGATCAGAGAAAGGGAAAAGTCTACAATATCACCAAAATGTAAAGGGTGTGATATCGTAGACCCACAAGGTGCACATTGTAGTGTTTGAAAATGTAGCTAAGGCAAGTTGCAAAACGAGGAGAGCTCGCCCAAGTGAGTTGATTTATGGGCAGGGTCAAGGTCTAGTTTTCCTAGCTATTTTGGGGCACAGTTTTTGGTGTTTCTGCTACGCGAGGTGCTAACCATATGGTTGGGCATGGCCTGGTTGTGAGACATGGCGATTTGGCTAGTGCATTGGGTTGGGCCAACAACTACCACTCTTTGTACTTGGGCAACGCATGAGCTTGGACATGGTTGGCCCCTTTATAAATCTATTGTAGATATTATTTGAAGTTTAATATGAGTAAAAGGAAAAATTGTTTCGGGACTTTCCCTCTCTTGTCACATATACTGTGTCCATATTTTTTGTTTTACGATATCGTAGAATTATAGAACTGTTGAATGTTAATCGAATTCTTATTTCTGTTATTGTAATAATTGAATAATAAGATTGAATTGGAAAATTTACTAAGCATCGAAGTGTGAAGAAAGTTAGGCATAATCCAAGTTACAGTAGTTGTGTAAATTGTGATGAAATATCATGAGTGTCGCACAATGCTCACAATCATCTTAAAACATCACATCCTCTCAACACTCAATCTATAGTTAAAATAAATTTATCTAGAATTATTGAAAATAAATTAATATTTATTATTGATCAATGTTTTTGAAATTAATTTCAAATAATATATATATCTATATATATATATATAAAATTATAATTTCCATTATAGTAAAAAGACTAACTCTCTAATTTAAACCATTCACATTACACGGGTGGATGTCAAAGAATGTGAGTGATTAAGGCGGAGAATGTGAGTGATTAAGGGTGAGAGAGTTAATTCAAGTGAGGTTTTGCCGGTCTTAGTCTAGATTCACTCTCCGGCTTTCAATAGGAAGGGAGCTACTCCCTCGCTATTTGGATGGGATCTAAATATGAGTGAGAAATATGTCCACAAAAAAATGAGGAAAGACAGGACGATCCACAAGACTTTGTCGACTGGTCCAAAACCCCAACTGCCAAAGAAATATGGGGATAGTAGGATTTGTAGTGTTGAACCCTAAACTGATTTTTTTCCAGTTGAAAAAGATTTCTCTCTACTTTAAATAGTTCTATAGTAAGAAATCTCATAAACATATATATCCATTCCATTAAATCTATTTAAATTTATTTATATATATATATATATATATATATATATATAAATATAAGATATTTATACGAATACATTTATGCTTAACTTATATTTAAGTATATAATATTAACTATTTAAATTAATATTATGTTTAATCATTTAATTATACAATAACATTAGTTATTTAGAATATATTAATGTTTATGGTTTGTTTTGATTTTTTATCAAAATTGTGATTTTCCATGATGATTTATACATTTCTATTTAATTTTTAAGTGATAACTATAGCATTGAGAAAATGATTAATGGGATGGAAAGCTTATTTTGGTTTTGAAAATAATTGTAAAATGAAAAATCTCATAATGTGGGATAGAAAGAAGTTCCTCTTTGAAACTTTAGTCACTCCGGTTATCTTATATGAATGTGAGGTTTAGTGGTGTAGCATCTATCTCGAGAAGGATTGAGAAAATTAAGTGTTTTATAATATATAACCTCAAAATTAAAAGCAACACACCCAATCCTACTCTCCTTATAGAAGTGGGTCTTTCCGTTATGGATAGCCTAGCTATGACTAGGCTTATGTTGTAAAAGCATAAACTCAATAATATAGGAGACCATATACTTCCTAAGCTAGCTTTAAATTCTAGTGAAAGCTACCTAAGGCTCAAACTAGGTTTCTATAAAGACACCAAGGCCTAGTTAAACTATTGGGCGATCGACCAGAATGTTGCATTGGAAAACATTAATAACATTAAAAATATTTTTACCACTAAGTTCAAAGAAAAAATGTGGTGTGAGAAAGATTTAGCAAATTACGATATTATGACGAGGTCATTAATCCCACCCTAGAAGATCAAAATTATCTCTTTATTTTAACTAGCTCAAAGAAGAAAATTAATATAGCGAAGATTAGAACATACTCTATGAACTCCATAGTGAAACAATGGGTTTGGGAGTTGCTAGAACACGATAGATGGAAAGGTTCTACAATCTTTGTGAGTCCAGGATGAAAATCACTTCCTCTTAGAGTGCGCGGGGTACAACACATTAGATGTAACTTTCAAAATCTTTGTTGCAATACTAACCTTCCTAGCCTTTTACGTTGTAAAAATTAAAAAATTAAAGTGAGCTCCGGAGGCTTCTCTCAAAGCTTTTGACCATAAGAACGAAATCTTAAATCAAACTAAATAATTAGTTTCTTTAGGTCCAATAGAGCAAAGTTTGGTCTCACTAAACACTACCATCATTATCATAATAACTAAAACAAATTTATTATTAATTTTTTTATAATTTTTAATGAAATTAATTATTGATTTTGATGTAATAATATGTTTTTTTATTATATAAATTCTGATTTAATTTATAAAGTAACAATTTAGTTAAAAAAAAAAATTATTTATTATTTTGAATCAATTAATTAAAAACTATTAAAAAATTAGAAAATTTGCAATTTTAAATTATTGAGTTTATACCATTTATATATTTCATTAAAAAAATCAAAATATCTAAAATTTAACTTTTGTAAAACTTGAAAATCTAAACTCTAAACATTAATCATTCTATCTATAATAATGAAATAGCAAAAATTACTCTACTTAATTACCAATTCACTGTATGTATGCATATAAATATAAATATAACAATACCTCAACATCCAATACGCCATCAGGATCCTCAATACGGTCATCTCTGTCTTGGATTTCGCCCCTTAGAGTTTTAGCTGACCGTGTCATGATTTCCCTGTTGCTGTTTATAAAACGTGTCACAGATCCAGCCCATTCTACATGTTCACGTTTTGTCTCCATAATTGCCACTGTGTCTCCAGGACAGCCTGTTTTAATATCAAACCTTGAAAAATTTCGTACCATCTCTGTCTTTCGTTCATCCCCGGCTACCACAGACGGTTGCTCCAAACCCTTCAACAAAAATGCATGCTACCACATTATTTCATTATTTCTTGTAACCGAGTTGAAAAAAGGCAAAATGCTTCCCACAGTGGATTTATTCAAAATCTGCTACAAATTGGTTATGCCCACGCCATCTCGCATATTAATAACTCACTAAATTGACGAATAAGATGTTTCGAAATGTTTCAGAAATAACATGGACAGAATATGGTTGGGAATATTGCAAATTTATTTGAAATATTAAAATTTCAGAAGCCCTAATTGGTAATGGGACTTGCAGTAAAGTTATTTGTTTATGATTTTATATCTTTCAATATTATTTTCTAAATATTCTAAAATTTAGAATTAAATTCCAGATAAAAAGCTAAAAATACTATTACATAGCTGTATATTGCTATTAAGTGTTTTAAATTTTCACTTGCCTTGAGAGATATTTGATCAGTGTACAATACACAGAGAATGGTATCTCCATATTCATTCTGCAGGGAGAGAAATGTTATTAGAAAATTGTATACACTATCATATAACATAACGTAAAATTGTATACAATATAACATAGCATATGCGCAGAAATTTAAAGATGTAATTAGATTAGAAATTACCCGAAACTTGTGAACTGCTGGTGGATTGATGTAATTAAGATATTCGTCAATATTCATGTCATGCACGTTCATAGCAAATGCCACAATAGTAATACACAACTGTAAACACATAAGAGTCCATTGAAAATGCAAAAAAGCCATTGTAATGTCTGCTGGTAAGCTTTGGTTACAAATCCATGGCCAGAGAGCTCGATATAAAATCTAGTTCTCTGAAATATTTGGATATTTCAAACAGCGCGATTTTTTCAATAGATTTAAGATTCTCGAGGATAAGTCATAATGGGTTCGTTAGCATCAACATTTATTTTAACCATCGTTTCTGGATTATTAGTGGGTCTAAGTGCGCTTCCTAAGGGCTGCAGGAAATCTTTTTGTCATGGTCTTTTAACACGTAAGCAATAAATTATGAGAGACAGAAAATCTTTCTGAAGCATTTAAGCCGATGTGTCCGCCAAATTTTTAGTATCTAAACTTATCTTCCTTCTTTAATATTGTTGGGCCATTACGGGATACGGCAAAGGAGCACCTTCGGAGGGTCTTTCAACACGTAACCAGTAAACAATGGCCAGAAAATCTGTCGAAAGCGTTTAAAACGATAGGAAGGCAACCTGTATTTTCCATTTCTGGCATATCTAGTGGCATTTCATTGTGACACTCTCTTGACTATGTGTTTTTCAGCCCGGCTTTTTTTCCATATTCTCCCATGTGAAATGGCAATAGAATTTTATTTTCCCGTTAGTCTAATGAGGGAGAGGAATTGCTGTGAAAGTTTTGTAAATCTAAATTATAGTTGTTAAACTTCAAAATTTTAGGTGTCTTAGACGTGTTTTATGGTGCTGAATCCATTTCCAGCATCAAAAACACGATTCAAACATTGTCTCTATAAAAAACATTTGCAATTCTTTTGCTTGGATTCCAATCACTTTTTATTATTCGGACAATTCTTCCAACTCTTTTATTTTACCTCAAAAATAGTTACATTCAAACCTGTGGAGAGCACTTTGATGTTCAGCTCCACGAAAACATTGACAAAAATATTGTCCATAACAAAAAAGATAAAAAGTGATCTTCAATCCAATATCTGACCACTCTAGTAATCATAACGGATCCCTAAAGTAGAAAGTTCATTGTCTTGTTCATTAACCACTCACATATTTTCTATAATCCAATGATTTTTTAACATTGTCTATAATCCTATGATTTTTTAACACTAGCAAGTTTCATAGCCAAATTTACAACCTCATCACACCACCATGTGACAACCAAGATTTCCTTGCCCAAGGCAGGCGCACGCGCCCTGACATGAGCTGCCCCCCGCACTTCACAACCGAACCTTTTCTTCGTGCACGGTGGGCGGGTGGCTCCACCAACTCACCAAGACACCCCCTTCGCACAACTGGCTTCAATTCATTCCATCATGCACAACTTCCACGGTTGCCTCTGCTTGAGGGCCAGGCTCTCACCCGAGCTGCCCAAGAACCCATGCACAACCGCACAATCGGGTCATCCACACCTTCCCGCGTGTGCCTTCGCACAACTGGGGGCCCACGCCTTCAACCGTGCACACCTTGCACAATCAGGTGCTCACGCCTTCACCTGTGCATGCCCTACTTTGACCGGCGGGTGCTCCTCGCTCTATGCTTTCGTTTGAACTTGTGCATTCAAGTGACCTACCAAAGACTTGGGCGCATAACCATCTGCGCCTTCCTCTTTGCTGCGGCCTTTTCTACACACATCTTCCTTGAAGACTTTGCTTGTTGAATTGATGAACTTTTGCTCCAACACCTCGTTGTATATATAAGGATGGTTGAGCGAATTGGCTTTCCCAAGCCGACTGCACCTTCCTCTTTGCTGCGGCCTTTTCTACACACATCTTCCTTGAAGACTTTGCTTGTTGAATTGATGAACTTTTGCTCCAACACCTCGTTGTATATATAAGGATGGTTGAGCGAATTGGCTTTCCCAAGCCGACTTGTCCACCATGTAAATCCATGCCCCTACTCTTTGCAAACACCATCCTAATACATTTCGGCTTTACTTCCAAGTGTAGGTCGGCCGTGGATAATCTTATCATGCTCCCACGCACATATAAACATGTCGCACTCCTTCTTGCGCTCGCATTATTACATGAATCCATCGCACATCAAGTTTGAGCTCATTCGTTCAAGTTCCCCAACTGCTCGTCAATCATTGAACGCGGTCGCGCTTCGTGCAAAACCGCAGGTCCTTACATCCTCCTCCACCTGAAGTGATTGTCGTCCTCGATAACATAGTGTCCTCGTAGCCATCTACCAAGAGCATCTGTCTCATCCTCGGTCCATGATGTCAGCTCCTCCACATACTGCAAACATCCCTGCAACATATGTAGAACTACCATCTCCATCATGTGTCGTTCCATCCCGTCCACTGTCCTCCTTTTCTGCGTGATGCCAACATCTCTCTGGTACACTGCTAGCCCTCATGACTTGAACTAGTCAGGTGATCAGTCTAACTGTCATGCTCGAATCATAAGAATGTCCATCCTTATGCCTTCACCAGTCTATCCCGGATTCTGCCACATCCTGGACTCACCAAGAATCTCTCCCATGCTCAGTTTATGGAAACTTCATCCCATCTGCAACATGTCATGACACTTGATTCCAAGCCATCCCTACACCATCTGCCATACCTGCTCATCCCGTTTTAAGGACTCACTGCCATGAGCAGCTAACAATGAGCCCCATCTTCTATGTCATCTAAGAAGATGTAGAGGAAGTAGAGCCTGAAGGCTCACCCTCACTAATCATCTCAATCCAACTGTCAGGATTTTCCATCTCCTTCCTTCTTAGATAAGTGACCCGATCCTCCTCCCGGACATGCGGCCTCACATAAGCCTCCTCATCATCATGATCATCCTCAACCACTTCTAGCCTTCTTGACAAATCCAAGATACTATCCGAAAGCGTCCTAATGACCAATGATTTCTCGATAAGCTTTGTCTAAACCATAGACAACCACTTACTCATATCTTCCATTCACTTCTCATCCTCCATTTGCATCATTGCCAACTTACAATCAGGCTTTGTCACTCCAATGGTTGGAACATGAATGGGTACATCTTCCCTTCCATTGGAAATGTACAACTTCTTCAAATGTGGAACAATCATAGTATCGAATTTTTTCAAGAATTCCATTCCCAATACAGCTTCATAGTCATCTATCCACACTATAGTGAAGTCGACTTTCCCTGTCCACTCATCTACTATTGTGTCCACTTTTTTAGCTACACCAAGAACACAATCAAGAGGAGAATTCATTGTCTTCATCTGTGCCTTCATCGGTACAAACTTCAGCCCAATTCTTCTCGCAGTATCTTCACTTATGAAGTTTTGAGTAGCCCCACTATCCACCATAGTGAGTATATCAATGCTCTGAATCTTCATCTGAACATACTCCAAACTGTTCCTCTCAGGATCTCTCCGAGAGACCACCTCTATAGCAGCAGCAGCACCAAGTATCTGCATCATCCCCATAGAATCTTCTTCATTGTTCATATTAGATTGTGTATTAAGCAACCACTTTTGCTCTGGAAGGACAATTCTTCACCATATGTGGTTCAGCACATATCCAACACTTCAACGCTTTCTTCGTCTTCGACTTATCATCCAATTTCGAAGCATCATCCTTCTTCTTCTCTTTCAGCTTATCAGACTTCTTCTTCCTATCATCAGAAGTCTCATCATAATGCTCCACCAACTTGCCCACATCAGCAAAATCTTCCTCAAGTTTTTTAATCTTCTGCCTCTTCACTTCATTGCGTGCCCAAGGCTTTAATCCAATAATGAAGTTGAACACCTTGTCCCTCTCCTCCATGTCAAGAAGTTCCAAAACCGCACTTGCAAACTCTCGCTGATATGTCTGTAGGTTCCCTGTCTGCTTTATGAACTTAATCTTCATCCTTGTTTCCAACGTTTCATCTTGAGGATTGAAATGGGTCTGCAAAGCTTTCTTCATATCATCCCACAAAGTAATGTCATCAGCACTACCATTGGTAATCTGATCCATCCTCCTTCGCCACCACATCTTAGCATCCTTCGTCAAGAACTGAGCAGCTACCTTCACCTTCGTCTCATCATCAGATAGACCCAAGTGTTCCAAGTATTGCTCCATGTCCCATAGAAAGTTTCTAAGTGTCTTTGCACTCCTTATACCATCATAAGGTTCCAGTTCCTTGACATTCACATGAGGCACTCCTCCACCTGAGTTATGCCTCACGGCCTTCTTCAACACTGCTATCTCATCTCTGGTTTCGTCAAGAGATTTCTGCAAGTCCACGATCTCTACCAAGCCTCGATCTCTTGCCTCTTCAATCTCCTTGACCTTTGCTTCAAGTTGTGTACACATAATATCAATGTACTTGTGCTGAGTCCAGAGTTCTTCGAGCTCTTCCCTCATCTTCGAATTGGCCTCTTGATTCTTCTCAACGAAGTCCATCATCTTAGTCTAGTAAGCCTCTAAGTCCTCCATCTTTTAAAACACCTTTTCCATGAATGCCATAGTAGTATCCTTCACACCGTGACTAGACCCAGCCTGGGATTCAGCTGCCATTGCTAATAGCTTCCTTCCTTTTTACGATCTAGTTTCCACCATCCAATAGCTTCACCAATTTGCGTGCAACCTGAACCAGCTCGTGTCCCACTTGTATGTGAAACAACTTCCTTCACCTGCAAGTACCTGCTTCACTATCACCAATTGTCAATTATTAAAACACCTGCTTCACCCAGCTTCCTGCAAGGCTTCTCCAAGTCTTCATACTAGCTCTGATACCAACTGTCATGCCCCTAGGCCGGCAATAGTATTTCAACCACTCCTGGCGAGGTGTAGCACCACCGAACACTTTCTTTTCACCAATACTTATGTTCGTGGACTACCCCTAACCACTTATCCTACCTAGTTTGTGTTTCGCAACCAAGTATTATTATGTTTTCCTTTATACCAATGAACACCCATACACATTCATTATCAACAACAATTATGAATGAGAACACAATTACATAGTACAAAGGGAGGGGAAACTCCCTGAACAATGAGTCTGCTCGGATAATATATTTTACAACTTTACAAAGTTACAATGCTTTACAAGTATACTTGGAAACTCCAAGTTTCATACTTAGCCAAATTTACAACCTCGTCACACCACCATGTGACAACCAAGATTTCCTTACCCAAGGCGGGCGGGCACACCCTCACATAAATTGCCTTCCGCACTTCACAATCGAACCTTGTCTTCATGCACAACGGGCGGGTGACTCCACCAAGTCACCAAGACACCCCCTTCGCACAACCAGCTTCACTTCATTCCACTGAAGCTTCCGCGTTTGCCTCTGCACGATGGGAGGGTGCTCACCCGAGCTGCCCAAGAACCCGTGCACAACCACCCAACCACACAACTGCACAATTGAGTCATCAACACCTTCACTTGTGTGCCTTTGCACAACCGGGCGCCCACACCTTCACGCGTGCACACCTTGCACAATCGGGCACCCACGCCTTCACCCATTCATCCCTTACTTTGACCGGTGGGCACTCCTCCCCCTACGCCTTTGTTTAGAGTTGTGTGTTCAAGCGATCCGCCCAAGACTTGGTCGCATAACCATCTGCGCCTTCCTCTTTGCTGCGGCCTTTTCTACACACCACTTCCTTGAAGACTTTGCTTGTCGAATTGATGAACTTTCGCTCCAACACCTCGTTGTATATATAAGGATGGTTGGGTGAGTTGGCTTGCTCAAGCCAACTCATCCACCATGTAAACGCACACCCCTACTCTTCGCAAATGCCATCATAATACATGTCGGCTTTGCTTCCAAGTGTAGGTCGGCCATGGGTAATCCTATCATGCTCCCATGCATATACAAAAATGTCGCTCTCCTTTTTGTTCTCGCATTATTACATGACTCCATCACACATCAAGTCTAATCTCGTTTGTTCAAGTTCCCCAACCACTCGTCCACCATTGAATGCGGTCGCACTTCGGGCAGAATCGCCAGGCCTTACACTACTGGACCTTTAGTGGCAGAGGAAAACCTTGAGAAACAACACTATACAATCACTAATGGGACGTAGATTAACAATGTAAACTTTGAAACGGGAACTATAAACTCAAAACGGGAACTCTGGCCAAAAAATCTCAAAAAAACATCAAAAACAGTGATAAAAACGAAAAGTGTGTATACTGGAATGATGATTTTATTTTTTAGGGGTCAATTTTGAACATGTTTTAAAAATGGCAGTGAATACGAAATTTACTACGAAATTTCCGTGCAAAATATAGCTTCAAAACGAAAAAGTGATGATACTGGAATGATGATTTTTTTTTTAGGGTCAATTTTCAAACTTTTAAAAAAATGCAAGTAAAACCTAATTTTTATGTGCCAAACAAAGTTGTTTATGAGGAAAAAAAACACATTAATGTTTTTGCTAGAATATCATTTTTCTTTCCTAATATAAATTCAACATGTTTTCAACCATAACATCAACATCAACAGTGCTACGTTTTTTTTTTGGTTTCAATCCCACCATCTACTTCATGAGTAACATATTTCAATCTCTTCATATCAAACACCATCCATTGAATTAATGGTCGGATCAATAATCCAAATCTATTGCACATGACAAGCTCCTACAATCTCTTATATAGAATCTACTTTATATATCAATGTTGTGTCATGAGCTTTCAATTTGGCTATTCATTTCACGTTCACTGGTCTCTAAGTGAATTTACCAATTATTAACACGTGATATAGAGGTAATCACATACTATAATTGGCTCAATTAAACTAGTCAACAGTTAATACTAATATGTACAATAGTTTAAAATCAATTTAACAATTAAAAATTCTTACAATGATAAAACATTTTTTTATTTCTGCAAAAATTCAATTCAACAAATATACTATTTGTAGAAAATAAATCTATTACTAGGGCTACAATGTTGCTATATAAATTTACTACAATTACTTTTTATGAAATAATTGCAAGGGCTATTGAAAGAAACAAGGTATAACCATTGGGAAGAAAATAAGGTACATCTAATAAAATACAGTATGAATATGTTTTATAAAATACAATATAGTGGATAAAATAGAGCATAGCTATTTTACAAAAAAAAAAAATAATTTACAAATATAAAAAAATGAAATATTTCCTAAGTTAGAAAATAACAATTTGAATTCATTGAAATATATATGGATAGAAAGAAAACATATTTATATATTTACATAGAAAAATAACTTAAAACCTCATCCTCAACATTTTATTGTGGGTTTAATGTTGTTATTTTTAATCATGTTAGATATTTCTCATTATCATTAAAAAAAAATCAAAATTTAATAATAATATTAATTTCTTTTTATTTTAATAATAAGATATTGTGATTTGAAATTAATATTTAGTTAATAGTTAATCATATATTTTTAATTTTTATGACTTTTTAGAAATCCAAAAAGAAGTTTTGAATCCTGCACGGTTGTTAAGTTAGTAAGATTGATTTTTCATAATGGTTTATTATAAATACAAAAAAATTGGTTTTTTTAAGGTCTATTAACAATGAAACTTGAATTATATACGTGAGTGCAACTAAAATATCTTACAATCTCCAGTTTACTAATAAAAATAATCAATGCTTACATATCACTATATTAACATTTTTCTTACATCATTATCTAAATATGTATGATTTATACACTTAGTTGTAATAATGTGATCTTAATATTATAATGTTACTACCGCTTGCACATCATAACATTGATTCCAATACAACACCATCAATCTAGAATGACATATAATCAAATAATGGCGTTAATTTGAGGTTATCATAAAATCACTGCGAATGCGGCAACAACCCATAATTTCGACGAGCGTTGCATTTTGACAGAAATGGATGTGGGGCGGCAACAAACCATAATTTCGACGAGAGCTGCATTTTGACAGAAATTGATGTGGGGCGATTCTCATAATCGCCCCGCCACCGCCCCACCACCACCACCCGGGTGGCGGGGCGATAGCGGGGCAATTCCCACAACCCAGGGAAAACTAAACCCAAGACAAACAACTGATCTACATCTCATAAATTTAAGAGTGCCTTTTGATGATGACAACATCCGAAATGAAAATAGTTTTTATATCCAATATACGAAATATAATACTTTTTATTTACACCGAAATAAAAGCATAAGGCAACGTGAGAACAATTAAAACAAACATTAACTGTTGCCCATACAATCCCTTTTTTCAAAGAAAAATTCATGCCACATAAACATGTAAGCGTGAGACATTGTAATACCTACCTCACACACAAGGGCCCGACATATTAATGAAGCGTCATACTTCCGGTTACTATATCCCTTTTCCTTCGACATGAAAGATTTGGATGGACAAATGCCTCATGTTGCATTGAAGAGCATGATAGCATCGTATTCTTTGTGGGAAACGCCATGGCATTACAGTCTGAGACTGTAAGGAGGAAGATGGAGGAGGTCAGGTCTCAGATAGGGGCTGAGGTTACAAAGATATTGAGCAAGAAAACCCGCAATATTTTGTATTACATTCCCCAAAATATCATTTAGAGAACCTTCATGAAAACCATTAATCTCGTTGGTGTTTCAAGTGTTATGTTATTTGAGGTTATCATATATTGCAATTACCATTCACGCCATGGCCACGATGGGCTGTTGAGGTTATCATAATTTCGACGAGCACTGCATTTTGACAGAAATGGATGTGGGGCGGAAACAGCCCATAATTTCGAGGATAGCTGCATTTTGACAGAAATGGATGTGGGGCGATTCTGAGAATCACCTCGCCACCGCCCCACCACCATCACCCGGGTGGCGGGGCAGTGGCAGGGCGATTCTCAGAATTGCCCCACAACCTGGGGAAAACTAAACCCAAGACAAACAACTGATCTACATCTCTTAAATTTAAGAGTGCCTTTTGATGATGACAACATCCGAAATGAAAATAGGTTTTCTATCCAATACACGAAATATAATACTTTTTATTTACACCAAAATAAAAGCATAAGGAAATGTGAGAACAATTAAAACAAACATTAACTGTCACCCATACAATCCCTTTTTTCGAAGGAAAATTCATGGCACATAAACATGTAAGCGTGAGACATTGTAATACCTACCTCACACACAAGGGCCCGACTTATTAATGAATCGTCATACTTCTGGTTACTGTATCCCTTTTCCTTCGACATGAAAGATTTGGATGGACGAATGCCTCCTGTTGCATTGAAGAGCATGATGGCATCGTATTCTTTGTGGGAAACGACGTGGCATTACAGTCTGAGACTGTAAGGAGGATGATGGAGGAGGTCGTGTCTCAGATAGGGGCTGATGTTACAAGGATATTGAGCAAGAAAACCCGCAATATTTTGTATTACATTCCCCAAAATATCATTTAGAGAACCTTCATGAAAACCATTAATCTCGTTGGTGTTTCAAGTGTTATCTGATTTGAGGTTATCATATATTGCAATTACCGTTCACACCATGGCCACGATGGGTTGTTGAGGTTATCATAATTTCGACGAGCGCTGCATTTTGACAGAAATGGATGTGGGGCAGCAACAGCCGATAATTTCGAGGACAGCTGCATTTTGACAGAAATGGATGTGGGGCGATTCTGAGAATCGCCTTGCCACCGCCCCACCACCACCACCTGGGAGGCGGGGCGGTGGCGGGGCGATTCTCAGAATCACCCCACAACCCGGGGAAAACTAAACCCAAGAAAAACAACTGAAGTACATCTCATAAATTTAAGAGTGCCTTTTGATGATGACAACATCCGAAATGAAAAATAGTTTTTCTATCCAATATACGAAATATAATACTTTTTATTTACACCAAAAGAAAAGCATAAGGCAACGTGAGAACGATTAAAACAAACATTAACTGTCGCCAATAAAATCCCTTTTTTCAAAGGAAAATTCATGCCACATAAACATGTAAGCGTGAGACGTTGTAATACCTACCTCACACACAAGGGCCCGACATATTAATGAATTGTCATACTTCCGGTTATTGTATCCCTTTTCCTTCGACATGAAAGATTTGGATGGACGAATGCCTCCTATTGCATTGAAGAGCATGATGGCATCGTATTCTTTGTGGGAAACGACGTGGCATTAGAGTCTGAGACTGTAAGGAGGATGATCGAGGAGGTCGGGTCTCAGATAGGGGCTGAGGTTACAAGGCGATTGAGCAAGAGAACCCGCAATATTTTGTATTACATTCCCCAAAATATCATTTAGAGAACCTTCATGAAAACCATTAATCTCGTTGGTGTTTCAAGTGTTATCTTATTTTAGGTTATCATATATTGCAATTACCGTTCACGCCATGGCCACGATGGGCTGTTGAGGTTATCATAATCTCGACGAGTGCTGCATTTTGACAGAAATGGATGTGGTGTGGCAACAACCCATAATTTCGACGACAGCTGCATTTTGACAGAAATGGATGTGGGGCGATTCTGAGAATCGCCCCGCCACCGCCCCACCACCACCACCTGGGTGGCGGGGCGGTGGCAGGGCGATTCTGAGAATCGCCCCACAACCCGATGACTAACTATGCTTTTGTATGCCCAAAATCAAAATGTAATTTTTCATAATTTGGTTGTGTGTGCACCGGCACTGCTCATAAATAGAATCACTGCGAATGCGGCAACAACCCATAATTTCGACGGTGGTGGGGCGGTGGCCGGGCGATTCTGAGAATCACCCCACCACTCGGCGATTCTCAGAATCGCCCCAAACAATGTTTGATACCTTGCATATCCTTCATAGATCGCATTTAAAATGGTGATAACTCGCATATCGAATGAAACTTCACGTATCTAATGATAATTGCCGATATAATTCGCATAGCTGGTGTGATAACTCGGGAGATAACAACTTCTTCTGTGATGGAAAGTTTCTGTCCAACTCTGACGACGTCAGAATTGTGGCTCACCTCTTCATGTAATTTTTGAGCATTGCACCGCCGCAATGTTCTGCAGAACAGGTCACCCGTTGCATTGAGAAATTGAAAATGTGATTGAAGGTGAGTGGGCTTTAGCTGCTCTTTTGAAAAAGCATGTCTCATCATTTTCAAAACATCGTTAAAATGGACATCAAACCTGCGTTCTACTTTCGACTTTCATATATTTTGTGAGATTACCAATATGCCAAGAAACATTGTGAGAACGTAGTGTGAAGTGTTGAGGTTCGAGCAATGACGATCAATTACTGCGAGCATTGTGAGAACGTAGTGTGAAGTGTTGAGGTTCGATGACGATCAATTACTGCGAGCATTTGTCCTTAGCTTGTGATGTATTTAAATATGATGAATATTGTATATATATAATATACAATGAAATATTCTAATTACAAAGATTTTAAAATTATAATGTACTTAAATACTATGAATATTGTATACATAATATACAATATAATATCTTAATTATAAAGATTCTAAAGTTATATACATATATAATACAAAGATATATTATAATTTTATATATACAAAGATTTTATAAATTATATAGAACCTTAATTGATAGATTAACATGATTGCTATATAATGTATAAATACAATGAATATATGCATATATATATATATATATATATATATATATATATATATATATATATAATCGTATTATAATGCAATTAAATTATATAAAAAATGTTTTTATAAACATTAATAGTAGATGTAATAAGATGGCTGCCAGGGACAGAAGGCAATGAAGCCCTCAAAACAAATCTGCTTATTTCAAAGTTTCAAACCACCATAACCAGCGTCATAAGGAATCACTGACTACAATTGTATGATGAATTTGTAGATAATTGCATCCTAATATTCAAACCGGAAGCACAGTCTATGTCTGCAGAAATGAAGAACAAGGGTGATATTTAGATTTCTATTTTATGAAACCCCTTATCAATTTAAATAGCAGTATGGAAAACTAATTTAACATAATTTCACGTTCAAACCCTGCATAATATCGTATTGGATGCCGAGTAAGCATTGTTTGGGGCGATTCGTAGCAAATGGGGTGATTCTGAGAATCGCTGGGTGGCGTCACCCGGAGATTCTCAGAATCGCCCGATGAAGGACTCGTAGGTATAGAAACATTTTCCTTCACAACTGTAGCTCTGCGCTGGGGTGCCAGACAGGATCCGCATGTCTGAGACGGCCGCACCTTCCATTATAGTGATAATTAACAGTACCAAGAAAATAGTGATCAAACACAATGGAGTCTCCATGCTCTGTCTCTCATAGCTAACAACACATTAGTCAATGAAGGTGCCCTGACTGTTAAGCCAAGTAGGGTGATACTAATGGTGATCCTGTCCACACCCATTGGTCAAAGTCAACTCGACATGTGATCCACGGTTGTGCTTCCAACTTGCTAGTCTTTGGAAGGTGGATTTATGCTGTTACTTGAGTCGATAAATAAAATTTGGTTCTTTCTTTATTCCAGAAATGAAAGAGCATAAGTATCTTTAGTTTATTAATTTAAAGAGGTTAGGAATTCCAAATTATATCTATTATTTTTATTAAAATAGGAAATAAAATATTGCGAAGAATATTTGATGATTAGTATTTAAATTATTTTAGTTTCAGAAGTTTAAAAATATATATAAAGGCTCCACGCTTCTACTTATATATTTTTTTTTGCAATGTTTTGACTTTGACATTTTATGAGAAGAATAAACACTCAATTAGCGTTGTTATTCGTTCGATATTTGTAATATGTGATTTTCGCATTGATTTTTAAGTTAATCATTATTATTTGAAAAAAAAAGTGATTATTATTATTTTTTTGACATCAAATTCATAAAAAAATCTATTATTTAACCATTTTTAGTTAAAATTATCATATAAAAATTGTGATTTTGACATGTCAATTCTAGCGAAAAGTTATCAAAACGTGTAGTTTTTTAGTTATATTTATGTTAAAAATGGTTATTTTTATGTCCATTGTTAAAAAATATTGTTTTTTAGAAACAACTATTTCACGTGGATTGAAAAATTAATTAAGGATGTATAAATATGTAGAATATCGAAAATTCTAAATATCGACCTTCTAATTTAAAAATGCAAAACAATAAAAACCTCACTAAAAAAAAATTAAAATTAAAATAAAAAACAAGAAAATGTGAAGAAAACAACCACTTAAATAATTATCAAATTTACAAAATAATTATTTACATTTTATACATTAAAAAATTTAAAGCCAAAAAAAAGGTCTTTTAAAAAAAGGGTGTGATGCAGAATACTCACTTTTTTAAATCAGCATGAAAATCACTACCATTGTAAAACGTAATGTACATAAAAAAAAATAAAGTGCCAAAAACTATGCTCTAAAAGAAACATATGCGTTCTGCATCACCCCTTTCCAAAATCAAGTCACTTTTTTGCTATCTCTACGAAACGGGTAACAGTATCAGTTCTCGTTTCAAAGTTTACATTGTTGATTCTAGCACCAGCATTTTGGTCCCTCTTTGTGCAACCACAAATAGATGTTTCATGTTGGTCCAACTATACAAATGAAAATATTTCATGTCTTCTTTTGTATTCTTAAGGAAAAACTATTGAAAATTACTATTTAAAATTAAGATAAAATTGAACTTATATTTATAATTTTATATTTATTTTTCATTTATTAAAACATATTTATATTTTGTTTTTAGGTGGAAATTTTAAATAAACTTGAAGTATTGTGTAAATTAAGAGATTTAATGTTCAAATCCCCTGGTAAAAGTTAAAAAAATAAATAAAAAATAAAAAAATGCAATTCCAAAAGTCCCAAATTAAAAAATGCAATTCCCTACAAAGAAAACAATGACATGCCAATACAAGTTAATAAATAATAAAAATAAAAATAAAATAAAATATATAAAAAAATGCAATTCCAAAAGTCCCAAATTAAAAAATGCAATTCGCTTATCTATATAGTGACTCCCAATATTCTGATAATCCAAATCTTCTTCCCTTCTCTATACAGTGATTACCCAGTATTTTGATACTTCGAATATTCTTTCATCCCTTCTCTATAAAATGATTTCCCAGTATTTTGATACTTCCAGTCTTCTTTCAAAGTACTTTGATGAAAAAGATCATATATCAAGATATCAAGAAATTGAGCCCATTTCCATTGTTTTCTTCTTAATAGTGAAACTGAATTTACAACAATGGCAATGTTGGTCCCTCAAGAAAATTCTCTAAAAAAAGAAAACTTCTAACTGAAACATAAATTCAAATGCCAACTATTTATATTTATTGTAAAAAAAACAATTATACATAGAGTGCTCCTCTGCTGAATAGATAGAAACACATGTCATGCATGGAAACCTAGAGGCTGCAATTGATCTTAGCCATCCTGATATAAAATATTTCATAACGTAGAGGCTGCAAGTCAACTAAGCCATTCAAAATTTGAAGTATTAAAAATATTAAAGAAAAAAACCAAACCTCTATACAGATCACATTGCAACATAAACACTAAAAAATAAATACCAAGAAAAGACAATGACCAAGAATTATCTGGAAACCACACCAAGGCAAGGAAGAAACCTGTCGTTACATACATGAACAAAGGTTCATTTTTCTAGTAGTAGAAAAGATGCATAGCATTACCTGAATCTGTGAGCCAACTTCGTGCATCAATAACCACAAAGGACTAAAGCATTGACCCAGAACACTCTATTTAGATTTTGTTTATTTCAAAACTACTAACCTATAAAATCAATCATATGGAATAAGCTTCATGCTAATATTCTATTATTCATTCCTACATAATTCTTTGACGCATCATTGGTTTTAGGAATGTATTTGACAGTTTAATATTCGATGCACTATTTTATTCGAGGAAGCAAGCTCTACTCTAGCTCTTTCTTGTTATTCTAGATAAAGCAACCTTCAACAGGATGAATCATCTGCTATAGCATCCAACATGAATTGTTTATAGGTATTGACTGGACAACTTTCCTTGCTTCACAATATAATTCTGTGAAGGGAAATATTTGTGAGCCAATGGAGGAATGTCAAAGAGCTACTCTACTAGTAGATGAGGACGAGAAGAAATTCGCAATAAAGCTCATATTGGTGTCTAATATCATT
The DNA here is from genome assembly GCA_031772625.1 of Pinus tabuliformis. Classification (NCBI taxonomy): domain Eukaryota; kingdom Viridiplantae; phylum Streptophyta; class Pinopsida; order Pinales; family Pinaceae; genus Pinus; species Pinus tabuliformis. The sequence continues at coordinate 1,309,252,991 of CM062805.1, read as the reverse complement.
CTCTTTTTCTTCTGTTATAGATTTGTTGTTTCCCTTAAACACAGTTCTCCAGCAAGTGGCTTCCTTAAAGACGCAAATGCAATCCAGCTGACCATGTCTCCAATCACCAGATCAAACCAAACTTTTAGCTCCTCACAACCACCAACCAAGAAGCTAATCATTAGTTGAGCACTGCGTCTTTCAAACTCAAAATTTTACTCTCCACTCGTAAAGAGTATCTGACACAATTCAGCTAGAAGCTAAAATCTTAATCTCTGCAACTAAGTTGAACTTTTGTTCAAACATACATAAGAATGCCCATGAAATGCTGGTCACTGTAGCTCAAACCATTCACAACAGACTTTTCAACCTTCATCCACTAGTAGTGACAGGATAGAACTCTGAAACTTAGCATTGATAAAAGGGTTTTCGAGACTCTCCATAAGAACAGGAAGAAATCCCTCCACTCTTGGTAGATGATTTGTCAGATCTCAACATAAGTGGAATCAATATGCAAGCATGCAAAGAAGAATCTGAACTAGATGTGCTCTTCACTTCAGCATTATATGAAGAAACTTCCTTCTGCAATTGAAGATCATCATATCAGGGTATTAACTTTGGAGCACTAGAAGAGCATTTTTAGCCTTGGCAGACTCTGCAGAGTTCATGTAATTAGGCCTTCCCACACTCTCATCTGATGTCTGCAGAGTATTTCCAGATTTTGGAGTACATGATCCCCTTGAGATTGTTGATCTCTCATCAGATTGGATATCAGAGCTCGGCTTTGAAGATGATCTACCAGTAGGATGACTGGAAATCACTGAAGGTGGTTTTGTAGCAACACGAACACTAATATTGTTTCTGTGAACTTTAACTTTCCTTGGTTCATGAGATTTCCTCAGATTCTCTCCAGCATCATCATAGCTTTTCAGAGACTAAATTTCACAAGCATCCATTTGGTCTTATTCCATAAGTCTATTCTCCCAAGGCTTTGTAGCCATCCAACATTCTAACCAACTCCAACCCCAGCTATTTTTGTCTGGCTCAATTCTAGAATAATTCATGTTTGTTTTTGAATTTCTTCTCCATTGCTGAAAACAAATTCAACACCCATAAAATTTACTAGTTTATAAATTTCAAAATGTCAACCTGGCATGTACATCTAAGGTCTTGTGTAGAGGATTCTACCACAACATTTAAAATATGCCAGAAATAGAGTGTTCAATCAAAGACTTATACAAATGAATTTTCAAGTGACTTTTTTGCATTGAACATAGTTATGTACCTGATGGAAGAGAGCATAAGCAATTTCTCTCTCACATTTGATTGCACCGTCTTGTCTCATTTGCAGTTTTGCATGAACTTCTTCAAGGGTTCTTGACTATCACACCACCCCTCCTGAAACATGAGCATACAACTTATTGCCCAAAAAGATAGGTGGGGCATTGAGCATACAACATGTTCAACAAACCATGTACTTCAAATCTGCCCAAAAAATGCAGAAATAAGGTATCTTCTGGCAATTATCAGATTCTTAAATATTGATATTTTTAAGTTTCTATTTGGCAGGAAGGAGGCATATTTTGATGAGAATAGATTTTCTGATTCTAAATAAATACGATGGTAGTTCTACTCTTTACAACAATATTTCTTCTTAAATATTACATCTATTTGCAAAGTTGTGGCCATAAATTTGTTTTTAACGAAGAAAGACCACTGCAGTAATATTTACAAATCACCCACTGAATTCTATACAAAAAGGGAATTGTACAGTGTTTCTTTTCTCTGCCATTTTTAGTTGCAGAAGCTCACAGACCAATTTTAGTGTCTAGAGGTTTCTGGTCCAAAACGTCATGCTTAGATATGGGGCACATCTTAGAGTGATTTAGCAACCACTCTACCCCATAGTGGTTATGGAAACTGTGGGTGCATGGTAAGGAGATGATCTGGTCACCAAATTCATATTCAAATTGGCATATTGCACATTTCCTACACAATGTCCGAAAACATAGATTATCAAAATCACAGAAAATAAATCATCTCCTTAGGTTGTTAAGAACAATGATAGACATTGTATCCTAAATACAAAACATGAGAACTTGATAATAGATAAACCCTTACTCCATTTGATTTGTCGATCCCTGTTCAGACTTATTTCCATCAAAAGTTAGTATTGGCATAGAGTTCACTATTGTGGCAGGAGCCACACATTTTACATTTTCCAGCTGAACAAGAAAATGTAAAAATCCCAACAACAGACCCCAATATCAGTAAGATTAAAATTTAATCTCAAATTGGAAACAGAAACCCTGCTAAACTCTCAGAACCTTGCTACCACAATTGTATACTCATTCCAGCTAGTCTCTTAAAAATACACATTCCATTGAAAGCATAAATCATTTCATTATGTTGGTTCATCTGCTGATGGTGCCAATATTTAATGTATATCCTTCTATATGCAGAAATATTATCGGTTTTGAACATATATTGCCCAGGTTTTGATGGCCTGATTCATTTCCCTATTCAACAAATTTCCAAGCTACGGAAACTAGCTATCAAACAGAATTAGATACACAAGTCTAATGTCAACTCTATAATGTATCTAAAAGAGAAAGGAACAGACCTAATCATGTTTGTACAAGACTTCACTTATAGTAAAGGTTGGGCATAGAAAGAGGTGAACGTTGTATCTTCTCAAAATCCATGACATCTGGACAGAACACCTTATTAATATTAAAAGGATTATTTTGAAGTATTTCATATCAAATACAAAATATAAACTTATGTCCCTCAACAAGCATTACCTAATATGGATCATTGTGATTGAACCTGACATCAGACTTGGCATCTTTTCAATTCAAGAATCAATGCTAAGGTTCTCAGAATTAAAAACTCATTGACGCCAAATCCACTTAATGTTATGAAGTCATGCACAATTTTTTCTAACTTTGTGGCTATCCACTTAGGCATGTGGACTTCCTTTTTTATGTACTCGAATTGGAAAAATAATTAAATACACATAATGTACACCAAGCCCTCATAACAAAGCCTTCCACTCTCGCATTCGAAAGATGTATGAAACACATTGAAGCAAATAAGACACATGGATCTTCTATCCAATGGATACAGAATCAGCTAATACAATATAGCATGCACCTAACACAAAATGGACCTACCTATACCTTTGTCAGGAAACTCTTGAACATGACAAAGCTGACAGGAATGTTTGGACATCCCTTGTAGAAGCACTGATGCATCAAACCTTTTGTTAGTTCTTTTGAAAGAAGTTCATTTGCTACCCTTGCTCCCCTCACAAATTAGGACACACACTACTAAGGAACATAATTTGTTTCCATTTGAAAGAAATTTTGATTTTGATTTGGAGCTAGCAAAGCTCATGGCTCAAGCCTCATATGCAATTCCGCACTTATTAGGCAACCCATATTCTCACCATACCTTGGGAGGTCCACACAAAGAGATCTTCATGCTTACACTTATTCCACAAGGGGGAAAGCTCTTCAATCCCCTAAAAGGGTGAGTGATTACTCCACTAATTCCATGAAAATTTATTTTCACCAATAATTATTAACAATAATGTGCATAGTACAACATAATACATTTTTCCTTTGCAAAGTGCACAGACTTGAATCTTAGAAATATGTAGATATTACCAAAACAAGAATAAGGGGAAGACGAATGATAACAAAATATGAAAACTAATATATCTCCTTTCAGGCATATATATAGTTATTAGAGGCATACCTCATATGACATGTCAATAGTGCCTTGGTTACTATATTCAATTCCCCCCAAGTATGGAGGAGGATCTGACAATGATAATCAAAGGGCTGAAACATGCAATGATTAAATTGGTCATAGTTCTACTTAATAAGTTGGTATTCAATAAAAAAAAAGAAACTTTAAGAAATGCGTTAGTTAATGAATTCTAACTGGATGGAAAAGTTAAATCATGAGAATCCATTATTCTATGAAACTTTCTTGCAACATTTCAACCCCAGGGAAGCAACTTACATAATGCCATTTCAAGGTCAAAATCATCACAATTTTCATTTCTCGGTTGATTTGAATGGAAAAGATCATGAGAAAGAGCGTGGAAGCTGGCATGAATGTCAAACAGCTACTGTCCCAACAGATGAAGCCAAGAAGAAATTCACAATAAATCTCATGTTGGTGTCTGATATGATGCTCTTTTTCTTCTGCTATAGATTTGTTTTTTCCCTTAAACAGAGTTCTCCAGTAAGTAGCTTCCTCAAAGACTCAAATTCAATCCAGCTGACCATGTCTCCAATCACCAGATCAAACCAAACTTTTAGCTCCTCATAGCCACCAACCAAGAAGCTAATCAATAGCTGAGCAATGTGGCCTTTGAACTAAAAATTTTACTCTCCACTCCTAAAGAGCATCTGACACAGTTTAGCTGGAAGCTGAAATCTTAATCTCTACAACTAAGTTGAACTTCTGTTCAAACATACAAAATAATGCCCATAAAAAGCTGGTCATTGTAGTTCAAACCATTCACAGCAGAGTTTTCAACTTTCAACCGCTAGTAGTGACAGGATAGAACTCTGAAACTTAGCATTGATAAAAGGGTTTTTGAGACTCTCCATAAGAACAGGAAGAAATCTCTCCACTCTTGGTAGATGACTTGTCAGATCTCAACATAGGTAGAATCAATTTTCAAGCATGCAGAGAAGAATCTGAACCAATTATGCTCTTCCCTTCAGCATTATATGAAGAAACTTTCTTCTGCAATTGAAGATCATCATATGAGGGTCTTATCTTTGGAGCACTAGACGAGCATATTTTAGCCTTGGCAGACTCTGCAGAGTTCATTTTATTAGGCCTTCCCACACTTCATCTGATGTCTACAGAGTATTTGTAGATTTTGGAGTACATGATCCCCTTGAGATTGTTTAGCTCTCATCAGATTGGATATCAAAGCTAGGGTTTGAATATGATCTACCAGTAAGATGACTGGAAACCGCTAAAGGTGGTTTTGAAGCAACATGAACCCTAATATTGTTTCTGCGAACTCTAGCTTTGCCTGGTTCATGATATTTCCTTAGATTCTCTCCAGCATCATGATAGCTTTTCAGAGACTGAATTTCGCAAGCATCCATTTGGTCTTGTTCCATGAGTCTATTCTCCCAAGGCTTTGCAACCATCTAGCATTCTAACCAGCTTCAACCCTAGCTATTTTTGTCTGGCTCAATTCTAGCATAAGTCATGTTTGTTTTCCAATTGCTTCTCCATTATTGAAAATAGATTCAACACCCATAAAAGTTACTAGTATATAAATTTCAAAATTTCAACCTCGCATCTCCATTTAAGGTCTTGTGTAGAGGATTCTACCCAAAACTTTAAAATTTGCCAGAAATAGAGTGTTCAATCAAGGGCTTATACAAATGAATTTTCAAAGGAATTTTCTGCATTGAACATAGTTATGTACCTGATGGGAGATAGCATAATAAATTGCTCTCTCACGTTTGATTGCACCCTCTTGTCTCATTTGCACCTTTTCACGAACTTCTTCCAGGGTTCCTTGACTATCACAACACCCCTCCTGAAACAAGCAATGCACTTCTGAAACAAAAAGGATAACAGAGCCAATTTTTTGCAAGTTAAGACATTAAATGCTTTTAGGTTATCAGAATTATTTCGGAAGTTCCATATCGAACATATATTACTATTGTAGTATAAGTGATGGGATTGTCAGAAACTAAAATTTAGCATATAGTAGAAGAAAAGAGAAAGCAACTAGTAAGAAAAACTGAGATCATTTCAGACCTATGATAAAGAAGTATCTATATGAGGTATGATCTGGTCCACTACACAAGGGTTGTGAAAAGAAATATGGCGAGGAAAAGTCTACAGAAAGGGTAGCTACATTTCTTCATGAGTAGTCCTGGTTTGGTGTCTAAGCTCAAATCACAACAGGGGCCTGAAGCATTTGTGCAGGAAATTTTCATGATAAGAGTAAACATGATGATGATTAGGATTTGCTTGTGGTTTCGTATATATCTTAAACTACAGTTGACATATGGTAATCCGACACTCACAGGATTTGGCACTTCAACCTATTGTGTGGGTAGAGTAAGCTACTAAACCATAGTGGCCAGAGTATGAAAATACCTCATATTCTCGTAGTTTGTTTTGGCGATTCAATGTTCATCAAACATTTTTTGCACAGCTAAGCCTTCAGTTGACATGTAAACACGGTGAGCTCTTACATGGGCCTGAACTCTAACAAGTGTTTGCATGCACCTCAAGCTAACTGATGCTTGTTTCCTTACCCGATGACCTCGAAACAATGCTTGCAAGCTCACAAACCCTTTCAGCGCTCGCAGTGCCGTCCTGGCCTGTAAAACTCGAAACAAAGCCAATGGATTGAAAACAATCATCTCTCAAAACAACCAACCATACAATTTATAGAGGCTCATGCATGAATAATGGTTACCAAAAATCCTCGAAAAGCAGTCTGTATGTGAATGACAACCCATTCTTCTCTGACAACCTTGAAGTCTTTAGGGTGAGCCCTCACAATAGTTTCCACTGTAGCATTATAAGCCTCTACAGCAATAGATATAACTTCAGATGTCTCCGCGTTTGAATTTACACTCTTATGGAAATTTCCTTCCATTCTCCCCTCGGATTCATGGTCACCAGAAATTTTCCACAGGCCCCATTTTTTGGAATTTACATTTGTGAGCTTTTTTTGTGCATGTTACAGCAAAGTCAATAATCTCTCTTCCGCTAAATGAACGAACTTAGAACAAGATTCCTACATAACTAATGACTGGAAAAACTATGAAGTAGCACAAAAGACGGGTGAGATGAAATTTCCCAGGTAAGGAAATGCATTTGTTATTAGCGTCCACTAATAAACTAAGGTGACGAGGAGGACTGCAAAAATTTACATGAGCAGAGTATGCAAAGGCCATGTTGTAAAAAGTTGCATGAATAGAGTATGAAAAGCTAGTGCTACAAAAATTTACATGAACATAGTATGCAATGGCCATGCATAGAGCATCTCCCACAAGTAAGACATGAGATAAGTACAAGAAGATATAAAGCATGAAAAAATTAAGAAGGAAATAGGAAAAGATCATGAGAAAGAGGGTGGAAGCTGGCCAGAATGTCAAGCAGCTACTCTCCTAGTAGATGAGGCCAAGAAGAAATTCGCAATAAAGCTCATATTGGTGTCCGATAGAGGTTGTTAAACCCTATGTATTTGATTAATAGCCTAAATGCTTCTTGTCACAAGAAATGTTTTGGTCTGAGATGTCTCAGGGAAAAACTACCAACAATCCTCCTCCTGTAGAAAAATCTGCCCTGCGCGGCCCTCTTCATCCTCCTGGCCCTCCTCCTGCAGAAAAATCTCGTGCAGAAAAGGCATTCGCCCTTGGCCCTCGTCTGCAATGAACAGGCTATTTGTGTGCGCACAATGGACCGGCTAGGTAGATGGACAAGCTGGGATTCATTTAATTAATTTTTTAACTAATAACTATTTTTTAATGTTTTCTTTGGATGACAGATAATTGTTGAATCGTCTAACAATAGATCTGATGGTTGAGATTAGGACAGAAAGGTATTTAGGGGAGTTCATTTCAGAGGGAAATGCCTGACTGTGTAATCATCCAGCTTCACGTTGAGTTGTTGTAGTATTCATTTTAGGAGAATAATCAAATATTCATTTCATTTTCTCAATTACTATCTTTTATATATATTAATTGGTTTGGTTTGATTGAAATATTATAGCAATGTGATTCTAAAAGTTAAGTATAATTTGATTGTAAATTTTAGAAATCATAAATATTAGCGAAATTAAAAATAATGTTTTCTATATCTACAAAATTTAAGGTATTTCAAAATTTTAGAAAATATCTAATTTAAATTAATCATACCATATTAATATTTAACATTTTTAAAATATTTTAATTAAGAAGATATTTATTGTTTACCTGGATCTTAAATTGTTTGTTAATACAAAATCACTATACTCCACCATTGTTTTATGCCAGTTTTGTAAACTGAAGATCTCGTACAAATGGAAACTTAAGGTAATTAACTATAGGTTTCAACTAATATAACCCCTAATTCCTATTCATAACACAATTTGAAAACATGGTTCCATGGATTATATTATTGAATACCCTATAGGGAAAGTTAAGGAAATCCCCAAAGCAATAAGAATAACATTATAACTTAACATGAATTGATGAGTTTTAGTTTCTCTGGTTCTCTTGAAATTTTTAGAGTGGTTTTACTCATTGGAATTATCATATTTTATTCTCATAACATGAACATGAAAAGCACAAACTTTCCAATTTCGATAATCAATTTCATGTATACCTTAGCACTATTTAAATAATTTTGTGTTGTATGAATTAGTTTTGGTATGTTGAAGAGATGATGTTCTATATTGATGATGACATTACAAAGACTTTCCAGACAACATGTGGCTTCCATTCATAGGTTTGACAAACAAAACTTTAGAAACCTATAGCATTTCCACATCGCTAATGAATTATTCTATGGAAAGCTTCACATATATGAAATATAACACTATATACTGTTTTGCTAATGCTTAAGTCGAAACCCCATTCAATCAACTAATGATGTATGGCTAATGTTGAGGCGTCTTTGTCAACTTCATCTTTCTAAAACATATGAGAATATCAAATTCATTTGGCTATCAATATCCATAGTGGAGTGTGGTGTTGTATGCTACCCTTGTATGTGAGCGGAAATGCATTCCTTATTTTGTGCTTCCTATAGAGTTATGTATCACAGTGATGGTAGGTGGAGGCCTATTCATCATATTATATTATTTATTTATATTCATGATAACATTACTCGAGGTTCAACTACATGCTAGTTGATTAACAATTCTTATTGGGGATGATTCCTTGAAGTTGCACTTTCTCTTATGGATTTCACAATTCTTGTTGGTGTTTTGTCATAATATTTTTATATACAAGCCTTCTTTGTTAGATACTTTGATTTATTATTAGAATGTTGGTAATTTCTAAAGATTTTCTTGTGACATTTTTGAACATACCTAATTCCATACCAATTTTTTCCTTTTTTTTCACTCTATATTTAGTTAACTAGAAACATTATTGATTTGTAGTATTTCATCAAAGGCTTGGATGTATTATCAATAGTGATATATAAAAGTTTTCCACTTCCTCTTTTTCCAGCATTTCTTTGGTGTGAATATATTGTTCCCAAAATATCCCTAATCCATATCACCCATATGAATTTACACTATACCTTTGTCTCAAACATGCATCATACAATAATTTGGCTCTAGCTCTAATATCCTTCCGAACTTGCATCAAGTAAATATATTGTTACCAAAATATCCCTAACCCATATCACCCATAAGAATTTACACTATACCTTTGTCTGAAGTGTGCATCATACAATAATTTGGTTCTAGCTCTAAAATCCTTTCGAGCTTGCATCCTATTCATATCTCCCGATCCTTTATTATTTGTACTCTTAATTCTTAATTGATAGTGTGCATGTCAGATAATGGAACTTGTATCAAGTTTATGATTAGCATGCATTCTTTAATAAAAGTATGGACTAACACTGCATGCATTATCATACCTAAGCTCTAATTCTCAAATTTTGGCACATCTAAAATATTTGATTGACTTTAATGACACAAAGGTAAGTTCATGTATGTTTCACCTTTTGGTTCAGATATCAATGTGGTACAAGTGGTTAATGGTTCCTAGTTTTTGGTGTATAATTGGCACTCTTTTCTATCATCCTCATTGCACTTTTCATATGGTATTCACATGGTGTAAAATAGTTGTCATAATCTGGATGGTTAGGATGAAAGGCAATGATCCAATGGCATATATAGGGTTCAGGTTTCTCCCAAAACCATTCCTCCCAAATTTGAATGCATTTCACTCTTACTATTGGCAAGGTATCACTCTACATGTTGGTAAGGTATGCTATAATGATTGGACTTTCCTAATTTCCATATATTTATCATGGCTTCCAGCCTCTAACTCATCACATTATCAGTGACATCAATGAGAAAAAGAGGGTTACGCCTGTAATGTTAACGTAATATTTGTTTTAAATTTGGATATAGTGATAATTCCACTTCCAAATTATATGAGGTTCTATTTTTAGTACATTCTCTCTTTGAGGCTATTCCTATTGACCGTGATTGTTGCTGAGACCTGTATTGTTTATTTGTTTGACCTTTCTCTTTGGACGACTTAGTTCCATGAGTAGATGGTGTGGTGTGTACCTTGTTTTATAGTTGTGTGTGTAACTATGTTGGAGCTTTTATTTTCTTTGATTTTGTTTAATTTGTTAAAACCATAATTCTTTTCACTCTCTATATGACAAAAGGGAGATGGGGCTATAAGACATTAAAAAACAAAATTTTTAATAGATCCGACACACTTTAGTGTTCTGATTGAAACATCTGCAATCAGAAACACTGAACACACAAGGAATCTGAAAAATGTAGTCTCTTATGTATATTAATAGATCTAAAAATGATACATTCCCATAAAAATAATATTGGAGAACCTCACATGCATGACCCAATGGCATGCACGAATTCTCATCTAAAAACTAATTGAAGATATTGAAGCACACTTATGAATCTTGGCCGGATCCACCATGCAAATTTAGTGCGGGGTTTTCCTCTTGGAATCAAATTGAAATTTGTCACACCAAGTCCTCAACGAAGCACAATAAGAGAGATAAAATATAGATTCTCAAATTCCTTTCTCCTCTCCCCTTTTCCAGGGTTAATGGACTCTCTATGTGTATTTATTTTATTAGTTTCCCAAAAAAATGAAGGAAAATACCATGGATAAACACCATGGGAAAATACCACAACAAATATCATGGTAAAATATCGTAGATATTGACCATATCAAAAAAAGTGATATTACAAATCCTCCAACCCCAAAATTTATTTCTTGCAATAAATTCACAACTGTATATCAGTATGGCTATCTAAATCAATTGACTACCAATACCGAGGTCCCATATGAACCATTGAATCATCACAGTATGCCACTAGATCAACCAATCAAGCATAGAACTCTCAATGCTTGGATCCCAGATCAAACTCTTAATTCATCTCCCATCAACAGATCCATTAGAATGTGAACTTCCTCCTAGATCCAAACTTGACCATAACTAAACTACATATCCCATGCACCATGGCGCTAACTATATTATGTTCCTAACTAAGAATTTTATCCAAGTAATAATCTCGTTAACTAGGTATTGACTCATAATCTCTTGTCTATACATATGAGAAACAATCTCACAAAGATGATGCTATGCTACTCTAATTCTAATTGGGATGATCATAAGTTATCAGACTGTTTCTTGGTCTTGGCCAACTTGTAGAAACCATCTAGAGGGATCCCATAATATCCATCTAGAAAAACATTCCCGTTTTCCTTTAATGGAAGAAGGTGTGGTGGTAGAGCTACAATATTTGTCAATGTATCCCCAAAAAGGGCTTCTTTGTGGCTCCAAAGTATGTTATTGCTATCTTGTGAGAGACTTCAATCATTCCTCAACACTAGACAACTTCATCACTGTCTCATAACGTACACCTATGAGCTCGTGAATTTTCATATTCTCTTATAAGACATTGTCGTGCACTATCTGGATTATTTTCTTTAACATCACAATATCTATCTTGAAATTCTTAGTCTTTTCTAATAGGTCATCTCTTCGCAATTCTAGTGTCGTGTTGAATGTCTCTATATCTGACTGCACTAGATTCATAACTTGAGCCTTTCACCATGTTTTAGGAAATGGCTCACCTTGTACACCATGTTTTTCATGATCCTCCTTATGTTTATGCTCATATTTTTGGTTCACTACTACTTTCTCCTCAATCATGTATCCCTGCATGTCTTCCCCTTGTCCTTCCACACTTGTGGAAACAATCCATTATTCATCCTCTCTACTTGTTGAACATGGATGCACTGGTGGACTACTATGTACACTTGACTGCTCATGGATGTCCCTATTTAAGACTATGGACATAATTGTACAAGATTCTACCTCATCAACACTATAGGAAGAGATGACTGAGGTGCTTCTAAGAATAGTATCATGATATCCTGCAAGATTCTCTGAATCACATCGTGTTACTACTCACCATATAGACTTGACTACTTGGATTATTCATGTGTGCTTTCTTAAAGATCAATGGAGTCAACTATAGAGGAATACCTATGGTAAGAGGGAATCCCCTCCTATTATACCTCCATTCCTTCCTTCATATTACTTAGGCATGAATTGTTAGGTGCCCAAGGTCCCTTGAAGATAAAGCATAGTTGTTTCCTTCTTATCCCATTCTTGTTTCTAGTTTTACTTCCTTTTTTATTCATTCCTCCATTATTCCTCATTAGCTCCTTCTTCATCAGCAACATTTTGAGCAATTTGATGCTTTTCATGACCAACTTATCCACTAGATCATAGGCATCTAGTTATACAATTAGTTCCTTTATCTAAATGGTAAATAATTTAGATTTGACTATTTCCTAGATTTCAACATCTGCTTCTATGAAAAAAGACACAGTCTCTTGCATGATTGTTTTGACATGGCCTGGATGAGCTGATGTAACGTCAATGCAAAATTTCCAGAGAATCTAAAATATTCAGTCGCCACATTCCAAATTTAGCATGAATGTGGAAAACATTAATTCTACCATCAGTTCTAAAATTTTCTTCCTCTTCTAAAACGTAGGAACCATGATGTTATCCAACCATTGAGGGATTTCTACTATCATCCACAATATCTCCCTCATGATACCGTCAATGTTGGGTTGCAATGGAAATGTGAAATCTATGATCATTTTGAGATAAGAGGAATTATTTGCTTGACTTCTTCACAAGGAGGTTCCCAAAATTTACATTGTATTAGAGCAAGCATGGATGACTAGAGAGCCCAATTAAGTTTCTTTCATTCTGGTTGAACAACCATGCACAAACATGTGTCAAATTTCTCCAAATTATGAAGGACTATTAACAATTTTGTTTGTCACAACTGGAATCCAAGTGCAAAGAGTTTAGGCCCTCTTCCTTGTCCTTCCTTCATATCCCAAAGGTGCTTTTGTTGTAAAATAACATGGACTCTTTTCAAGAAGGTTTTGCTACTCTCACTTTTTCCTCTTTCCAAGGAGTTATTTCTGTTGAAAAGTTTGCAACAAGAAATGCTAAAAATAGAAGATGTTAAAAATAGCACTGTTATAAATAGCCAAGCTATAAATAACAACCTAGCCATTGGAGGTCTTAGCAAAAATGGGTAAAAAGAGAAAGTGCTAAAAATATATTTTCTAAAAATATAATTTCGCGATCCCTTCTTATTTTAGTCAATCCCTGGGCCAAACATAGGAAGTAAAATTTGAATTTGATATCAAGAGCAATTTGAAAATTAATTAATTAATTCATCTTGAGTTAATTAGTTAAGGAAATTCAATATTGAATTCTATGCGAGGACATGCAACAGTTTCTCTATTAATTGAGGAATTTAACATTTAGTTAAAGAGATAAGGATAAGTTGTAATATTGAGTTGTAATCAGTTGACTTAGTTTAACATTGTCAAGTATAGTTAGATTAATTTAATAGTTTGTTAAATTAATGAGAGTTCAGTTAGTTAATGCTTGCATGCATGTAACTAATGTATTTTAGATAACTGAGTATTCACTCATGGATAACTCTTGCATGTCAATTCAATTAGAGACCCAGTTGAGATTAGATGGAGGGATAGTGTATTATCAGTTGCTAGGATATTCCTCGGTGAATATTCGTTGCATGCAGAAGGAATATTATGCTGGAAATAATACTTTTTCATTTCCATACTCAGATTCATATACGCTACTTTAGTTAAGGGAACCTGTGTGTACATGCAACTATGTCTAATGAAACTAGCATATATCCAATAAACTTATGATTTAGTTAATCCATTAAATGTGGATCTTTAGTTAGTGCATCAGAACTTTATTAACCATATGAACAGTAAACAGGTGCAGTAAAATAGAATAGATCATCACACAAAAGAAGCACACATGAACACTGTGATGTAAGGTGGAAACCCAATGTGGGTGAAAACCACTTGCTGCAATTCGTCTCTATCTTATTTTAATAAGAAAGTTCTTTTTACAATATTTTTGTACTAATGTAGCCTTACACCAGTACGCGGGCTTCTACCTACAGAAGGTTACAACCTCCTCTCCTTCTCCAGCTTCTCCTGGAAGGGAGCTAAAACCCTCTTAGCTCTAGTACTAGCCGATCCTTTTAATAGTACCTAGGCGCCGACCTATGGAATGCTCCAACCTTCAACCATTTTCTAGCTACTACTGGAAGGGAGCTACAAACCCCTTAGCTCTTGTACTAGCTGATGTACTAGTATGTAGGTGCCGACCTACAGAAGGCTACAACCTTCTCTTTGTTCCTCCAGGTACCACGTTTCATAAATTTTCAGACTGGATACTCCTAAAGGACAACACGATAATCTAAAGGCCAAGTTTCATCCAATTTTCACACTGGACCCATCAATATCATTGAAGAACACAATCAATCAACACTAGCATCATCAATCTCTCAATCACTGAATCACTGAAACCCTGTGAACAAACTGCAGTCACCAGAACACATAGCAGAACATAGAACTCTGCAAAAACGTTCAGATCTAACTGTATCATCAAAAATCAGGCATCAGGTTGAATAAGCTACTTGGAAGAGTTGAACTAGCGTGTATACGTAACTTCATCAAAGAGAATGAGTGTATATATCATTAATTACTTACTTATAACTTCGCTACACTTCCTGACTTCATACATACCCATATCATTACATATACAAGGATAATATGTGTGTTGCCAACAAGATCTAGTCCATCAGATCACACAAAGATAAGTCATTATGATCCTGATCCATTATTAGATCTCATCCATCAACACTAAAGCTAAACACAGTCAACCAAACTGAATATGCAGAATACTGACACTAGTAAATAGTCATTAGAACTCATCAACAACTAGAACCACCTGTAACTTCAAACATCATAGCTCATATGGTATACGCTACTTAGATGTATCTAACTAGTGTATGTACGGGCTTTTATCATAGTCAACCAGCGTATACATTTGTAAATATTCATTCACGATTTGCAGCTATTCCAAACTTGAGTTATACCTAGGTCATAATGTTACAGAACATTACATTCGTCAGTATACAGATCTAGATTAAACATGATAAAACCGTATAGAGATGATTCATTCCAAGCCATAAGATCTCGATCTATCCTTAGATCTTGTTCTCCATCAACCGTTGAGATTCCTCCTTATCTTAGATGAAGCAAGGCATCATGAACCCATAGCCTACATACTGGATCTCATACTTCATCAGATATTTGAGACTTCCTTGGTGCCTTTGCCTAATGATCTTCTCCTCCTTTTATAGTCTTAGGCCATTACTCAAAACCATGGTCGAAAACCACTTAGAACCAATACCTTGGACCAAATACATGGGATCAACAAGTAAGACAAGATACCTTGGACCAATACTATGGATCACAATACCATGGCCCAAATACCACTGACCAAAACCAAATGTACACACCTTTCCTTGCATGAGAGTACGTGTATATGTATACGTACCTTTTGGTTGGCTAACCTGCATGTATACCTGAATTTATCAAGAGTAACCTGCATTTATCCATTTTTCTTCATTCTGTGAGCCTGAGTTCTGATCTATCATCTTAGGAAGCTGCCATCGAGGACAACACCTATATCATAATGCCAACAATCTCCCCCTTTGGACGTAATGGAAAAGTTATCTTACCATACTGAGAATTTTCATCTTAATGAGTTTCCATTATTCATTACATCTGAACTGATCCTTTTGAGCTGCCTTGCATCCCATGTATTTTGTCACATCTGATATCTCTTCTGTAGATTCATCTAGTTATATATTAGTGAGTTTTTGTGCTACAAGTGGGTTGCTATCAAGTACAACACATGCATCATAATGCCAAAAATCTCCCCATTTGGACTTGATGGCAGCAACCATACCAAGTCACTCTCCCCCTTTGACATGAAGGGAAAAGGGCGGACCAAGATATTCTCTTCCTTGATATACATTCTGCTATCCATATTCCCCTTGATTACCTACTGAAATATCTGATTAAGCTCCCCCTTTATATATGCCAAGGTGTACCAATATATCCATGCTACCTCTGAGTACATGCTTAAATCTCTGCTCTGGTGAAGTGTGTTATTCATGCTCCCCCTGACTGTAAGCAAGGTCTACAAAAAGATGTTCTACAAGAAGAACATGACTGTATCATAAATGAGCTTCCTATCACTAAAGACTCATACAGACATCCATCTCCTAGCCAAGTGGGGCTATACGAATATTGACTCATCCATCCAACCAAGTGGGGATACACCAGATACCAATTACATTACCAAAACATTACATCATCCCTCCCATGCACAGTCGGGGTACAAATTACATCATATGACCAAGAGGGATTCATCAAATGACTACAATAGATAGAGACAAATTATTACATCATGAGTCTTGATATGTCCTTTGTATGACATTTATAACAGAGACCAAACCTCTAAATAAGACCTTGATAATCATTAGCAACTATCATACACAATGTATAATCTGCTCCATAAACAGTTGTCAACAACATCTAGACCAACAACCTGTATATGCCCATTAATGTATAAGTCATCAACCTATAACAAGGTATGTTTGTATATATATTTCAACTCATCCTTTTGAACAAAATTCTGCATATGACATACAGAATCATTCACATTATATCATATGTGAAAAACACCATAGCTATCTCATCAACATAAAGATCTGCATGATCTTATATATCATCCAAGTATCATCACTTGGGAACATCTGCATCAATCAACATATGTAAGTATCAACCTATCATCATATAGGTAAGAACTCATCAACATCATGTCTCCAACAATGCAACTTTGAGTAATCATCCATGTATCTAGCATACTGTATATAGCACTATGTATCTTGAGCTCAAGATCTTTTCTCAAGACTTCTTGATATCATGAACAACAACAATCCTAACTCATGTGAGTGCCAAGAACTATAGGAATCCAGCATCATGACTGTATTATATGTCAGTAGCAGCATATGAGTGACTCATCATCAAGTAATGAAATTGTGTATTGAAGCTTTGTACTTCTCCTTATCCTTATGAAGATCACCATGTAGGCACCATATATGCATCATTAGAGAATCAACCACAAATATGATCTAAACACCAACTATGTAACCACAAGAATAATATGAGATTTTGTCATGGACAACTCGTAACCATATCATAGCAAGATGTATCATTTAGCCATATAAGGATCATAACCAAGCACTACTAACCATAATGCCAACAATGCATTATTAAAAGCATATGCTCACCCTGAACCTGTGCCATATTGTTTACTATCAGATCTGATCATGCATATATCAAAAATAAGTATCAAGGCACCATCATCATCAAGTTAGGATCAAAACATTTCTAAACATCTTACAAGTATCAAGACATTTCCACACATCATCAGCAGATTGTAACCATTATCAAACAGAGCAAATAATGAACTGAATCATATCAGACCCTTTTCCTGAGCTTGTCCCACTTCTTTTCTCAAACGGATGTATACGCAACTATGCTGAGTCTAACTCATGTATATACACGACTTCTGTTTATGAAACTTGCGTATTATATTAAGAACATTGAAGGTTTAAACTTTCAGCTTCCTCTGAGTCTGTTATGTGTGTACATTGTGCTGTGCCAAATCTTTCAAACTGTGCTTCCTTCTTCTTCCATACCTTCAAGTGTGATGATGTTTTCTCCTTTTGGTATGGTGCTTGTAATTTGTTCCCCCATTCCCTTGCTATATGTCCCATCTGTTATAGACATTTTTGTGCCTTACAGCATGGAGCATGAAATGTCGATAATCTGAGGGATCCAAAGTCCCTAAACATGTTGTTCTTACCGTTGGAGGAACAAGGTCAGCAAACCACAGCTCTGCAAATCAGTTCTCCACTGAAAAACACTCAAAAACAGGTCAATTTTGGATCAAAGCAGCTGCTCCACTAGGCACCTCCACTGCATAGCAGGTACAACAAAGGCTACCTGTGTTGCATAGCAAGTAGGAAAAAGGCTACCTGTGTTGGGCGCACTTGGACATGTGGAAGAATCTTTTTCTCAATGTGCCAGTGCCCAGGAAGCTTCTAAAATGACACTTGGCTCACAAGATTCGCCTAATGATGAGTTAAGAGCTTCTAAAACTTCAAATGAAAGGTAGAAACTCCGAGTGGACTCAAGGACTGAAGAACTACTGGAGTTGAAGAGCACAACAAGTCACACATCAAGATGACTTACCTTCACTCCAAAACTCTATATAAGGATCTCATCCCATGGGATCTGGAGGCCGGAATTGGGTGCAAAGAATCGCTGTTGGTTTACAGTTGTGAGCATTGGGTGATTGCTTGAGGGAGGTGAAGAAGAGATTTCTCTCCGTCGGGAAGGTGATGCTGGATTGGACCTCTCATGGTTGTATCACCGCCTGAACCTTACTTCCTATATTAATAAAGCATTTGAGGTTCTTCTATTCGCATGTGTTTCAATGTTTTATTGTCTTACTTACGTCTTTGATTTATGCTAATCCTTGAATCGATTATGAATGCATGCTTCTTGTAGTTTCCTTTTCTTGTCTTATTTGCAGGATCTCGTGTAGCTGGGCCCGTGAAAAGACTTGGAGCTGGGAGCAAGCGGCAAACAAAGGAGATCGGATCGACCATTTGCGCAAGACATCGGTAAGTGGATCTATCCTTTTTATCTCTTGCATGTCATAAAGAAGAAACTTTAGATAGCTTTGCTTTCAGCTGTTGCTAAGGAACTGTCACCCTTAGAGTGGGTTAGGGTCATTCCGAGTTGGATACTTTCCCCCACAACAGACTGGCGACTCCGTTGGGGAGCGTGTCTTGTTGGTAGCTTGTGCATTCTTGTTATTCATCTCTTGAACAAAGGGAGTACCGAATCGAACTGCATTCGAATCCTTCGAATGCAAAGTAGAGGGCAGCTACTCTAGCCCAGTGCTGGGCATGTTCATGATTTGAAGAGTTGATCCACAAGGACTCTTTTTTGCTCTTTGTGATAGTGTTCATCTTCCTTAATCATCCTCTAGAGTATACTTGACTGGTAGCCTCTGATTTGGCCAAAAAACGTTGACTTTTGAGCAAATTGTGACCCGGAATCCGAGAGAGACGAGAGTTGTCTCGTTCAGTGCAGCTGTAGCAAAGGCTACCTGCACTGCAACCCAGGTCCCGAAGGGGCTACCTGCGCTGCATCCCTGTTTGACAGTGCAGCACCTGCGCTGATCCAGTTTTGCCTTGTGCAACTGGGATTCCCTACTGTCTGTTGCCCAGTTTTCAATATTGTTTTTGCAGCCTGCTGTCAACCTGTATACCCAGCTGAAACTACCTTTCTTTGCCCTCATTCCGCCTCAGTTGTATGTTGAAACCGTGATTGTTCTTATTGTATTTCTTGCTATCATTCATAGTTTCCCGTAGCGAAAGTGAACTAGTCTTGCTATGACCTCTTGGATCTAGGCCTATGAGAAAAGTGTCGTTGTGATTCTAAGAGCTAGTTTATTACTGTTCATAGCTACTTGAGCATTTGCTTTCGTTATCTGGTTTGAACTTCAGTATTTCTTGTGTAGAAACGAGTAAAAATCTTAAGGTGCTCTTTTGATTATTGGACAAATACTTGTTTGCTTTCGCTTGAAATTGAATTCGAAATCGTACAACAGCTTTCTTTTTGTCATAAACCAACATTAAGAGAGAAGAAAAGAAATACTTGCATTATGCATGTGCATTTTGACAGTTTGCATGTCGATTTAGGAAAAGTGCATCAGTGTGTGCTCTATGATCTATTTGAAAATATGATGTCTTTCTTTTCCTTCAGTAGTTAAGGATTTCATAAGTTGAAAGAATTGAAAAAGTTTGCTTATCATTCTTAGACTGCATTTAGGAGTTGTATCATACATCACTTGGTGATCCATAAAGGCAAACTGCTAAGCAAGATCAACCTAAAAAGAACTGAATTTATCTAACAACGCTTTGAAACATAATGAAACACAGTAGAGGTCTAGGTAGAGACGTGAACCGGCGTCGTTAAACATAGTGACTGTCGATCTCTACGAAGGTGGGTGATTCCTCCTGAGGGACGATAGCACTAATACGGACTTGTGCCCCCGCGTACCATCGTGTATATTGGGGGACCCCTATAGGAACAAAGCCTTTATCTATAGGAAGCCGTGTCGGCCACCCTACTGATCGCGATGCAGTGAACACAGCATTCAAGAAGATCGACCACTCGTACCGTAAAACGTATTCTGTGGTTTCGCGAAAGGTTTGGCACACCCTCTGCCTAGAACTCCAGAGTAGTTTCTTTTGGCCTTTTTCAAACTCTATAACTGAAGAAGTCCATCCGAGCATTTGTCGCTTCGGGCTCGTTAATACATCGAAGGAGACTAGAGTCATCTTTAGCTTTTTCTCGACTCTTAAAAAGTGAAAAAGCAAGTTGTGTCTTAAAAAGCATCGTCATATAAAATTCATTCTAAACGGAACATAATCACCCCTGATTCCTACGTTGATCTTAAGGTTGAGAACATGGAACACACCAACAAAGGGATTCCACATGATGGGACCCCTAGCCCTTTCTCCTCTTGGGGAGAAGTTGGTGTGCCCCACATGGCCACATTGTCGCTTCCAGGGCTGATAATTGGCCTGCCAGTTTGGCTATTCTCAACCGCTGTAGTTAAGACCGCCACGGTTCCTGAACAGTCGAGTCAATAGTTAGACCAGTCTAGAGCTACCCTCCAGCCTTCCACTTCTTATAGGCCTTCCTCCGATCCTTCTTCTTCGAAAGGTCAAGCTGCCAAAAGCGGAGCTCCCATAGAAAAGAAGAAGGAAAAGAAGAAGAACGAAAAGAAGCAGAAGGAGCCAAAGGCGCCTGGGGGCAAGCAAAAGGCATCTAACGAAAACCCACACACAGCACGGACCGGGCCCAAATCACCATGTGTCATATGTAGAGGGAACCACTTCCACAGTGATTGTCCCAGTATTCCCCGGATACTAAGGGACTGGTCCCCTCGTTTGCATAGTTCAGAAGCGTCAACCTCTGACAACCAGGTTGAATGCTTACCGTCGACCAGCGAAAGTGAAGGTTCTAGACAACGAAAGGGAATGAGATTCCCCTGCGAACTGTGTGAAGGCAATCACACCCTCCGCCGTTGTCCCTTTTTAGACGAAGCAAAGAGAGTTTTTGAAGATCAACCGGTTGCACCGTTGCTACTTCCTCCTGGATACCAAAAACTCGCGCCAAGTCCTTCATTAGTCGAAAATTCAGCTGCCCCGCTCATAGGGCCAGCTGAAGTGTCAGTCACTGAAAATGAACCTACTGAATCCAGACCGGACGAAAGTCCAAAGGTTGAAACGGCAGTTGACCCAGTTCTCCCTTCAGAAGTTTCGTCTTCAAATACCACAGTCACTGAGGAATCATCTTCAGCTGACACCCTCACAGAAGAGAGTAAGGATGACACCGTCCATATTCTTTTCATCAACACCGATTCTGATGAACACCAGGGCAATGTGCCCACTCCTTTATCGCAGGAAGGAGCGTCGTCAGGATCATATCCGGCCGTATATTCGGTCCCACCACCAAGCAACCTGGTTGTGTCCTTTGATTGGAACCAACTAGGCAGACCCCGGTTACCAGCCAGTATACCATTTAGAATTATAGTCCAAATATACAAAATGGTGATGGCTGGAACTATCATTGATGAAGGGGCGTCTGTGAGTATCCTGTCCTCTATTGCTTGGAAAGCACTGGGTTGCCCAGCGCTTTTGCCCGAGATAAGGAATCTCTCGGGTTTTGACAAAGGAACCAGTCGACCATTAGGGATTCTACATAATGTGCCTATTACACTGAAAGGGAAGGCTGTCAAGATGAATTTGATGGTCGTCCAAGGACACTTGGATTATAACCTACTCCTTGGACGAGACTACATATATTGCATGGAAGCAATAGTCTCCTCACTCTTTCGAATAATGTGTTTTCCATACGAAGGAAGAATGGTCAAGCTCGTAGACCAACTTTCACTTCCGGGATCACGCATCGCGAATAGTCACATACCTATCCTCAATGGTCTTTTCGATCAAGAAGGGTCTCTACCTCCGGTTCTTCTTCTTGATGAAGGCGAGTGATTCAGGAAAGGAAGGCTGGAACCCAGGGGGCATGCATCCTGGTCTGCTCTAGAGGCAAAAAAAACCTTGGGTGTAAAGTAGAATTTCCGCGGAAGAATATGACTAGTCCGTACCCCGTCCCCTCCTTCATCTTTGTGAATCTTCCTCTGAGCCATCTTCATGGAGAAGAAGGACAAGAAGACAAAGAGAGACTGGGAATCTCAGAAGGGGCTGTTAGGAGTGGGGTTGTTCTAGAATAGGATTCTTCTGTCAAGGTTACTTGTTTGACAAAGGTCATTCACCTTTGTCTAGATAGGTAGGCTCTAGCAAAGAAGGGGATTCGTTTGTGGCAGCAAGTAGAAACCATCTTTGGGTAAAAGGCAAGCCTCACCCATTAAAACAAATGTTTTAAAGGATAAGTAGGGGCAGCCTCCAAAGAAAGAGATTCTATTGCTGCAACAAATTGTAACCATCTTTGTGTAACCTAATGATAGACATCGCCAAAGAAAGAGTTTCATTTGCGGCAGCAAACAAAACCATTCTTTGGGTAACTAGAAAGAGGTAAGCCTCCCTCAAACCCACCAATGTTTTGTCTATTGAGAGATGTCCTCCTCTTGTCGCAAAGATCAGTTAAAAATTGGGCTGACGAGAAGACAAGTATCGCGTAAGACCCGCTAAAAATAACGAGAAGACAAGTATCATTAACATTAGGACTGACAAGACGGCAAGTAGATGAGGACACCCAAAGGAAAGCAGAAGTGAGGGGGAAGGAGGGGCAACCTTGAAATTATACTTTACACCTGGGGGCATGCAAACCTCTTGGAAGGCAAGCATAGGCGACTTTTAGTTTTACGTAGGACTAACCCCGCTAACCCGTAGATAAGTCAGTACCCAGCTTGCACAAAGAGAGGATATGGAGCAAAGCATAGGGAGATGAAGCTCTTTAAAAAATAGAGATCTTCCATGAGACCTTTCTACTTGATGACTGGTAAGAACGAGCAGTTTTGGCAAAGTTCATGCTCGTTAAAAAATAAACGCAAGATCCGAGCAGTTTTAATGCGGAAATTCATGCTCGTTAAAAAATAAACGTAAGCTTGTGAGCAGGCTTCCCCCAGAGTTCAAGCTCATTCAGAAAAAATGAACCGGTAAATAACCATTTGAGACCGCAAATTCATCAGCCATAAAAGCCTTGGTTGTGTTTGTGTACCGTCACCTCCATTTTTCATTTGGCCGATCATTCACATCCACTTGATTGTTTACCTATTTTGAGGAACAGCTGCGAAGAGTGATCTCACCTAGCCATCCTTGTAATACTGCCGTGATTGGAAAATTCCAACCCGTACCTGGAATCTGTAGCTATCCCTGTTTATCACTCGTTCCTCAAAATACGAGTCTTCTTTGAGCTCTTTTCACTGACTCGTAAAATATGAAAAGTTTGCCGAGTTTTGGCCTTCCAGCTCGTTAAAAGGACCAGAAGAGCTATCCCTCCTCTAGATTTTAATATTTTTGGACCTGAGGGATTATTGCACAAAAAGATCGAGCGCTTGTCTAGTTCGGCTCGATAAAGCTATCAAACATTCATCCCTTCTGTATTGTTTTATACTTTTTCGGACTTAAGGGATTAGATGACGAAAAAGGACCCCCGGAGTCCACTTTATGTACCTTTTTCAGACTCTCTAAAAATGAAAAGGACCGAGCTGTCTTTGTCGCTGGGCTCGTTAAAAATATTATTAGATAAGCGACAAACTTGTCTGTAGACGAGAACGAGTTTCCCTATCGCTAAGCTCATTAAAAACATAGCGATGGGCTTGCCCGAAGGGCAGGTTATAGAACAAGCATATGTTATCCTCCTCAAGCTTGACAAAAATAAAGAGGTACTGGTCAGAAATGACTGGGGAAAAATTGGGAGAACCTCAAAGCTTAATGGTAGCAGGTCGCTCTTGAACATGACACTTTTGCCTCCGTAAATATCGGGTTGGGTTATTATCATTCACCGGTCCCTTCACCATGGTATCGCCATACCATCCATACATGGCGTAATGCTACCGATCCATCACATCAGTGTCGTTATATGTTCAAGAGATGTCATTCAGAAAGTGTCAACCGGCTCCCATCCACTACCATACATCATCTTTCATCCTTCCATGATCGCCACCCTGAATCATATTTCACAGATCATTTTCACCATCATCACTAGCTCCGTTCCGTGTCACTGATGTGGGATTCATTAAGGCCCTCCTTTGATGGATCGCTTCTTGTCGACATCAGCTCACTATCCAAGAAGTTGATCTAGGAACACCCCCCTCAGTACTTTGAAGCTTGCATGCCTCAATGGCAAGTTTCTCACTTCCAGCGATAGGTATACATTAATGACCTTCAACCGGGGGACTTTGCGTGGTGTTCGACGTCAGATCCTATATTCACGCCACGTGAATTGTGCTGCAGTACCTTGAGGGTCATCATCATTATCGGCGATTCCTCTCGCGCTTGTTAACAATTTACATTATTGACTGGTAATCAAGCGATGTCTTTCCATGTTCGACTCCAAGAAATTCTCACATGGATCGACTTGTACTTAGTGTGAAGATCGGAAGTTTGAAGACCCCGGATCTAGTTTCATCCATCCAGGCTGCGATATATATTCAGGAGATAAAAACATAGACATGTGCAACAGATGATCATCCTACTAAAAGGATGATAATTAAAAGCATGGAATTATCAGTCTATTATCAGACGATCGTCTGTTTATGTACAACGAATGTATTTATAGAGCTAAGCATGGGAAATGCCCGCATCAGCTAGATCATGAAAAGAAAGTATGAAAATATAATGTATTGTATTGTATTTTGTTACAGGTCACCTCCCGATGATTGAATGAACTTCGGATCCTCCTAATAAAGCATTTCACCCAATAAACGACCTCATACTTTAGGGGGCAACTGTTATAGACATTCTTGTGCCTTACAGCATGGAGCATGAAATGTCGATAATCTGAGGGATCCAAAGTCCCTAAACATGTTGTTATTACCCTTGGAGGAACAAGGTCAGCAAACCACAGCTCTGCAAATCAGTTCTCCACTGAAAAACACTCAAAAACAGGTCAATTTTGGATCAAAGCAGTTGCTCCACTAGGCACCTGCGCTACATAGCAGGTACAACAAAGGCTACCTGCGTTGCATAGCAAGTAGGAAAAAGGCTACCTGCGTTGGGCGCACTTGGACATGTGGAAGAATCTTTTTCTCAATGTGCCAGTGCCCAGGAAGCTTCTAAAGTGACACTTGGCTCACAAGATTCGCCTAATGATGAGTTAAGAGCTTCTAAGACTTCAAATGAAAGGTAGAAACTCCAAGTGGACTCAAGGACTGAAGAACTACTGGAGTTGAAGAGCACAATAAGTCACACATCAAGATGACTTACCTTCACTCCAAAACTCTATATAAGGATCTCATCCCATGGGATCTGGAGGCCGGAATTGGGTGCAAAGAATCGCTGTTGGTTTACAGTTGTGAGCATTGGGTGATTGCTTGAGGGAGGTGAAGAAGAGATTTCTCTCCGTCGGGAAGGTGATGCTGGATTGGACCTCTCATGGTTGTATCACCACCTGAACCTTACTTCCTATATTAATAAAGCATTTGAGGTTCTTCTATTCGCATGTGTTTCAATGGTTTATTGTCTTACTTGCGTCTTTGATTTATGCTAATCCTTGAATCGATTATGAATGCATGCTTCTTGTAGTTTCCTTTTCTTGTCTTATTTGCAGGATCTCGTGTAGCTGGGCCTGTGAAAAGACTTGGAGCTGGGAGCAAGCGGCAAACAAAGGAGATCAGATCGACCATTTGCGCAAGAAATCGGTAAGTGGATCTATCCTTTTTATCTCTTGCATGTGATAAAGAAGAAACTTTAGATAGCTTTGCTTTCAGCTGTTGCTAAGGAACTGTCACCCTTAGAGTGGGTTAGGGTCATTCCGAGTTGGATACTTTCCCCCACAACACCATCTTCTTAAATGCATAACATCTTACATTTTTCATATTCCTTTTGTAGAAATCAATAGCTTTGTGACCAAGCATATTGCAAGAAAAACAATATCCGTTAAAGTACCTGGAACATGATGATCTTTCTGTGTGATGGTCTTGAACCATTCTACTTCTACATCTGGCTGCAACATGTCCAAGATTATGACATACATAGCATTCACCATTATTCATCGGAGGAGTAAAAGCTTTTCTTTGAAGGATTTCTTTCCTTGGTTGTTGATGGGATTGACCTCTCATCTCCTTGTTGAGTATTTCAGATTGTGCATTAGAGTTCCTTGTCTTATTTTGTGAACTAGATTCACCTTCAACAGATTCATGAAAACCAAGACCAGTTTTGATAGCAGGAGACCTTTGACTACTAAGAATATCATCGAAGATCTTAGTACTATCTTGAAATCGTAAGAGCTTATCATTTTCTTCTAAGCTATCTTTTAGAATATTTACCTCAACCTTATGTTGCTCCTCCTTTTCATGATACTACTTCTTCATGTTTTCTTTAGCTTTTATTCCTTCTTCCAACTGATGTCTTGATTCAAGAACTTCATTTTCTTGTTTTTCAAGAGCTTGGAGTAGTTCTTCATTCTTCTTATTTGATTCTTCAAGATCTTCCTTTAGCTAGAGGATCGTAGATTCAAGCCTTTCATAGTAACTAGATATTTCTCTAAGTTTCTTGATTGTTGTGCTCCTTTCATTTACTTCATTTCTTAATGATGTTACTTCTTCTTGCAGCTTTTGACATTGATCTTCCTTTTCCTTGAACAGCTTCCTTACCCTATTTCCTTCCTCCAGTTGAGCTTTTAGATTGGTAACTTCTTCTTTGGAGACACATTCCCTTTTGTGCAATAGATCTTCTTGATCTCTAGTTTTTTCTATAAGCCTTTTAAGTTCTTCTTCTATTTGATATCTTTCTTTCTCACCCATAAGAGAAAATTCAGTTGTTTTGCTATCACTTTCATTATCTCCAAATGGATGGAGAAATGTATCACCAGAGGATAACAAATTCATACATGATAGTTCTTTTTCTTGTTCATCATCATTCTGAAGTGATTATGAATCTGAAGTGTTTCTTCCACATATTCCCCAATCAATTATCCCACTATCATAGTTCCCTTGAGATGTCTTCTTCTTTTGAGGCGTTTTCTTCTTAAGCTTCTTCCCCATTGTTCTACGGATCTCCTTCAAGCGATCAAGCTTCTACCAAAGGACCTACTCTGACACCAACTGTTGGAAATAATACTGAGGGGGGGGGGTGAATCAGTATTATCAAATCAAACACTTTTTCATTTTCATACTCAGATTCATATACGCTACTTCAGTTAAGGGAACTTGTGTGTACACGCAACTGTGTCTAATGCAACTAGCATATATCCAATAAACTTATGATTCAGTTAATCCATTAAATTTTGATCTTTAGTTAGTGCATCCGAACTTTATTAACCATATGAACAGTAAACAGGTGCAGTAAAACAAAAGAGATCATCACACACAAGAAGCACACATGAACACCATGATTTAAGTTGGAAACCTATTGTTGGTGAAAACCACCTACTGCAATTCATCTCTATCTTCTTTCAATAAGAAACTTCTTTTTACAATATTTCTGTACTGGTGCAGCCTTATACCAGTATGCAAGCTTCTACTTGCAAAAGGTTACAACCTCCTCTCATTCTCTAGCTTCTCCTAGAAGGGAGCTACAACCCTCTTAGCTCTCGTACTAGCCGATCCCCTTACTAGTACGTAGGAACCGACCTACATAATGCTCCAACTGTCACTCGTTTTCCAGCTACTACTGGAAGGGAGCTACAACCCCATTAGCTCTTGTACTAGCTGATGTACTAGTACATAGGTGCCGACCTACATAAGGCTATGTTGGGTCACTAATATACCATTATTATTGTCAATTTTGAACGCTTATTACACCCATTTCTACCATTCTTCATCACGTCATTTATCATAATTTATCATGTAATTCTATTTTACAATGATTTATGCTCTTATGTAAAAATATTATATATTCTCCTTTATTTCTAATAAATTGATGATTATGCATGATTTTATCAATGAAAGTTTAATAAATTGGTTATAACATTATTCACCATTTTTAACCTCCAAGATAATTTCCAGATTGAAGATTTGATCATTAAAAGTTCCAACTCAGAAATACGCTGGAATAAGAAGTGATAGTTTTGCGGTTGAGATTTTGAGCAAATGAAGATGAATCTAGAAAATCTAGAACATGGGTTTTGTCTAGAACGGACCAAGTTAACTTTCTTAAAGAATGTTTTGCCCAAATTCAGCTTGTATTGAGAGAAACATAGGGTTCTGTGAGCACAATTTTCTCAGATTTGCTGTGTGACCATTTTCCAAATCTCAGCTGCAAAGCCAAATATTCCTTGCTCTTGTTGAAAGATGGATGGAAATATATCTTCTTATTGATCAATTGGTTGGAAACAATCTAAGTTTGTAATATAAATCATGTTGTAATTATCTATGTTATAACTTCTCTCTGATCTCTCTGTATTTAAATGAAAACAAAGATCAAAGAGGGGGAGGGATTCGAATGATGGAATTGAGGATGAATTAGAGATTCAGAATTGAGGATGGTAGAGAGAATGGATAATGGCTGAGAGATGGAGAGATTTCTTATTGTAATCCACTGTAACTCTGCTTTGGTATTTTAATATAAATCTGGTTGCCATTCCATCTTTGATCCTGAAGTAACCCAGCAGCATCCGCTGGCGGCTAAGGGCCCAGCCTCTGGTCGATTGTGCTGCTGCTGTATATTATCTCTTTAGTTTATGTGTGGTTTTCATTATCAAATTTATTTGGTAATCTGGTATGTTCTATTATTTTACATCACGGTTCTGTTATATCTAATTTATGTTCAATTGAGTAATATCGTTCTCTATGACAGGAATGCCGTATTGATTCATCTTGTCTTGGTAACGCATTGTTGTTCTTTTAATCATTGATATAAAATTGATGGTCATTACAGAATGTATTGTTGTTCAATTACAGCGTATCCATGTTGTAACACTCTTTAATTGGTATTACTGAATTCATCTTAGAGACTATATTTCCTTGTGATTTCTAAATCTATGAACGTTGTTGTTCCATTCCAAAATACAGTCGTATTCTTTATAACTAAGACTCATAATCGGATTACCAAGATCTGATTACTATTAAGGTGTGCCATGTGTTAAGTTATTATGTATTTATATTTGACTTTCCAACATTGTTTCGTATTCCATCATTAATCAATGTTGTTCTATTTCCGTGTGCTATCCGATTTATTCTTAAAGTAAATATTGCTATTAATTTGGCTTTGTTGTTGTTCATTTCCATTCATTAGAGTTTGTTTTTCAGATTCCTTCAATTACAGTTTGCTGCCCATTTACTTTGTTCTTCATTTCTGTTGATTAATTGCAATAATTTGCTTTTAAAGATTTTTCCTAGTTTACTTTCAATGAAAGCTTTAGTTCAATTTCAATTTCCTTTTAATTGCTTTAAGGCAGGACTGTCAATTGTAGAGGACATTGGTTATTGCTTCCTCGTTCCTAGATTGGTTGTCTTGTTCTAGTTTGATTTCAATTGCATCAATCTCTGGAGGAATGAGTTATTGCTACTATATCCTCAATTGATGTTTGCTGAGTGAATAGTTGGATTTCAGAGCATTTGAGTTTATGTTATTGTTAGATTCCTTTATCAAGCATTGATTTACTTTTGGATTTTAAGCAGTATACTGCAAAACATTACTCTTGAGTAAATAGACGCCTCAGATTGAGTACACTCTTGAAATAAAAAGTCATCCCTGGGTTGATAATTAATGTGAAGATAATTAGGAGTTAAAAAGACACCTTTTTATCGCTCGACAGGTTACAACCTTCTCTTTCTTCCTCCAGGTACCACGTTTCATAAATTTTCAAATTGGATACTCCTGAAGCACAACACCAGAATCTGAAGGCCACGTTTCATCCAATTTTCATACTAGACCCATAAATATCGTTGAAGCACACAATCAATCAACACTAGCATCATCAATCTCTCAATCACTGAATCACTGAAACCCTGTCAACAAACTGCAGTCACCAGAACACAGAGCAGAACACAAAACTTTGCAACAATGTTCAGGTCTAACTATATCATCAAAAATCATGCATCAGAGTGCATGTGCTACTTGGAAGAGCCGAATTAGCTTCTATGTGCAACTTCATCAAAGCGAACCAGCGTATATGTCATTAATTACTTACTTATAACTTTGCTACACTTCCTGACTTCAGACGTACCCAGATCATTACATATACAAGGATAATATGTGTGTTAGCAACCATATCTAGTTGATAAGATCACATAAAGATCCTGATCCATTTTTAGATCTCATTAATCAACACTGAAGCTAAACACAATCAACCAAACTGAATATGCATAATACTTACACCAGTAAACAGTCATCAAAGCTCATCAACAACCAGAACCACCTGTAACTTCAAATATTATTGCTCATATGGTATACGCTACTTAGATGTATCTAACCTACGTATGTATGCACATTTACCATAGTCAACCAACGTATACATCTGCAAATATTCATTCATGATTTGAAGCTATTCCAAACTTGAGTTATACCTAGATCATAATATCTATAGAACATTACATGCGTCGTATAAATATCTAGAATAAACATGATCAAACCGTATAGAGATGATTCATTCCAAGCCATTAGATCCCGATCTATCCTTAGATCTTGTTCTCCATCAACCACTGAGATTCCTCCTAAGCTCAGTTCAAGCAAGGCATCATGAACCCATAGCCTGCATACTGGATCTCATACTTCATCATATATTTGAGACTTCCTTGGTGCCTTTGCCTAATGATATTCTCCTCCTTTTATAGTCTTAGGCCTTTACTCAATACCATGGTCCAAAACCACTTAGAACCAATACCTTAGACTAAATACCTAGGATCAACATGTTGGACAAGATACTTTGGACCAATACTATGGATAACAATACCATGGTCCAAATACCACAGGCCAAAACCAAATGTATGCGCCTTTCCTTGCATGAGAGTGTGTGTATACATATCGACACCTTTTGGTCGGCTAACCCAAGTGTATATGCAGATTTATCAAGGGTAACCTACGTATATCTATTTTTCTTCATTCTGTGAGCCTGAGCTATCATCTGTCATCTTAGTAAGTTGCCATCAAGGACAACACCTGTATCATAATGCAAACATATTATTCCTTATGGATTGCGTAGTTGGACTTAAGGTTACAATGAGTGTGATAAGGCCAATTCACACATGTGATATCATTGGACCCCAATCAAAACTACATAAGGAGATAGGAGGCTTGGAGGGCTTCAGGAAGATATATTCTATGTCTTTTGAGTTTGTGAGATGTATTGTTTGAGCACAGAGAGATCAAGATATCTTGAGAGATAATTCTTTTTGTAACTTAAACTTGATTTCCACTTGTATGATAATACAGAGTTGGGGTTTTAGGCTGGTGCTTTCCCCAGTGATATATATTCTGTGTTATGGTTGATTAATTATCATTCTTAGTTATATCTATTCATGCTTGATGTTGCTCATGTTCAATTAAGCTTCTGCTAGATTGTTTGTAGAAGTAGATCAAGTTTTTTTCTTTAGTACAATCCATTCCAGGTGATCTAGAGTGGGAATTTCTACGTGTCATTAGAGAAAAGGTGATCAAGGAAGAATAGTACACAAGTAGGAGAAGTACAAAGTTTGGTTCTAAATATTGAATTGAGTTTATCACATGTATTTCACCAATGGAATTTAGTTGTTTAAGACTCGAATATGCCCTTGATGGAAATTCAAATTATATAGCTTAGAAGGATCACATGGAGGAAGCATTGGAAGATAATGGTCTCAAGGACTTCATTGATCAAGAAGTCCAAAATTTGATTGATGCTACTCAACTGGCAGAATGGAAAACCTGTGTGGCTAGAGTAAGGAGAATCCTCCTAGAGGAAGTTCGAGATCACATTGTCTCGAGCCTTCATGGGAAGGAGACATCGTTTTCAATGTGGAAAACATTGAATGATATTTATCAGAATAGTAGTGCTTATAAGAAGCTGGCGCTGAAGGACAAACTTTGAAATATCAAGTGCAAAAGGGGTGACACAATCTCTAAATTCCTGAACAAGCTCACCACCTACTAGGATGAGCTTGCAAGTGTAGGAGTTGTGACCTCTGATGATGACATGGTGAGTCTAGCACTCCTCAGTCTTCCTAAGAGCTCGCATAGCTACTAGGACTTGGTTAATGGAAGAGAGAAACTGCTAGATTAGGAACAAATTTGGTCAGATCTGATGCAAGAGGAGATAAGATGGAGCACCAGTGATGGATCTTCATTAAAACAAGATGATGAAGAAAATATAGCTTTAGCAAGTAAAGCTAACAAAAGGGAAAGGGAAGGCATCCCAATCTAAATCTTCTTATGGTGGGAAGAAGGCTGACAAGTCGAAGGTGTGATGCTTTCATTGTCATGAAGTGATCCATTATGCTATAAATTTTCCACAGAAGAAATCCAAGAAGGGTTCCCCTAAGGGATTTGATGGTGATACACTAGCTTCACAATTTGAGCTAGATTTCTTGCTTATCACATGCATGGTTTCATCCATGGTGGGATGTGTTTCGTACCCGGACAATGGAGCTTCTTTCGACATGTTAGGTGACAAGAATATTTTTCAGTACATTGGAGGAGAAGGATCTCCAGATATAGATTGAGATGGGAAATGATGGAAAATATTGTCTCAGGTGAAGGTACAGTTGTGTTTCAGAGGGAGCATGGTGCTCCTCCCACCATATCTGCTACTAAATATGTACTAGGTTTGAAGAAGAGTCTTGTGTTTGTTGCTATGCTAGAAGATAAAGACTATGATGTAGTATTTAGTAAAGGAAAAGTGTTCCTGAGGCATATTGGCACCGGACAGACCAAGCGAATAGGGATTCAAGTAAAGAATCTCTACAAGCTAGACGTAGATGACTATGCTGCACTGAGTTCCAAAGCAGAGGTGGTGCAAAGCAAAGATGTTAGCGAGCTATGGCATAGGATATTGGGCCACCTGCCTCATGGGGCCTTGAAGATCATGCAACAAATTTCTACTAGCTTAGCCAAGGGAAAACTAGAGCAAACAAACACATGCAAAGGATGCACCCTGGGTAAGTATGCAAAAGATTACTTTTAGGATTGGGATAGTAGAGTTAGATCAATCCTAGAGTGAGTTCACTCATATGTATGTTGACCATTCTCTACTACATCCACTGCTAAACAAAGGTACTATGTTATTTTCATTGATGATTTTTGTCATAGATGTTGGATCTACCTTATGCAAAAGAAGGATCAGACCCTCTTGAGGTTTTGTGAGTTTAAAGCCTCGGTAGAGAAATAATGTGGGAAGAAAGTAATAGCCATGTGTAGCAACACTGGTGGAGAGTATGTTTCCCAACAGTTTAAAGACTTCTGTGTTGCAGAAGGAATTAAACGGGAACTGACGGCACCTCATAACCCACAAAAGAATGGGGTGGCCAAAAGGAAGAACATATCTATTGTGGGAGCATCTTGAGCAATGTTGCATGACCAAAGCCTACCACTTCTTCTGTGGGTTAAGGCATGCAATACAACAATGTATCTTTAGAAGAATTCCTCATTATATTTTGTGGATGAAGACCCCTATAGAGGTCTTTTTGGGGAAGCGACTAGATTTGAGTCACTTCTGTATCTTTGGATCACCAGTTCTTTGTCATGTGACCAAAGATGCTCGGAAGAAGGTAGACCCAACAGCTAAGTTGGGGATACTTGTGGGGTACA
The DNA here is from genome assembly GCA_031772625.1 of Pinus tabuliformis. Lineage (NCBI taxonomy): Eukaryota > Viridiplantae > Streptophyta > Pinopsida > Pinales > Pinaceae > Pinus > Pinus tabuliformis. The sequence goes on along the minus strand of CM062805.1, from coordinate 1,309,218,805 downwards.
CAGATACACCCCACAACTATCGTGTGTTTCTGCTTTCTAGTCAGAGGACCATAGTGCGCAGGGATCTGAAGTTTGACAAGTAGAGAGCCATGCGAGTGTCACTTGAGAGCGAGCTCAAGTTGCATGGTGATGAGGAACTTTTAGTTCCAAAGAAGAAGGGGCCTCCTGATGATGTGGATCAGCCACATGCAAAGGAGCTAGTAGTGGAGACCACCACTCCTAGAGATTCTTCCAGAGATGGGCAAAAATGCTCACGGGATGCTGATAGATTGATGCAGGATGTGAGAGAGAATGTGGGGCAGCCATCCTCTCAGCACAGAAAGAGGAGATCTCCCGAGAGATACACTAGCTACATGGCCTTGGTTGGGGCGTGTGTAGTGATCGAACCATCTTCTTTTCAAGAGGCAGTGCAACAACAAGTCTAGGTTGATGTAATGGTAGAAGAGTACGATTCTATCATGCCAAATAGTGTGTGGGATGTTGTGTGTAGAACTACAGACAAGTCAGTAGTTATTTCACAACGACTTTACAAGGTAAAGCAGGCAACTGATGGCAATGTTGAGAAACAGAAGGAAAGGTTTTTTGCCCGAGGTTCCTCAGAGGTTAAGGGGATTGACTACGATGAGATCTTTGCTCCCGTAGCAAGGTACTCATGTATCAGATCGATGCTAGCTCTATCAGCATAGATGGGTTGGAAGATCCATCAGATGGATATGAAGATGACATTCCTCGATGGGAAGGTTGAGGAAGAGGTATAAATTGAGCAGCTCGAAGGATTTGAGACCTTCAATTGTGAGTCACATGTCTACCAACTCATGCGAGCACTGTAAGGGTTGAAGCAAGCACCAAGTGCTTGGTATACCAAGATTGACATATATTTCACTGGGTTGGGCTTCACCAAAAGTGAAGCGGATATGAACCTTTACCACATCATGGTAGAAGGTAAGTCATTGATTATTATACTTTATGTCAATGATCTGATTTTGACAGGTGATGAGTAGCTGATACAGTGTTGCAAGGAGGACCTTGCAAGAGATTTCGAGATGAAGGACATGGGCCTCATGCACTACTTTCTAGGAATGGAAGTGTGGCAAAAAGATGGGGAAGAATTTCTGTCTCAAGGAAAGTATGCCAATAAGATACTCAGGTGCTTTGACATGGAGAAGTGCAAGCCCATGGAGACTCCTCTAGCTGGGAACTAGTGGAAGGAGGATGATACTTCAGGTGAGGTAGTAGTTGCTATTGTTTATCGACAGCTGGTGGGTTCACTCATGTATCTGGTGAACACATCACTTGAATTATGCTTTCTTGTGAACCAGCTGATTCAAGCTATGGTTCAACATACCAAGCTATTTTGGAGCGCAGTGAATCATGTGCTGAGATATCTTAGAGGCACTACACAGTATGGATTATGGTAGAGACGGATAGAGGGAGTGAAACTGGAAAGCTTCAAGGATGCAGATTGGGTAGGTAGTCCACTAGACCTGAAGAGCACTTCTGGAGGAATCTTCAACCTTGGTTCAGTTGCAGTTTCTTGGTATAGCAGGAAACATAGATCAATTGAACTTAGCTTAGTAGAGATTGAATACATGGCTGCAAGTTAGGCAACATGTGAGGCCATTTTGATGTGGAAGATTCTAGTGGGATTGTTTTGTTAGATGATGGATCATAAGGTGATATATTGTGATAATTAGAGTTTAATAAAACTTGCTGATAATCTAGTGTTTCATGACAGGTCCAAGAATATAGATATTTGTTACCATCATCTACGGGACTATGTGGTCAAGAGGATCATGATGTTGCAGTATGTTTCGACCAAGGAGAAGGATGCAGATATTTTGACAAAGGAATTATCAAAATGCAAGTTCAAGTTCCACATAGACAGGATCGGGGTTGCTGATAATCCCTTTCTTGTTGAGATGGAGTGTTGAAAAGTGTGCAACAAAGAAATGTTAAAAATAGAAGATGCTAAAAATAGCACTGCTATAAATATCCAGGCTACAAATAGTAGTTCAGCTAGTGGAGGCCTTAGCAACAATGGGTGAAAATTTAAAGTGCTAAAAATATGTTTTCTAAAAATAGCATTTCGGGATCCTTTCATATTTTAGTAAGTCCCTGGACTAAACATAGGAAGTAAAATTTGAATTTTGTATCAACAACAGTTTGAAAATTAATTAATTAATTCATCTTGAGTTAATTAGTTAATAAATTCAATCTTGAATTCTATGTGAGGACGTGTAATAGTTTCTCCATTAATTGAGGAATTTAACCTTTAGTTAAAGAGATAAGGATGATTTGTAATATTGAGTTGTAATTAGTTGACTTATTTTAACACAGTCAAGTCCACTTAGATTAATTTAACAGTTTGTTAAATTAATGAGAGTTCAGTTAGTTATTGCATGTATGCATGTAACTATTGTATTTTAGATAACTGAGTATTCAATCATGGATAACTCTTGCATGTCAGTTTAGTCAGAGACCCAGTTGAGATCAAATGGAGGGACAATGTACTATCAATTGCTAGGATATTCCTTGCATGCAGAAGGAATATTATTCCTTATGGATTGCGTAGTTGGATCTAAGGTTAGAGTGACTGTGATGAGGCCAATTCACACATGTGATATCATTGGACCCCAATCAAAACTGCACAAGGAAATAGGAGGCTTGGAGGTCTTGAGGAATCTATATTCTATGTATATTGAGTCTGTGAGCTCTATTGCTTGAGTCCAGAGAGATTAGGATAGCCTGAGAGCTAATTCTTTTTGTAACTTGAACAATATTTCCACTTGTATGATAATACAGAGATGGAGTTTTAGGCTGGTGCTTTCCCTAGTGATATATCTTCTATGTTATGGTTGATTACTTCTCATTCTAAATTATAGTTGTTCATGTTTGATGTTGCTCATGTTTGATTAAGCTTCCGTTAAATTGTTGTAGAAGTAGATCAAGTGTTTCTCTTAAGTACATTGCATTACCAAGTGATCTACAGTGGAAATTTCTACAATTTCTACCTAATAGACTCCATTTTTTCTCTAGTTTATCAAGACTTTTTTTGACACTTTCCAAGGACTTTTCAAAGCCCATCTTCCCACATGTGAGATATTGTAAGATATTGAAGCACTAAGTCTTCATAGTGAGATTGTGTCAAACATTTTTCCATACAAACATTTTTTCAAATAGTTACCGTGTAATAAATATTTGATCCTAATCAGTTGTTAAAATGTCGATTCTCAACTTAAATCAACTTTCTTTCAATTTATGGTTTGGCCCTTTAATATAATCTCTCCCATTCAACCCCTTAACAACAGTGCATCCCTCTAATATGGGACTCACTCTAGTTATTTTGAGGATGATATATGGCATAAATATACAATGGTATGAAGAGATACGACATAAAATATGGAAAAAATCTTCCAACATATTTTACACCCAACCTTTTCATCTCATTTTATTTTATTTAAAACTAGGATAAACATTTTTATTTATTTTCTTTGAAGTTAGAAAATGACACATACATCATACTATAGCAAAAATGCATGACGTTCCTTTATTTGATAATGGTGACCCACTAAGAATTTTTTAAATTTTGATAAAATATAATTTATTGATTCCACAAAAAGAAATTGACCTTGGATTTGTGGTGAGACAAATTTTCTTGATCGGTCAACATCCATCAAAATAAAATAAAAGAATTATGGCTCCACCCAAGGTACTCACCAGCTTCTCATTCATAGTCACCCGAATAAATTAAGGGAATTTATCTACTCATTTGATCCTCAACGATGCATAATGTACATATGATGTCCCTCCTCTGTTTTCACGAATAATAACATTGATGTGTCTCACGCTCATCCTTGTGTTCATGCTCATATTTTTGTTCACCACTATTAGCTCCTCACTCGTGTCTCCCTACATCTTCCCTTGTCCTTGTCCACATGTGGAGATAATGCATCGTTCATCTTCTCTAGTTGTTGAACATGGATGCAATGGAGTATTGTTATCTACACTTGACCTCTCATGGATGTTCCTCTAGAATCTATGGACCCAATTGTACAAGAGTCCACCTCATCAATACCATTAGGAAGAGTTTCTTCATATGATTCTAAGAATATTATGAGATTATCCTACAAGTCTATTTTAATATCATCGTGTTCCCCCCACTATCAAGACTTGACTACTGATATTCTTCATGTGTGCTTTCCTAAAGATCAATGGACCCAACTATAGAAGAATCCTTGTGATTAGGAGGAATCCCCTCTTGTTCTGATCTTGTTTCTTCCTTCCTATTACCTTGCATGAATGGTTAGGTGCCCAATATCTCTTGCATATAAAGCATAGCCATTTCTTTCTTAGCTCATTCTTGTTGTACGTTTTATTTCATTTATTCTTTCTTCCTCCATCAATCCTTGTCACACCCTTATTGGTGAGCACCATTTTGAGAAATTTTGTCTTTTTCCTGACCAACTTATCAACTAGATCATTCATAGCTAGTGATACAATTAGTTCCCTTCTCCAAATGGTCAATAATTTGGATTTGACTATTTTGCAGATGTTAACATATTTTTCCAAGAAAAAGGACACAACCTTTTGCATGTTTTTTCTGACATGGTCTGGATGATCTGATTTAATGTTGGTGTAAGAGTTCTAGGCATTTGAAATATTAAATCGTGACATTCCAGATTTAGCATGAATGTTCCAAAGCTATATTCTTCCATGAGTTTGAAAATTTTTCCCCTCTTTCGAAAGGCAGCAAGCATGATGTTGTCTAACCCTTGAAGGATTTCTACTGTTAGCCACAATATCTACCTCATGCTATCATTATTGTAAGGTAGTTTTGGCAATGTTAAAGCTATATGATATTAATCAGACAAGAGGTAGATGTGAGCCTGACTTCTTCACAATGATGTTCCTAGAATTTGGATTGTAGTAGAGAAAGCATGAATGGCTTGAGAGCCAAATTGGGATTATACCATTCTGGTTGCCCCACGATGGATAGAAATGTCTCTTCCTCGAAATTGTGAAGGGCTATTACTTACATTTTCCATTACAGATAAGATCCAAGTGCAAAGAGCTTAGTCCCTCTCCAGTGTCCTTACTTTATCTCCCACCACTGATTCTATTGCAAAATAGCATGGGCTCTTTTTGAGAAGGGTTTGCTACTAAATTTTTCCTTTTTCTGAGGTATTGTTTCCTAAAGAACCCCATTTTTCTCATGTTCATCAAGAATGTTTTTAACATTTTCTAGGGACTCTTCGAAGGCCATCTTCCAACATACCAAATATTGTAAGATACCAAAGCACTAATTCCTCATAGTGAGATCAAACACTTTTCCATACAAACATTCATTCAAATAGCTACCATGTAATAAACATTTGAGAAAAATCACTTGTTACAATGGTGATTCTCAACTTAAATCAACCTTATTTTAGCTTATATTTTGGCCTTTGAATATAATATTTCCCATTAAAATGCTTAACACAATTTTTTTTCCCTATCTAAGATTCCAATAATTTTGAGGATGATATATGGCATAAATATGCCATGTCACAAGGAGATGCGATATGAATATGCAAAAGATCTTCCTATCTAATTTAACACAATCTTTTATCACATCTTATTTTATTTAAAACTAGGATAAGAACTTTTCTTTATTTTGTTTGGATCTAAGGAAATGCACTTGCATCATACTATTAAAAGAGGCATAACATTCCTTTATTCGATTATGGAAACCTACCATGAAAGTTTTAACTTTTGATAAAATATAGTTTACCTTATTCCATAAGAGAAATAACCTTGGCTAAGTGATGTGGTAAATTTGCTTGTTAGGTCAATGCCCATAAAAATATAAAAAAATGATGGATACACCAATGGTCTTCACCCCCTTCTGGTTCATAGCAGTGAAAATTGATCAAGGGAATTAATACTCAATGATGGGATCAAGGTCTTCAAACCCTTCTAGTTTGAAAGCCTTTATAGGATAATCATAGTTGCCAGAATTGTTAAACATAATTGATCTAGTAGTCATTGAATCCTCAATGAGGCATAAAGGACATGAATCATCCCTCCACTTTCTGTGCAAGAAATATCCCTTCGATCTTCAGCTTTGGACAATATTGGGCTACTTATATGGCATATATGGTCTCACTTTTGGCTTGAATATCATTTATTATACTAATAAAACCATCGATCTAATCATTATACCATTGAAGTTTCAAGCAGAAATGTATGTTTCAACAACTTGGCTTCCTATTTACCTAATGAAGTGGAAAATAACACTATATTAACCACCAGGTCCTTAAATATTTGAATATCGGCTTTAAGGCCCAAACTTCCTTTGAGATGGCATTTGTAGCTTCACAGCAACATAATTCAATGGATAGAATTTCGGCCTTTGCAACTTGATTCCATGCATGGATGACCCTTGATTCATGAGTTGTGACTATATGGTCTTCAAATTAGAGTAGAACTTGTCAATAAGCACAATGTACCCATCTTGCAATAATCTAAGTGGTTGACATCTCAATTAGTGGTGTTATTTTGAAGCATTAGTTTCTCCTTAGCGATGGCTCATGAACTTATTGTTGGTAGATAGTGTATATCTTACGACATTCTTTCCCCTTCTTGATATAGCTCATGATCTCTCAACTTAATTCAACAATGATGTCATCACTTGACTCTTCTACTGATCCCATGGTGTGTTTTTGAAATGTATTTTGGACCTCACAATCCCGCACCCAACCTGTTGGGCACCGACTCTGGCTATCTTGTTGTCCATTTTTATCATCCTTTTTGTACTTTATTCGATTGGAATATTTTAATTAATCAAGTAAATTCTTGGAGTCTTATCTATTCACAACATTGAATTGAATGTTTGACCATAGCTTTGAGAACAGGGACCCTTGCTTCAGCATTTTGCAACGGATTTGGTAACGGCCAGCCCTATGGAGGCCACGCAGCTAGAGTCACGATTGCCTGGAACTATTATTGGGCCTTTTCACTATCTCAGTTATCTGGTGTTGGTGTCATTCCAGCTAATGTATATTTCTTCATATGTGGTTACCTTGCTTCAGGAGACATGTTATTCTCCTATGTTATGTATAAAATAGAGATTGTTCGTGTAAATGGGGGTTTTCCCATCAATATTGTAATCACCTATTATAGATTAATAAAATATCACCTGTTTTGTTGTTCCAATATTCTCCCTGACTAACACAACCCTGATTAGAGAGCTGGGCCTACTCTTTTGATCACGTGCTATGTCTTTGTGTGTGTGTGTTATTTATTAGTTTATTATTACTGTTACATTTCTTTAATGTTTATGATTATTTTTGGAACTTTGTAGTTAATTTAATCTTATAGCCATGCCTTGAATCTTAACCGTGAACCCTTGGTCGAAACGGATTGCACTTTTCCCCTGAATATACCTTGCATGTTGCCCTGAAAGGATATGTACCTGGATTGATAAATTAATGTTGGAATAGCATGAATACATCATTCATACCTGGACACCAACATTTTGGTGCGACTCGCACGGAGGTTAGCAAGGTGAAAATAACAATCTGGACAAACCAGAGGGTCAATCTCTCATCCTAGGGAGAGAACAAGTTTTCTCACTCTGGTTCAGGTACTGAGTGTACATGTTCTTTCTGCTTTTTTATTTTTTCCTTTCTGTTGATTTTGGGCCATCCTCTTATCCTTCGAAGGGAGGAGTCTTTTGATGCCCTACTTCAGATCTGGAAGTATTATGTCCTCCCGTGGTTTATATTTGTTTCTGGTTCTTGTCTCAGGGAGGGAGGAGTCCTTTGATGCCCTGCTCTAGGCCCTAAACCGTAGATTATTATTTTTTATTTAGCTACTTTTTGTTTTGCGAGTTCTTTCATCTTTGGGAAGGAATAGTCCTTTGACACCTTACTCCAAGATTGAAGCATTGTAGGTTCATACAAAGACCTTCCATCATACCAACTTTTGTATGAATAAAGAACCAAGTAAGAGGGGTAGAGGGAGAGCCCTAAAGGGCAGAGGACCAGATCTGGGAAGAGAAACCTATATCCAGTAGATCATAACAAAGGTTGAATCAGAAGCATCCTCACACAGTTATGAGATGAGGGGCAAGGAGAGTGAATTTTGAAGGACATTCAGTAGAGTAACTAGTGCTGTCTACGACATTCTTCAATGGTTCAACACAATAATTTCCTCTAGCAGTGGAAGAAATATCAGGCAGTAGATCTGACTAGGAGAATCTCGCGGTGGTGATAGCAAAGGAAGAAATTGCAAGCAGACCATCAACAGGGTTAGATTGCTCTAGTAAGGGAAAGGACTTTGTAGCCAAGGGATCAAGCCATCAGGACATAGGAGAAAGAAATGAGGAGATACTTGCATCACCAAGGGACTGGGGAACTGCTATTAAAGCGACTCGAGTCCCAGTAGTAAGGAATCCTCAGCCATCCTCCACAAAGCCTGTCGAAATCCCTAGCGACTATTGGAAGATATTTATGGCTCCTACAACCTCCACCATCAATTTTATGATTAGGGATATAGGAGCTCGCATGCCTACAAAGCCTATTCCATTGACAGCCTTACCAAACATTCACGGGCTTGTTTCGGAAGACCTCGACACATTTCTATTTGAGTTCAACATAGTTAGTTGGGGGTACGACTACACAAAAAATGCCTAAAAGTTAAATTTTTTCCCTTATACATTAAAAGGAATGGCTCTATGATGGTTTATGGGCCTTGGAGGAAAATCCATTTCCATGTGGGATGATATGCAGAAATATTTTTTGGAGAAATACCAGGATCACTGTAAATCCTGGAACATCAAGGAGGAACTTTTCAAGTTCACAAAAAGAAGATGAGAGTTTGGAAGATTGTGTGGAAAGGTTCAAGTACACCTTACAAAGGTCAGGTCATTTTGACGTGGATAAGGAAATTTTAAAGATTATCCTCCTTCGATCCTTTCGAGAGGACTCGATGGAACTATTGAACATTGTGGGAAAGGGAGATATCTCCAAGGAGACATTCGAAGATATTTGGAATTTATGTATTCAGTGCTCTAGGGGGCTTGCAAGAAACAGGCTAGGGATCCACTCAGTAAAGAGGTCTGGCGGGGGTGTTACAAAGCAAAAATCAGAAACCTGCTAGACAACTTAAGGATATATATCTTCAGTACCCTGTCAGCACAGATGGACACTCTGCAAGTAAAACAGAGGCAGCTGGAACTGGATAGGACCATGGCAATATTTTTCCCGAACTGTAGAAAGAGGCACTCAGAAAGGTAATTTCCACTAAACTCCATAGAGGAATGTGCAATCCATGATCTCAACCATGTGACAAGCTCATGCCCCTCCTTTCCAGGCCTAAAGTAGTATTTCAAGGAATGGGAGAGGATACGGAGCAACTGTACCTCATGGGATCTAAGAAGACATGGCAATCTCAACCACCAATGGGAAATCAAGCTATGTACCTAGATCCATCTAAGTATTTCAGTAATTGTAACATGAATCCTCAGACCATGCCTTATCCCCCCATGTGGCCTCAATACCAGTTCCCAGCTTGGCAACAGTGGAACCCTCAATCGAATACGAGCTCTTCATGGGATCCAACTTGGCAAGGACCTTCTCCTAGACAGTTTCCTCAGTAGATGCCACAATAGCAGCTCCAACAGCCCTCCAATGTGCCTCCTGGTAATCAGCCTACCCATTGTTAGCTTCGAATGCAACCTAACCCTAACCATAACAATAAGGGAACTCATGAAGCTGATGTTCTTAACCTGTCTTCATATAGTATCTCCACTGCAGAGTTATATGAAATAAACTTGCGATTAGGACAGACAGTTAATGCCTAGCCTCCTCCAGTTATCATTAAACAACTTGATAGTGAAGGTAAGGAGATAGAACCAATTAGTAAAGAGCCAAAACAAACTGATAGAAAGCAAGTGCCTCCCGTTAAACGACATCAATCTGAACCACCTTACCTAGAGAGACTAATTATGAGTAAACCAAGCCCTTAGGAGAATCAGGGGAATTGCAGAATTTATTTGTTAAAATTCCCTTGTTGCAAGCTATGAAGGACATGCCAATATATGCAAAGACTCTTAGGGAATATTGTTCAAAGAAACCTGCAAAGAAAATTAAAGGGCCCCTCACTATATGTGTTATGGGAATATTATGATACTTCATGATGGGAAAGTCAATGCCGATGAGCTATGGAGATCAAGGGAACCTGATTTTGACAGTACTGATTAATGGGGTAGAGATTCTAAATGTGCTAGTAGACCTGGGTGCTGCCATCAATGTCATCACCACTGAAACTATGCATGCGGTAGGTCTTCGCAATTTGAAGCACACACCTACAATATTGGAATTTGTAGACCGATCTACAGTCAAACCGGTAGGGAAGCTGGAAGATGTAACAATTTCAGTGGACTCATGGCACTACCCCATAGATTTCCTGGTATTACATACACAATCTTCAGTGGGCGGCCATCCTTTGATTTTGGGTAGACCATGGCTGGCTACTGCAGATGCTTACATTGGGTGCCATTCAGGAAATATGGTTATTTCTAATGGGCATAACACTAAGAATTTAGTGCTATATCCACCTGCAGAACCAAATTCACCCATAAAACCAGCAGGTGGCAAGAAAGTTGTATCTAGGGTAGAGGCTGAAATGAAAAATGAAGAAGTGAGACCAGTCCTCACTATTGGATAGGCCCTTTAGTTGAATATGGAATTAGAAGGTGATATAATCACTTCCTTCATGGATGATCCTTGCTCCATTTCAGAGCCAAACCAATAAATCCTAGAATCTATCCTAAGCTATGAGACTCAGGAAACTATGGAAACAATAGAAGGATTAGAGGAGCCACCTATTGATGCACCTCATGAAAGCATTCAAGTAGAGTTAGAACCAAGAAAAACCCTGAATATTAATTTGAATCTATCAGAATCCCAGAAGAAGCAACTTGTAGATGTCCTTCAAATGCATAAAGAAGCCTTCACCTGGGATTATTCAAATATGAAGGGGATTCCTACCAACTTATGTACCCATCACATATATATCAAGGAATATTGTTGTCCTATAAGACAACCTCAAAGAAGAATGAACCTTGCATTGAAAAGTGAAAGAGGAGCTTCAGAAACTACTAGACATGGGTTTCATCTACCCTATCTCAAATAGCCAATGGGTCTCACGATTAGTAATGGTCCCCAAGAAAAATCGTAAATGGAAGATTTGCATAGATTATCGAGAGTTAAATAAGGCAAGAAAAAAAGATCATTTTAGTTTACCATTTATTGATCATGTTTTGGACACATTGGCTGGTAAGAAGTTTTTCTCTTTTCTAGACGGGTTTAGTGGATATAACTAGATCCAGATAGCTCCTGAGGATCAGGATAAGACTAGTTTCACATGCCGCTAGGAAACATTTGCATACCGGGTCCTTCCTTTTGGCATGTGTAATGCTCTTGCAATGTTCCAGAGGGAAATTTTGGATATCTTCTCTGACTTGATAGATGACAGTGTTGAAATTTATATGGACAACTTTACTCCATATGGGGACTCATTTCCAGAAGGGCTGAAAAATTTAGAAAAAGCTCTTGAAAGATGTATACAAGCATGTGTCTCTCTCAGTACAGTGAAATTCCATATGATGATGGAAGAAGGAATTGTTCTGGGGAAATTGCTCTTAGCTGAAGGAATCATAATGGACCCAGCGAAATTAAAGGTAATTATACACTTTCCAACACCCAAAATGCCCATACAGGTACGCAGTTTTATTGGTTGTGCTTGTTATTACAAGCATTTCATAGAAAATTTTGCAAAAGTAGCACACCCACTATTTCAATTACTAAGAAAAGATTCAGAATTTGTGTTGTCAGGTGATTGTGACGTGGCCTTTACAAAGATTAAAGAATTGGTCTATAGTGCTCCAATCCTGAGGGGTCTAGACTGGGCATTACCTTTCAACATTCATACAAATGCTTCTCAAACAAAAATTGGTGCATTGTTGGGACAACAAGAGGATAAAGTACCCTAAGCAGTTTACTATGTTAGTAAGAATTTGGCTCCTGCCAAATTAAACTACACAATAACTGAGAAAGAATTCCTTATTGTCATTTATGCGATCAACAAATTCTGCAACTACATTACTGGGTATCCTACTTTTGTGCACACTAATCATGCATCTATCAGGTATTTAATGAACAAACCTATTACCCCTGGTCGCATTACAAAATGGTTGTTGTTACTACAGGAATTTGATATTACTATAGTAGATAAACCAGGGAAGGACAATGTGGTTGCAGATTTCTTATCTAGAATAGAATATGATGGTAAGAACACACCAATGGAGGATAATTTTCCAAATGAGCATCTTTTTGTAGTTTTTGCTAACACTCTGTGGTATGCAGATATTTCCAACTATCTTGCTATAGGAAAGGTGCCTCATCATCTGTCATATAAGGAGCAAAGGAAGATCATTCACCAGAGTACCCGATATTCAATGGATGGCAGGATATCTCTTCCATACAGGGGTTGGCCTGCAAATTTGATGTTGTGTGGTAGAATATGATATTTTTGAGATATTAGAAGTTGCACACGATGGACCCTGTGTAGGACATTTTTTAGATAAAGGAACAAGTCATAAGTTGTTGAAAATGGGATATTACTGTCCCTCCATCTTTCGTAACACTCAGGATTATGTTCGAAGGTGTGATAGTTGTCAACAGATGGGACAACCTGGGAAAGTTGATGAAATGCCTCTTCATCCCCATATAATCCTTGAACCATTTGAGAAATGGGCCATCAATTTCGTTGGGCCCTTCAACCCACCTTCTCATTAGAAAGCTTACATTGGGGTCTGTAATGATTATGTAACTAAATGGGTGGAAGCCAGAGCGGTCATGAGAGCAGCAAAGCAAGTGGTGGAAGACTTGATCTTTGAAGAAATATTTTCTTGATACAATACTCCAAGGGAAATTGTATCATATGGAGGATCACAGTTCACATCTCATATGATAGGAAAGTTCATGCAGAAATATGGGGTCAAATACAGAGTGAAAAATCCCTGTCACCCACAGGCGAATGGGAAAGTAGAGAGCACAAACAAGGTATTGGAAAATATCTTGACAAAGAAAGTAGCAAGCCATCACTGGGACTGGGCATAGAAAATTCTAGAAGCTTTATGGGCATACAGAACAACATGGCAAAACACAACTGGGTTTTCTCCATTCGAATTACTCTATGGGAAATCCCCCTTGTTTTAGGTATAATTTGAAATCGGTACACTCAGAACAACTCTAGAAGTAGGCCTACATCTACCAAAGGCACAGAAGCACTGACTAGAACAACTGAATGAGTTAGACAAGATTCAATCACTAGCTTTCCAGAAGGCTAATTCTGTTCAACAACACAGAATGAAATGGCATGATAAATTGACCAAAACGAAGGTGTTTCATGTGGGAGCTTGGGAATTACTATATGACTCCTGATTTAAGGAGTTCAGAGGCAAGATTCGCACTTGCTAGAGGGGACCATACCAGGTAGACACAATTTTCGACAATGGAACGGTCAAACTAATTACAATAGATGAGAATCAGACCTCGTTCTTAGTAAATGGGCACCGTCTAAAACTATACCACCATCCAGCCTCTAAAGATGCATTTTTCAAACACCTTTCTGATTCATCTGATCTAATGGTTATTGGAATAGAGGATATTCTCACTCCGCTCTATAAAAAACTAAAAAAAATTAAAATAAATAAAAATAAAAATAAAAAAGAAAAATATGTGGTTATTACTTATTTGTTTGTGTTTTGCAGGAATAAAAAAGAAATATGGCTAGGAGAAAGGTAACACTCAGTGCTATTACTCCACCAATGCTGTTATTAAGATGTTGCTATTATTTCACTGGTGGTGCCACTAAGTGTTGTTACTCCACTAAGTGTTGTTACTACACTAAGTGTTGTTACTCCACTAGGTGATGTTACTCTGTAACTGTTGTTACTCCGTAGCTGCTGTTACTCTGCAACTGTCGTTACACTACCGATGCTATTACTCTGCAACTGCCATTACTCTACAACTACTATTACTCCACCGGTGATGTTACTCTGCAACTGTTGTTACTCTAATGTTGCTATTACTCTATCGGTGTCGTTACTTTATAACTGTTGTTACTCTGTCGTTGCTACTACACTAAGTGTTGTTACTCTGTCGTTACTCTATAACTATTGTTACTTCGTAACTTCCGTTACTCACTATTGTTGTCACTCACTGTTGTCATTACTTGCGTGTGTTGTTACTCCATCAAATATTTTTTCTGGTACTCTACCATAAGGTAGGTCCACAGGTACATCTTCATCAATTTTATGGATTTAATTAAATATTCCAAAAAGGACATTAAAACGTGTTGAGGACGACCATCATTAAGTTGGGGGGAGGGGGAAACCATCATAATAAATTATGGTTTACCTCGAAAAAGTATTCATGACAAATGATTCTCACCTAACAGAATCTAATGATTTTTGTACTCTGTAATCATAAATTTATGTGCTGGAATGCATATTCGTATGCGCAGAGTCATATTAGTCACCCTTCCAACACGCTACATTAAATTCCTGAAATATCTAGCGGTACCACCATAACCTGTCATCATTTTCGAGCGTTCCAGTACTATTTCATCCGTTGTCCCCAGAAGCGGCCATGACATTATTTCAGTTGCCAATGGTTTAGAGCTCTATCACTCTCCCCTGCTAGTCAACTGCAGTCATCATGCTGATTCTCCATTTGCAGCAATGGGTGGCCGATCTATGCGACATGAACTTGAGGATACAACAACAACTCAGAGTAATCGGGAGGTGTGGCAAGTGTTTGAGAACAGAGGTTGGGATGTTTATTTCAGCCCAGAGGGTCGAATGATGAAATCAAGGTGGAATTTGCAATGAAATTGGGAGAAGAAGGCTCTCGGGTCCATGGAATTGAGATCCCTATAACAGGGGAAACAATCACGAAAGGCAGTGGGCTCCCTCAAGTCAAGTAGCAATGGTTTTGAGGAGGACTGCTCTTCCAGAATTCCTTGAGGCCTTTCTACAAGTAGGAGAAGGTATCGCACAAAAGGGTCAGGGATATGATAGCAGTTCGCTACCACATCCATGGGGAGGAGTCGCAAAGTTTGTCATAAAATATATGACTTGCGAAGGAAGATACTCCACCATCTTCAAATACCATCTCTGCATACTAGTTGACATGCGACTCCCATAGGTAGAGGGTGTTACACTAAAAAATGTCACCTTGACTACTTACAGTTAGTATGGCTCCAATCAACAAGTCATGCTACCCTCTTGGGCAAGTCTCATGCCTCTGTTATCCATCTCAAACTCAAAGAAGAGAGAAAGTCTTGTAAAAATCATGTTTATCTCTGGGGTCGCAGGTTCTCTCTAGCCTTACCTGCGGGGACGCTGACCATGTTCACAAAATCCGCGTCCATAGACGCTCTGTATGTTAAGGGACAGGTGCGTCCCTCTGTAAAAGGCAAAATGCGCGAGTTTTATCTTGAAAAAGTTACTTGTGGTTACTTCTAGAACATTCTAGAGGTCGGTTTGATGAAATGGATGCGCCTCCAGTTGGTTCATGTATCTCTATTAAGGGGGAACTTATCCCATCAATAAGGGAGCTATCCCACCCATAGAGGGGGATGATCCCATTGATAGTGGACCTGAATAACCTCTTTACAGCACTATAAATGAAGGCATTGAGCCAGAAGGAGAAGAGGTTGGAGCTATACATTTTCTTTGGGTAAATGCTGCAGGATTTAGGTCTTCCATTAGAGCCTTTGTGAGGAGAGATTGTCTTCACTTGATTCTACTTGGGAGAGGGTGAGCTTTGTCAAAGTAGAGGAAAACCCTTGATGGACCCTGGGAGGAATTTGCACAACACCAAGGCCAGGTTGTAAGAGTTTCTTTGTTTCGTTATTAATACAAACTGGTTTATTTTTCTCAATAGCTTGTGTTAATGAGTTATTTCATGTGTTCCTTGGTCTGCATGTTGAATATATGTTTTATTATATGAAATGCAAGTGCTTGGTAATTGTTTGATTGTTTGTGGTTGCAGGAATTGACTTGAAGGAGGAGCTCATCCGGATCGTCAAGAACGGACTTCAACAACAGCGTTTTGGAATAAGGTAAGCCTAAACACTTGTAGTTTTCATGTTGTAAAAGGTGTATTTAGAGAAAGATCACTCCATTTTGTCTTGTTTGTCATTAGAATGTCTTAGACTTCTAGGAAGGTCAGTCGTGTCCGCACCCTTGACAGATTCCGTGTGACAAATTGGCGACTCCACTGGGGATAGTTTCCATTAATGAGAAGAGTTTTTTCCTTTGTGTGAACTTTGCTCTGAGAAAATTGGTTTATTTTTCTGGTTTTTGGCTCTGTGTTTCTGTTTCTGGGTGGGTTAGCTTAGGATTAGTTTTATTTTGGTTTTTCTTGAGTTTTTTAGAAGGACGCACCCTCTGAGTGCTGCACAGTGCGTCCCTGGACGCACTTTCGCAGCGTGCACAGTGCGGGCCGCACCTGTGACAACGGGTGGCCTGCGTCTTCCTGTAAAAGTTAAGAAAATTCCATTTTTGCTTTTAATTGCTTTTAGATTTTGTTTTTTCTTAGTTTTTACTGCCCAGATCCACTGGTTACCTGCCATAAATCTTCACCTAGGCTTGTTTCCTTGGCATTCCTGCTTTAGCTTTCATCAATTGGGTGTTTTGAGTCTCTTTTTTGAGAAATTCTTGATTTGATTTCCTTTGGTCATTACTTGGAGGTTTGTCTCAGTCTTTTCACAATTTTGCATCTTTTTGCTTGTGTTTTTGCAAAAAAATTTCCCCCTCATTCGCCGGGGGGGGCTAAATTGTGTATGAGTGTTAATCGCCTTTGAGTATTTTTATTTTATGATCTTTGGAACTCTCACCCAATTTTCTCGACTTGCACTTGATTGGTTCTTAGATTACATTAGAATCATCTTGTGTTTGAGAATTCTCTTGCATAGATCACATTTGCATAATTAGAGTTCTCAGTTTCAGAATATGAATGAAAAATGTGCATAGATTACATTTGCATACTTTTCATGTGAATTGTGCATAGATTACAATTGCATAGTTTACATTCTGAAAAATCAATCGTAGATTTAGATCAGCTTTCTTTGATTTGAATTTACACAAAAATAAAAATAAAAATTGGTTTGGAATTGATTTGCATTAGTTTTTCTTGATGAAATTAGTGCATTAGAGAATTTGTTAAATTTTCTCTTAATGATCAATTTTTTGCATTGTTGGAAGTGAATGGAAACTCTCTCCTTACTCTAGTTAGGATTCATCGAATTGAAAGGTTTGCATTATCATATTCGATTGCATTCAGTTGAGTCGGGTCATAACACCATTGGTTTCATCTCCATTTACCCATTTGAGTAATAACAGCCTTAATAACACAGCGCTTAATTAAAATTCATCTAGTAATTTTTACATTTCTAGGGCTCTGAAACACCAACATAGCTTAGGCTAGGGTCTTGGAGTAGGTGAGTACTTAACTCTCCAAGACTACAAAACCAAACAGATAGTTTATCTTGAGTATAATAAATCCAATTGTTTCAATTGCACTCTGGGAAAGCTCCTCTTAAAGGAGAAGCACGAGCTCGTGTCCGAACCAGTGAGGGGATCATTCCCCCCTTGTTGGGAACGACGCCAGACAGTACGTATTACAAACGGTAAACCTCGGATTAACCATTGTCGAGGAGCCAGGGGTCACTTATCGGTAAACCTTGGATTACTGTCAAGGAGCCGGTAAGGGGATTGAGCTTGCTACTCTGCCCTTGCGTGCTGTCGGAGTTTAGACTGTTCCCCCAGGTGTACTTGTGGCTGTTGGTAACCTTAGTGACCATAATCTTTAGGATTCTACCCAAGGTGACGGTGGAGGGAAGGTCCCACTGTACCTGGAGCAGACGTCGGCTATACTCACTTGGATTTTCTGGGGGGTTCACTTCACTCGAGATGGTTAAAGTGGAGGAACTTGGTCCAGTCTATTCATTAAGCAGGTTGTCGGCGTAACTGTTCCACCCGCCATTTCTGTACTGAATCCAGCGAGGTTGGGCTTCATCACCAACTAGCGTTTTTGGTCCGGAAGAATACTGTTTGTGTGTGTTTTGACTCCTAGATTTGATAGCGCGTGTTAATTTGTTTGTTTTTACTTTTAGAGACCATAAGTGTGAATTGTGAATTGTTAATTTTAGTCTTAGTTATAAATTGTTAATAAAATTCACTGAAGTTGAATATAATGGCAAATGTTCCGGAATTTATCAACCTAGGAACCCCTCCTAACGAGAATCCTAGTACTTTTCCTTACTTTGGAAATGTTGGTCCTCCTTATATGGCTACTTTGTCATTACCTGGATTTACAATAGGTTTACCGATATGGTTATTTTCAACTTCGTTGGCCCAAAATACTCCAATTGTTCCATCTCAACCGGATGCTTCACCTCAACAGAGTTCACCATCTCAACATCACCAACCTTTTGTTGACCCTTTACCTTCTTCGCCTAATTTTTCTTCCTCCATTTCTTCCTCTTCGCCTGGTAAAAGCCTTGATGTTAGTAACCAGGAGGTTAAGAAGAAGAAGAAAGGGAAGAAGAAGAAGAAGAAGAAGAAGCAAGATAAGAAAGAAGTCAACCAACCAACCATGGCTGTCAGTGTTAGTGGTGTTGAGGAAAATTCCGACATGCATCGTAAACCCAAATACCCTTGCAGGCTTTGTAAGGGTGACCACTTCCTTGTCAATTGTCCTGGTATACCAAAGGTCTTGGAAGTATGGTCAGAAAAATCTCATCAACTTTCCGTTGATCCATCAACCAGTGATAGTCAGGTTCCTGGGAAAAAGGGTAAAGTTAGGTTTCCTTGTAAGTTATGCAAAGGGAGTCATCAAACTCACATTTGCCCTCACATGGATGAAGCCTCAACATTGTTGGAAAACCTCACTGTTCCCCAGCAAGAATTTCCAACTGGTTACCGTAAACTTTCTCCCAACCTACCGTCAACTGACGGAGTGATTGATCTAATTTCAAATGCAATCGATCACACTCTTCCATTGGAGAGTGAAACTCATGTCACTCAGGTTGATGATCAATTAGTTGATCAAGTGGTCGATTCAATTTCACATTCGGTCGATCCCACTTTCCATTTAGAAAGTGAACTTAATACCGCTCAGGTTCTTCTTGTTACATCAGATTCTTCTATGCCGGGGGGCATTTCACCTGTTTCTATAGAACCCCCTCCAAGCACTGAGGTCTTTTCCTTTGATTGGAATAGACTGACAGAACCTCGTCTTCCTTCCTCCATCCCTTTCCAAATCATTGTCAAGGCTGGTGGTAGGGACATACATCGTACTCAGGTAGATGAAGGTGCTTCTGTTAGTATTTTATCCTCAGCTGTTTGGAAAGCTTTGGGTTCCCCTCAGCTTGCGCCTATTACACAGAATCTGAAAGCTTTTAACAGAACCATTAGTGAACCTTTAGGGATCCTTCCTAATTTTTCCATTACCTTGGAAGGTAAAACTGTCTGTATTGATCTTATGGTAGTTCGAGGTCCCTTGGATTTCAATTTACTCCTTGGGCGAGACTATGTTTATGCAATGAAAGCTGTCGTATCGACACTCTTTCGCGTGATGTCTTTCCCTCACAATGGAAGTATTGTGACTGTAGACCAGCTTTCGTTCCCTAGTTTTTTTTCAACTACCAATAATATGACACCCCTAAATGTTCCTGATTCTAAAGTGGTATCTACCCTGCCACGGGTTAATTATGTGGCAACTGGTCCCATGTTTTCAGTTACCGATGTAAGTGAGCCTCTCACTGTTGATTTAGATCCGGTAATTGACATGGAAAACTCTATGGGATTATTTGAACACGATGTTCTTATCCCTTTTGAGTCCCTTGACGTGTGTTCCTTCCAAAAAACTATTCTTCCTTCGGATGAAGACCTTTTGGAAGCCATGATCAAGGTGTGTCCATTGACATGTCTTTCTTCCAGTTGGAAGCCATGATCAATGTTACGAGGATAGTTTGTTCCTCTCTCAACCTCGTTAAAAAATGAAATTGGATGGTACGAGGAAAGTTCCTTTTACTGTGTCGACCTCGTTAAAAAATGAATCAGTGAGTGTGAGGATAGTTCCTGTTACTGAGTCAACCTCGTTAAAAAATGAATCAGGTGCGAGGATAGTTTTTTCCTGTATCAACCTCGTTAAAAAATGAAACAGGCTAGTATGAGGATAGTTCTTTTACTGAGTCAACCTCATTAAAAATGAATCAGGTAGATTTTAGGATATGTAGGTAGATTGTAGAAAGTAGGGTTTTGAGGACAGTTCCTGTTACTGAGTCAACCTCATTAAAAAATGAATCAGGTTTGAGGATAGTTCCTGTTATTGAGTCAACCTCGTTAAAAAATGAATCAGGTATGAGGATAGTTCTTTTCTTGTGTCAACCTCCATAAAAATGAAACAACTCCCTTTTCAAGTTAAATATTGAAAGTAAACCTTCATTTCATCCAGCCGGTTGAATGCAATGAAGCCTGGGGGGCATGTACCTCGCTTTGCATCATTATGCTGGGGGCATGCGAACTTTTTGAGCATAGTTCCTTGTCTTGTGTCAAGCTCATTAAAAAATGAAACAAGGGTAGGTTAAGTAGGTAGATTGTAGAGAGTAGTCATGAGCATAGTTCCTTGGTCTGCATGTTGAATATATGTTTTATTATATGAAATGCAAGTGCTTGGTAATTGTTTGATTGTTTGTGGTTGCAGGAATTGACTTGAAGGAGGAGTTCATTCGGATCGTCAAGAACGGACCTCAACAACAGCGTTTTGGAATAAGGTAAGCCTAAACACTTGTAGTTTTCATGTTGTAAAAGGTGTATTTAGAGAAAGATCACTCCATTTTGTCTTGTTTGTCATTAGAATGTCTTAGACTTCTAGGAAGGTCAGTCGTGTCCGCACCCTTGACAGATTCCGTGTGACAAATTGGCGACTCCACTGGGGATTGTAGAGAGTAGTCATGAGCATAGTTCCTTGTCTTGTGTCAAGCTCATTAAAAAATGAATCAAGGATTTTAGAGCATAGTTCCTTGTCTTGTGTCAAGCTCGTTAAAAAATGAATCAAGGTTTTTAGAGTAAAGTTTTTGTTAGGTAGATTGTAGAGAGTAGTTATGAGCATAGTTCTTTTCTTGTGTCAAGCTCACTAAAAAATGAAACAACTCCCACAAGTCTTTCCAAAATCTTGAAAGTAAAGCTTCATTCCATCCACCTCATTGAATGCAATGAAGCTTGGGGGGCATGTACCTTGGTTTGCATCTTTATGCTGGGGGCATGTGAACTTATAACAAGCATAGTTTTTCGTTTCAAGCTTGCATAAACATGAAACTGAATCCGAGCATAGTTCTTTTCTTGTGTCAAGCTCGTTAAAAAATGAAACAAATCCTCCTTCAGTTTTGAGTCGAGTGTTTGTTAAGTTGTATGTTTAGGTTAGTTATTTCAGTTTTAGGTCGAGTCTTTCAAATGATCTCGTAACTGAACCTTCATTTCATCCAACTGGTTGAATGAAATGAAGCTGGGAGGCATGCCCTCTAGCAGTTATGCTTAGGGGGCATCAAGCACAGTTTTATCTCTGTTTCAAGCTTGTGTAAAAATGAAACTACTTTAAAGCATAGTTTTTATCTGTTTCAAGCTTTTGTAAAAATGAAACATATCTCGAGTCAATTTCAGTTATTTTCAAGACTCGTTAAACTCATGAAAATCTCGAGATTATTTTGCTATCTTTCATTCTCGTAAAACAAATGAAAATGCCGAGTTCTTTCCGTCTTTTCCTGCTCGTAAATTAAATTGAAAGTCGGCCATATGAGTACATTTTTATCATTTTTTCGAACTCATTAAAACTCACGAAAAATTGAAAACCATGAGTACATTTTTATCATTTTTTCGAACTCGTTAAAACTTACGAAAAAGTGAAACCTCAGAGTCATCTTTTAAGCCCTTTTCTGACTCCTAAAACATGAAAAGATCGCCGAGTGTTTCTTTTTCACTCGTTAAAACGGAATTAAAAGACGGTCCCCTTTTAGCTCTTTTCTGACCGTAAAATCAGGAAAAGATTGCCGGGTTTTTGTCGTTTCAAACTCGATAAGGAAATAAAACGACGTGTCTTTGATCGCTTTTTACTTTTCAGGTCAACGATACTATTATGAAAGTACTCCTTGGTCGCAAGATCAAGCGGTTCCCCCAGGTATTATTTTATACTTTTTCGGGCTTGAGGGACACAAATATACGAAAAAGTTCAACGTGGAGTTTCCTTAAGTTTTTCAGACTCTCTAAAATTGAAAAACGCCGAGTTTCTCCTATACTGGGCTCGTTAAACTTTTACAGTAAAGGACCTGTTCAATTACAAACAGGAACGAACCACTCCTTCCTAGGGTTCGCATTTAAACTAGGTTGGACTCGTCCGAAGGATGAGCTTATAATCAAGCATATGTTATCCTCCTCAAGCTTGTTAAAAATAAAGAGGTACTTGCCAGAAATGGTGGGGGAAAAAAGAGAAGAATGAACCTATTTGTCACCTTTTGCCTCAGAAGAAACTTTATTACCACTCTTGAACACGACACTTTTCATTCACCTGGGTTGGGAAATCTTTTACCTCACAGTTGACCAAATCACTTTGAAAGTCTTTAACCGGGTTTCGGGGTTAACTTTGAGTTATACGTCACCAAGCCATATGTTGTGTCGTTATGTGTTCAAGAGGTCTGCAAGCAAAAACTTTCATCTGCAAAATACTTGTCATCCATTTGACCATCCCTGAGTCAGTCCTTACAGCAACATTTCTTCAACTTGAACAATGATTTCGTGTTGCGGGCTTGCCTGCAACGGGTCGCTTTCTATCGACATCGACACATTATCTAGAAAGATGACTTAGGAATCGACAGTACCTTGAAGTCTGCATGCATCAATGGCAGGTTTCTCGCCTTTGACGTCAGTTTACATCATTGACTTTCGATCAGAGGATTCCGTGAAGTGTTCGACATCAAAACATCTATTCACATTTCACGGGTTGTGCTTGGTACTTTGAGAACCATTGACATTACTGGTGGTTTCTCTCACGCTTGTTAATAGTTTACATCATTGACTGGTAATCAAGTGGTTTCTACCATGTTCGACATCGAATCATTTAATCACATGGCTAGAATCGTACCAATTCGGGAAGTAGAAGTGAAGACCCTGGATCTAGTTTCTACCATCCAGGCTGCGAGGAGTTTTGTATTCATTATCTATGTAGACTAATCATAAACAGATGGCTGCGTCCATACTGTGTCTACAAAAGTCTATAAAAATGATGTACTGCAAGATCATTCCTGTATCAGAATAGTTAGTCCATTAGTTAAAGTTTTGAATCTGAGTATGGGAATGCCTACCTCAGTGATGATATAATCTTATCCATGTATTTTGTGTTGAAAATTGCAGGTTCCAACCAGGCCATCCACAAGGCAATCCTTGAAATGATAAAGCGCTTCACCCTTCCTAGAATTACAAAACCCTATTCTATTCCAGGCTTCGCACTTTAGGGGGCAATCTGTTACACTAAAAAATGTCACCTTGACTACTTACAGTTAGTATGGCTCCAATCAACAAGTCATGCTACCCTCTTGGGCAAGTCTCATGCCTCTGTTATCCATCTCAAACTCAAAGAAGAGAGAAAGTCTTGTAAAAATCATGTTTATCTCTGGGGTCGCAGGTTCTCTCTAGCCTTACCTGCGGGGACGCTGACCATGTTCACAAAATCCGCGTCCATAGACGCTCTGTATGTTAAGGGACAGGTGCGTCCCTCTGTAAAAGGCAAAATGCGCGAGTTTTATCTTGAAAAAGTTACTTGTGGTTACTTCTAGAACATTCTAGAGGTCGGTTTGATGAAATGGATGCGCCTCCAGTTGGTTCATGTATCTCTATTAAGGGGGAACTTATCCCATCAATAAGGGAGCTATCCCACCCATAGAGGGGGATGATCCCATTGATAGTGGACCTGAATAACCTCTTTACAGCACTATAAATGAAGGCATTGAGCCAGAAGGAGAAGAGGTTGGAGCTATACATTTTCTTTGGGTAAATGCTGCAGGATTTAGGTCTTCCATTAGAGCCTTTGTGAGGAGAGATTGTCTTCACTTGATTCTACTTGGGAGAGGGTGAGCTTTGTCAAAGTAGAGGAAAACCCTTGATGGACCCTGGGAGGAATTTGCACAACACCAAGGCCAGGTTGTAAGAGTTTCTTTGTTTCGTTATTAATACAAACTGGTTTATTTTTCTCAATAGCTTGTGTTAATGAGTTATTTCATGTGTTCCTTGGTCTGCATGTTGAATATATGTTTTATTATATGAAATGCAAGTGCTTGGTAATTGTTTGATTGTTTGTGGTTGCAGGAATTAACTTGAAGGAGGAGCTCATCCGGATCGTCAAGAACGGACTTCAACAACAGCGTTTTGGAATAAGGTAAGCCTAAACACTTGTAGTTTTCATGTTGTAAAAGGTGTATTTAGAGAAAGATCACTCCATTTTGTCTTGTTTGTCATTAGAATGTCTTAGACTTCTAGGAAGGTCAGTCGTGTCCGCACCCTTGACAGATTCCGTGTGACAGAGGGTTTTCAATGAATGTGCACTATTTTCTATTAAGGAGCCTTAACTTAATGGCGCATTCGGCTCAAGGCTCATGAATGGGTATTGGCGGTCATCACTCACCATGGGTTGGTTTATCTATTAGTAATGAATGCCATCAGATGAATCCTAATTCATGGGAACTGTTTCAGGATTCCACAGAGGAAGAAATAGTAGCCGCTGTGGCTGCCAGGGAAGATGAACCTGAAGCCATGGAGGAAGATGTAGAAGATGACGAGTATGTTGACCAGGAGGAGCCAGAAGAGATGGAGATGGAAACTGAAGAACTTGAAGAAGAGACGACTCCCCAAGAGCAAGTCGAAACTATGGAGTCAATGGAAGATACAGAGGTTGACATAGAGATCCCTACTAGTACCATGGTTGAGGCTGTCCCACAAGAACCAGCCCCGCCCATGGAACTAGTAGAGCAAGTTGGTAGCATGATGACCATGGAGGCAGACCCACAACAGGCAAGAGTGGGTGACTTGGTCGATATTGCGACCGAGGGTACCCCACAGGGATCTCCTACCACCATGGAGCTGATGGAGGAGGATAATCTGATTGAATAAGAGGTTGTGACCACTCCGACCAGAGAACCTGTGGAAGAAGAGGAACAAGGACAAGAAGTTCCCGAAGCTGAGGAAACCAGGGGACCCGTCGCAGAAGCACCAGGATAACTAGTGTATGAGGTCAACGTTGACCCATAAGGACCAATGTTCACTTCGGGACAAAACGTTGATGATTCATTCTAGTTCTCCTTCTTCTCCTCCATTCAAAGAGGAGCGAGGGTAACTCGTTCCCCTCGGTGGAAAGAAGAAAATTTTACCATCCCTATGGCTTCGAATTTAGCACAAAGGCCACAACCGTGTAGGGTGGATCTTACTCAAGCAACAGACACTTCACAGATTGAGAGGAGAGAAGAGACAGAGGTTCCTAAGGCCAGGGAACCAGAAGGGACTCCAACAGGCACATTAGTAGGAGAGCATCTTGCAAGGGCATTTCCGGTCATGGAAAACATGCATGAAGAAGAAATGTCCATTGATGAAGAGGAGGGACCAAGTGAAGCATTCCCGATGATTGAGCTAATGGAACAATGAGGCAATAAGGGAGTGAAGCATGAAATAATTGAAGAAAAGTAGGTAGTGAAGGAAAACCTGACAATTGGCACTACAGAAGATATCTTGGGTGATTTACCTCCAACTGCCAAAATGCAGGAAGTACAGGTGAAGCAGGAATGGGTAGAGCTATGCAAACAGTGAAGACTCCCAGTCAAAAAAAGATATTAGCTGCAGCTTAAGGAGATGGTGTGGCTCAAAATGGAGGTGAGTAAATTGAGAAAGCAGGTGCCAAAAATGTAGAAACGGATAAAGAAATACAAGCGGAAAGCAAATAAGTCAAAGGCCGTAGGGGTTGAAGCAGGAACTCAGGTGGACCAGATAGTCACAACCTCGATTGCCACTCAAGTAGACTCGGTTGAAAAATTTCTTGAAGACTTGGAGTATGCCTTAACGACCGACGTACAGGCTTGGAAATATATTGTGGCCCAGTATAAAAATGAGATGAGGAGAACTCAGGAAAGAGCATCCACAATAGTCTTTGAATATGTGGAGTGCATAGATATTATGACATTAAGGCATGGGAAGTAGTAACTCAATATGGAGCAGCTAGAAAAGCAAGTGGTAGAACTAAAGGTCGATAAGGAGCAGATGTTCAAACTGGTGCAAGAGGTGATGGCATGTCTGTTATAGACATATTTGGGCACTACAACCCAAATCATATATATCCATAAAACAAGGGCTTCTAAGTCCCTAAAAGTGTTGTTTCATACCTTAAAGGAGCAAGGTCAGCTGATTACATCATCTCCCAGAAGTTCTCCATGAGAAACTACTCAGAACTGGTCAAAGTAGGACCATATAGACTGCCTAGTGCTAAGGGTGCAATGCATCTCGCTTGCCACATGCAAAAAGTGTGATGCATACTGGAAAGCCCTTTTTTAGGGTTCGATGAGTGAGAACATACAAATGGCACAAGCAGTTTTCTAGGTGGAGACCCTGAGAATGTTCTAGAAGCTTCTCATTTGACACTTGCCTCTCTGAATTCGCCCAAGGATGGGTAAGAGATCATGAAATCTCTTAGTGGAACTAAGAACGATTAGAGATATGACACTAATCAAAATCCCAGAAGCTGAATCACCCCCCTGCAAACATCTCATCCCAAAGATCCAAAGGTTGGAATTTTGTAATTTGCAAGGAATTATTGTTGGTTTCTCTTTCAAGACATTGTTGGGTGATCTTGCTTTTGTTGGAAATAATACTAGGGCAGCAGGGAATCAATATTATCAAATCAATATAACTAAATCATATGTTTACTGGATATACGCTACTTCAGTTAATTCAAACCACGTGTATACGCAACTGTGTCTAATGCAACTAGCGTATATACAATAAACATATGATTTAGTTAATCCATTAAATTGTTGATATTTAGTTAGTGCATCAGAACTTTATCAACCATATGAATAGTAAATAGTTGTAGTAAAATAGAATAGATCATCACACACAAGAAGCACACACGAACACCATGATGTAAGGTGGAAACCCAATGTGGGTGAAAACCACCTGCTGCAAGTCATCTTTAATAAGAAACTTCTTTTTACAATATTTCTATACGGGTGCAGTCTTATACCAGTAAACAGGCTTCTACCTGCAGAAGGCTACAACCTTCTCTCATTCTAAAGCTTCTCCTGGAAGGGAGCTACAACCCCCTTAGGTCTTGTACTAGCCGATCGTTTTACTAGTACGTAGGTGCTGGCCCACTGAATGCTCCAACCTTCACTCACCTTCAACTGCTACTAGAAGGGAGCTACCACCCCCTTAGCTCTTGTACTAGCTGATGTACTAGTACGTAGGTGCTGACCTACAGAAGGCTACAACCTTCTCTTTCTTCCTCCAGGTACCACGTTTCATAAATTTTCAGACTGGATACTCATGGAACACAACATCATAATATGAAGGCCACATTTCAACCCATTTTCATACTGGACCCATCAATATCATTAAAGTACATAATCAATTAACACTAGCATCATCAATATTTGAATCACCCAATACTGAATCACTAAAACCCTCTGAACAAAATGCAGTCACCAGAATACAAAGCAGAACACTGAACTCTGCAAAAATATTCAGAACCAATTGTATCATCAAAAATCATGCATCAGAGTGCATACTCTACTTGGAAGTGTCAAATCAGCGTACACAACTTCATCAAAGCGAACCAGCATATATGTCATTAATTACTTACTTATAACTTCGCTGCACTTCCTGACTTCATAGATACCCAGATCATTACATATACAAAGATAATACGTATGTTAGCAACTAGATCTAGTTCATCAGATCACATAGAGATAATTCATTCTGATCCTGATCCATTATAGATCTTGTCCATCAATATTGAAGCTAAACATAATCAACTAATCTAAATATGCAAAATAATGACACTAGTAAACAGTCATTAGAACTCATCAACAACTAGAAACACATGTAACTTCAAACATTATAGCTCATATGGTTTACGCTACTTAGATGTATCTAACTTGCGTATGTACACGCTTTTATCGTTGTCAACCACCGTATATGTCTGTAAATATTCATTGATGATTTGTAGATATTCCAAACATGAGTTATACCCAGATCATAACATTTACAGAACATTAAATGTGTCATTATACAGATCTAGACTAAAGAATATCAAATCATATAGAGATGATTCATTCCAAGCCATTAGATCCCGATCTATCCTTAGATCTTGTTCTCCATCAACTGCTGAGATTCCTCCTTAGCTTAAATCAAGCAAAGCTTCATGAACCCATAACTTGCATACTGGATCTCATCCTTCATGAGACATTCAAAACTTTATCAATGCCTTTGCCTAATGATCTTCTTCTCCTTTTATATTCTTAGGCCTTGTTTAATACCATGGTCCAAAACCATTTAGAACCAATACTATGGACCCAATAGCTAGGTTCAACACTTTGGATGCAATACCAAGGTACAAAACCATAGCTCTAAATACGATGGACCCAACAATAAGCTTTCCCACATGTATGCGCTTTTTCGTGCATGAACATGCTTTCATATGCATACGCGACTTTTGATCAGTAATCCCACGTGTATATGTGCCTTTGTATATAGCGAACCTGTGTGTATAACCTACGTGTATACAACCTACGTGTACTACTTGGTATATAGCAAACCTGCATATATATGCGACTTGGTATATAGTGAACATGCATGCGTACATGACTTGGTATATAGTGAACCTGCGTATATACTTTTCTCTCTTCATTCTTTGTAGTCTGATCATCAATTCTTTGCTACTGACCTGCTAGACTATGATCTGTCATCTGTGTGAGTTTCCATCAAGGACAACACTTGTATCATAATGCCAACAATCTCACCATTTGGACTTGATGGTGTTGTTGGGAAAAGTATCCAATACGGAATGACCCTATCCCACTCTAAGGGTGATAGTACCTCAGCAACAACTGAATGCAAAGCTATTCAAG
The DNA here is from genome assembly GCA_031772625.1 of Pinus tabuliformis. Lineage (NCBI taxonomy): Eukaryota > Viridiplantae > Streptophyta > Pinopsida > Pinales > Pinaceae > Pinus > Pinus tabuliformis. Next base: position 1,309,189,528 of record CM062805.1, on the reverse strand, counting down.
ATTACTTCTTTATGAGATGAGGGAGAGAAGAGAAGGATGATCCACTAACCGTTATCTTGCGCTAATGGTTGATCCAATCTTCACTCCTTGCTGCTTGCTCCTAGCTCCTTGCTCTTTCACCGACCCAGCTACACAAAGATCCTGTAAAAGCACAAGAAAAGGAAACTACAAGAAGCATACATCCATAATCGATTCAGGGATTAGCATAAATCAAATATACAAGCATCAATTCACCATAGAGACACATGCATATACAAGAACCTCAAATTCTTTATTAATAGAAGAAGCAAAGTTCTGAGAGAGTTACAACCATAATAGGCCCAATCCAGCAACACCTCCCAGCAGAAAGAAATCTCCTCTTCACCTCCTTCAAGCGAATCACCCAATAGTTCTATACTGAAACCAACAGCACTTCCTTGCTTGCACAAAATTCCAGCCTCTCTAGACCTCATGAGAGAGATCTATATATAGGGTTTTGGAGAAAGGATGAGTCATCTTGAGACTGGCATGAAGCTGACTAGTGTCCTCTCCCACTTCAGTTATTCTTCAGTTCTTGAGTCCACTTGGAGATTCTTGCTTCCACTTGGAGATCAAGACCCTCTTACTCATCACAAGGTGAATTTCTTGACCCAAGTGTCAGTTTGGAAGCTTCTTGGGCAATTGACACCTTGCAGAATGACTGTGCCACTTGGCCAATCTCGCCCAGCGCAGGTAGCCTTCATTAGATTTGACATTCAGCGCAGGTACAGAGTGGAGCAGTTGACATTCAGCGCAGATGCTCAGTGGAGCAGCTGACATGATCCAGAAATAGCTTGTTTTTGAGTGTTTTCAGGTGGAGAACTGATTTTCAGTGCTGTGGTTTGCTGACCTTGTTCCTCTAAGGGTAAGAACAACATGTTTAGGGACTTTGGATCCCTCAGATTATTGACATTTCATGCTCCATGCTGTTAGGCACAAAAATGTCTATAACAGTTGCCCCCTAAAGTATGAGGTCGTTTATCGGGTGAAATGCTTTATCAGGAGGATCCGAAGTTCATTCAATCGCTGAGAGGTTCACTCATGTATCTAGTGAACACATGACTTGAATTATGCTTTCTGGTGAACCAGCTGATTCAAGCTATGGTTCAACATACCAAGCTATTTTGGAGCGCAGTGAATCATGTGCTGAGATATCTTAGAGGCACTACACAGTATGGATTATGGTAGAGACAGATAGAGGGAGTGAAACTGGAAAGCTTCAAGGATGCAGATTGGGTAGGTAGCCCACTAGACCTGAAGAGCACTTCTGGAGGAATCTTCAACCTTGGTTCAGTTGCAGTTTCTTGGTATAGCAGGAAACATAGATCAGTTGAACTTAGCTCAGTAGAGGTTGAATACATGGCTGCAAGTTAGGCAACATGTGAGGCCATTTTGATGTGGAAGATTCTAGTGGGATTGTTTTGTTAGATGATGGATCATAAGGTGATATACTATGATAATTAGAGTTTAATAAAACTTGCTGATAATCTAGTGTTTCATGACAGGTCCAAGAATATAGATATTTGTTACCATCATCTACGGGACTATGTGGTCAAGAGGATCATGATGTTGCAGTATGTTTCGACCAAGGAGAAGGATGCAGATATTTTGACAAAGGAATTATCAAAATGCAAGTTCAAGTTCCACAGAGACAGGATCGGGGTTGCTGATAATCCCTTTCTTGTTGAGATGGAGTGTTGAAAAGTGTGCAACAAAGAAATGTTAAAAATAGAAGATGCTAAAAATAGCACTGCTATAAATATCCAGGCTACAAATAGTAGTTCAGCTAGTGGAGGCCTTAGCAACAATGGGTGAAAATTTAAAGTGCTAAAAATATGTTTTCTAAAAATAGCATTTCGGGATCCTTTCATATTTTAGTAAGTCCCTGGACTAAACATAGGAAGTAAAATTTGAATTTTGTATCAACAACAGTTTGAAAATTAATTAATTAATTCATCTTGAGTTAATTAGTTAATAAATTCAATCTTGAATTCTATGTGAGGACGTGTAATAGTTTCTCCATTAATTGAGGAATTTAACCTTTAGTTAAAGAGATAAGGATGATTTGTAATATTGAGTTGTAATTAGTTGACTTATTTTAACACAGTCAAGTCCACTTAGATTAATTTAACAGTTTGTTAAATTAATGAGAGTTCAGTTAGTTATTGCATGTATGCATGTAACTATTGTATTTTAGATAACTGAGTATTCAATCATGGATAACTCTTGCATGTCAGTTTAGTCAGAGACCCAGTTGAGATCAAATGGAGGGACAATGTACTATCAATTGCTAGGATATTCCTTGGTGAATATTCCTTGCATGCAGAAGGAATATTATTCCTTATGGATTGCGTAGTTGGATCTAAGGTTAGAGTGACTGTGATGAGGCCAATTCACACATGTGATATCATTGGACCCCAATCAAAACTGCACAAGGAAATAGGAGGCTTGGAGGTCTTGAGGAATCTATATTCTATGTATATTGAGTCTGTGAGCTCTATTGCTTGAGTCCAGAGAGATTAGGATAGCCTGAGAGCTAATTCTTTTTGTAACTTGAACAATATTTCCACTTGTATGATAATACAGAGATGGAGTTTTAGGCTGGTGCTTTCCCTAGTGATATATCTTCTATGTTATGGTTGATTACTTCTCATTCTAAATTATAGTTGTTCATGTTTGATGTTGCTCATGTTTGATTAAGCTTCCGTTAAATTGTTGTAGAAGTAGATCAAGTGTTTCTCTTAAGTACATTGCATTACCAAGTGATCTACAGTGGAAATTTCTACAATTTCTACCTAATAGACTCCATTTTTTCTCTAGTTTATCAAGACTTTTTTTGACACTTTCCAAGGACTTTTCAAAGCCCATCTTCCCACATGTGAGATATTGTAAGATATTGAAGCACTAAGTCTTCATAGTGAGATTGTGTCAAACATTTTTCCATACAAACATTTTTTCAAATAGTTACCGTGTAATAAATATTTGATCCTAATCAGTTGTTAAAATGTCGATTCTCAACTTAAATCAACTTTCTTTCAATTTATGGTTTGGCCCTTTAATATAATCTCTCCCATTCAACCCCTTAACAACAGTGCATCCCTCTAATATGGGACTCACTCTAGTTATTTTGAGGATGATATATGGCATAAATATACAATGGTATGAAGAGATACGACATAAAATATGGAAAAAATCTTCCAACATATTTTACACCCAACCTTTTCATCTCATTTTATTTTATTTAAAACTAGGATAAACATTTTTATTTATTTTCTTTGAAGTTAGAAAATGACACATACATCATACTATAGCAAAAATGCATGACGTTCCTTTATTTGATAATGGTGACCCACTAAGAATTTTTTAAATTTTGATAAAATATAATTTATTGATTCCACAAAAAGAAATTGACCTTGGATTTGTGGTGAGACAAATTTTCTTGATCGGTCAACATCCATCAAAATAAAATAAAAGAATTATGGCTCCACCCAAGGTACTCACCAGCTTCTCATTCATAGTCACCCGAATAAATTAAGGGAATTTATCTACTCATTTGATCCTCAACGATGCATAATGTACATATGATGTCCCTCCTCTGTTTTCACGAATAATAACATTGATGTGTCTCACGCTCATCCTTGTGTTCATGCTCATATTTTTGTTCACCACTATTAGCTCCTCACTCGTGTCTCCCTACATCTTCCCTTGTCCTTGTCCACATGTGGAGATAATGCATCGTTCATCTTCTCTAGTTGTTGAACATGGATGCAATGGAGTATTGTTATCTACACTTGACCTCTCATGGATGTTCCTCTAGAATCTATGGACCCAATTGTACAAGAGTCCACCTCATCAATACCATTAGGAAGAGTTTCTTCATATGATTCTAAGAATATTATGAGATTATCCTACAAGTCTATTTTAATATCATCGTGTTCCCCCCCACTATCAAGACTTGACTACTGATATTCTTCATGTGTGCTTTCCTAAAGATCAATGGACCCAACTATAGAAGAATCCTTGTGATTAGGAGGAATCCCCTCTTGTTCTGATCTTGTTTCTTCCTTCCTATTACCTTGCATGAATGGTTAGGTGCCCAATATCTCTTGCATATAAAGCATAGCCATTTCTTTCTTAGCTCATTCTTGTTGTACGTTTTATTTCATTTATTCTTTCTTCCTCCATCAATCCTTGTCACACCCTTATTGGTGAGCACCATTTTGAGAAATTTTGTCTTTTTCCTGACCAACTTATCAACTAGATCATTCATAGCTAGTGATACAATTAGTTCCCTTCTCCAAATGGTCAATAATTTGGATTTGACTATTTTGCAGATGTTAACATATTTTTCCAAGAAAAAGGACACAACCTTTTGCATGTTTTTTCTGACATGGTCTGGATGATCTGATTTAATGTTGGTGTAAGAGTTCTAGGCATTTGAAATATTAAATCGTGACATTCCAGATTTAGCATGAATGTTCCAAAGCTATATTCTTCCATGAGTTTGAAAATTTTTCCCCTCTTTCGAAAGGCAGCAAGCATGATGTTGTCTAACCCTTGAAGGATTTCTACTGTTAGCCACAATATCTACCTCATGCTATCATTATTGTAAGGTAGTTTTGGCAATGTTAAAGCTATATGATATTAATCAGACAAGAGGTAGATGTGAGCCTGACTTCTTCACAATGATGTTCCTAGAATTTGGATTGTAGTAGAGAAAGCATGAATGGCTTGAGAGCCAAATTGGGATTATACCATTCTGGTTGCCCCACGATGGATAGAAATGTCTCTTCCTCGAAATTGTGAAGGGCTATTACTTACATTTTCCATTACAGATAAGATCCAAGTGCAAAGAGCTTAGTCCCTCTCCAGTGTCCTTACTTTATCTCCCACCACTGATTCTATTGCAAAATAGCATGGGCTCTTTTTGAGAAGGGTTTGCTACTAAATTTTTCCTTTTTCTGAGGTATTGTTTCCTAAAGAACCCCATTTTTCTCATGTTCATCAAGAATGTTTTTAACATTTTCTAGGGACTCTTCGAAGGCCATCTTCCAACATACCAAATATTGTAAGATACCAAAGCACTAATTCCTCATAGTGAGATCAAACACTTTTCCATACAAACATTCATTCAAATAGCTACCATGTAATAAACATTTGAGAAAAATCACTTGTTACAATGGTGATTCTCAACTTAAATCAACCTTATTTTAGCTTATATTTTGGCCTTTGAATATAATATTTCCCATTAAAATGCTTAACACAATTTTTTTTCCCTATCTAAGATTCCAATAATTTTGAGGATGATATATGGCATAAATATGCCATGTCACAAGGAGATGCGATATGAATATGCAAAAGATCTTCCTATCTAATTTAACACAATCTTTTATCACATCTTATTTTATTTAAAACTAGGATAAGAACTTTTCTTTATTTTGTTTGGATCTAAGGAAATGCACTTGCATCATACTATTAAAAGAGGCATAACATTCCTTTATTCGATTATGGAAACCTACCATGAAAGTTTTAACTTTTGATAAAATATAGTTTACCTTATTCCATAAGAGAAATAACCTTGGCTAAGTGATGTGGTAAATTTGCTTGTTAGGTCAATGCCCATAAAAATATAAAAAAATGATGGATACACCAATGGTCTTCACCCCCTTCTGGTTCATAGCAGTGAAAATTGATCAAGGGAATTAATACTCAATGATGGGATCAAGGTCTTCAAACCCTTCTAGTTTGAAAGCCTTTATAGGATAATCATAGCTGCTAGAATTGTTAAACAGAATTGATCTAGTAGTCATTGAATCCTCAATGAGGCATAAAGGACATGAATCATCCCTCCACTTTCTGTGCAAGAAATATCCCTTCGATCTTCAGCTTTGGCCAATATTGGGCTACTTATATGGCATATATGGTCTCACTTTTGGCTTAAATATCATTTATTATACTAATAAAACCATCGATCTAATCATTATACCATTGAAGTTTCATGCAGAAATGTATCTTTCAACAACTTGGCTTCCTATTTACCTAATGAAGTGGAAAATAACACTATATTAACCACCAGGTCCTTAAATATTTGAATATCGGCTTTAAGGCCCAAACTTCCTTTGAGATGGCATTTGTAGCTTCACAGCAACATAATTCAATGGATAGAATTTCGGCCTTTGCAACTTGATTCCATGCATGGACGACCCTTGATTCATGAGTTGTGACTATATGGTCTTCAAATTAGAGTAGAACTTGTCAATAAGCACAATGTACCCATCTTGCAATAATCTAAGTGGTTGACATCTCAATTAGTGGTGTTATTCTGAAGCATTAGTTTCTCCTTAGCGATGGCTCATGAACTTATTGTTGGCAGATAGTGTATATCTTATGACATTCTTTCCCCTTCTTCATATAGCTCATGATCTCTCAACTTAATTCAACAATGATGTCATCACTTGACTCTTCTACTGATCCCATGGTGTGTTTTTGAAATGTATTTTGGACCTCACAATCCCGCACCCAACCTGTTGGGCACCGAATCTGGCTATCTTGTTGTCCATTTTTATCATCCTTTTTAAGCCTTTTTGTACTTTATTCGATTGGAATATTTTAATTAATCAAGTAAATTCACGGAGTCTTATCTATTCACAACATTGAATTGAATGTTTGACCACAGCTTGGAGAACAGGGACCCTTGCTTCAGCATTTTGCAACGGATTTGGTAACGGCCAGCCCTATGGAGGCCGCGTATCTAGAGTCACGATTGCCTGGAACTATTCTTGGGCCTTTTCACTATCTCGGTTATCTGGTGTTGGTGTCATTCCAACTAATGTATATTTCTGCATATGTGGTTACCTTGCTTCAGGAGACATGTTATTCTCCTATGTTATGTATAAAATAGAGATTGTTCGTGTAAATGGGGGTTTTCCCATCAATATTGTAATCACCTATTATAGATTAATAAAATATCACCTGTTTTGTTGTTCCAATATTCTCCCTGACTAACACAACCCTAATTAGAGAGCTGGGCCTACTCTTTTGATCACGTGCTATGTCTTTGTGTGTGTGTGTTATTTATTAGCTTATTATTGCTGTTACATTTCTTTAATGTTTATGATTATTTTTGGAACTTTGTAGTTAATTTAATCTTATAGCCATGCCTTGAATCTTAACCGTGAACCCTTGGTCGAAACGGATTGCACTTTTCCCCTTAATATACCTTGCATGTTGCCCTGAAAGGATATGCACCTGGATTGATAAATTAATGTTGGAATAGCATGAATACATCATTCATACCTGGACACCAACATTTTGGTGCGACTCACAGGGAGGTTAGCAAGGTGAAAATAACAATCTGGACAAACCAAAGGGTCAATCTCTCATCCTAGGGAGAGAACAAGTTTTCTCACTCTGGTTCAGGTACTGAGTGTACATGTTCTTTCTGCTTGTTTATTTTTTCCTTTCTGTTGATTTTGGGCCATCCTCTTATCCTTCGAAGGGAGGAGTCTTTTGATGCCCTACTTCAGATCTGGAAGTATTATGTCTTCCCGTGCTTTATATTTGTTTCTGGTTCTTGTCTCAGGGAGGGAGGAGTCCTTTGATGCCCTGCTCTAGGCCCTAAACCGTAGATTATTATTTTTTATTTAGCTGCTTTTTGTTTTGCGAGTTCTTTCATCTTGGGGAAGGAATAGTCCTTTGACACCTTACTCCAATATTGAAGCATTGTAGGTTCATACAAAGACCTTCCATCATACCAACTTTTGTATGAATAAAGAACCAAATAAGAGGGGTATAGGGAGAGCCCTAAAGGGCAGAGGACCAGATCTGGGAAGAGAAACCTATATCCAGTAGATCATAACAAAGGTTGAATCAGAAGCATCCTCACACAGTTATGAGATGAGGGGCAAGGAGAGTGAATTTTGAAGGACATTCAGTAGAGTAACTAGTGCTGTCTACGACATTCTTCAATGGTTCAACACAATAATTTCCTCTAGCAGTGGAAGAAATATCAGGCAGTAGATCTGACTAGGAGAATCTCGCGGTGGTGATAGCAAAGGAAGAAATTGCAAGCAGACCATCAACAGGGTTAGATTGCTCTAGTAAGGGAAAGGACTTTGTAGCCAAGGGATCAAGCCATCAGGACATAGGAGAAAGAAATGAGGAGATACTTGCATCACCAAGGGACTGGGGAACTGCTATTAAAGCGACTCGAGTCCCAGTAGTAAGGAATCCTCAGCCATCCTCCACAAAGCCTGTCGAAATCCCTAGCGACTATTGGAAGATATTTATGGCTCCTACAACCTCCACCATCAATTTTATGATTAGGGATATAGGAGCTCGCATGCCTACAAAGCCTATTCCATTGACAGCCTTACCAAACATTCACGGGCTTGTTTCGGAAGACCTCGACACATTTCTATTTGAGTTCAACATAGTTAGTTGGGGGTACGACTACACAAAAAATGCCTAAAAGTTAAATTTTTTCCCTTATACATTAAAAGGAATGGCTCTATGATGGTTTATGGGCCTTGGAGGAAAATCCATTTCCATGTGGGATGATATGCAGAAATATTTTTTGGAGAAATACCAGGATCACTGTAAATCCTGGAACATCAAGGAGGAACTTTTCAAGTTCACAAAAAGAAGATGAGAGTTTGGAAGATTGTGTGGAAAGGTTCAAGTACACCTTACAAAGGTCAGGTCATTTTGACGTGGATAAGGAAATTTTAAAGATTATCCTCCTTCGATCCTTTCGAGAGGACTCGATGGAACTATTGAACATTGTGGGAAAGGGAGATATCTCCAAGGAGACATTCGAAGATATTTGGAATTTTATGTATTCAGTGCTCTAGGGGGCTTGCAAGAAACAGGCTAGGGATCCACTCAGTAAAGAGGTCTGGCGGGGGTGTTACAAAGAAAAAATCAGAAACCTGCTAGACAACTTAAGGATATATATCTTCAGTACCTTGTCAGCACAGATGGACACTCTGCAAGTAAAACAGAGGCAGCTGGAACTGGATAGGACCATGGCAATATTTTTCCCAAACTGTAGAAAGAATCACTCAGAAAGGTAATTTCCACTAAACTCCATAGAGGAATGTGCAATCCATGATCTCAACCATGTGACAAGCTCATGCCCCTCCTTTCCAGGCCTAAAAGTAGTATTTCAAGGAATGGGAGAGGATACAGAGCAACTGTACCTCATGGGATCTAAGAAGACATGGCAGTCTCAACCACTAATGGGAAATCAAGCTATGTACCTAGATCCATCTAAGTATTTCAGTAATTGTAACATGAATCCTCAGACCATGCCTTATCCCCCCATGTGGCCTCAATACGAGTTCCCAGCTTGGCAACAATGGAACCCTCAATCGAATACGAACTCTTCATGGGATCCAACTTGGCAAGGACCTTCTCCTAGACAGTTTCCTCAGTAGATGCCACAATAGCAGCTCCAACAGCCCTCCAATGTGCCTCCTGGTAATCAGCCTACCCATTGTGAGCTTTGAATGCAACCTAACCCTAACCATAACAATAAGGGAACTCATGAAGCTGATGTTCTTAACCTGTCTTCATATAGTATCTCCACTGCAGAGTTATATGAAATAAACTTGCGATTAGGACAGACAGTTAATGCCTAGCCTCCTCCAGTTATCATTAAACAACTTGATAGTGAAGGTAAGGAGATAGAACCAATTAGTAAAGAGCCAAAACAAACTGATAGAAACCAAGTGCCTCCCGTTAAACGACATCAATCTGAACCACCTTACCTAGAGAGACTAATTATGAGTAAACCAAGCCCTTAGGAGAATCAGGGGAATTGCAGAATTTATTTGTTAAAATTCCCTTGTTGCAAGCTATGAAGGACATGCCAATATATGCAAAGACTCTTAGGGAATATTGTTCAAAGAAACCTGCAAAGAAAATTAAAGGGCCCCTCACTATATGTGTTATGGGAATATTATGATACTTCATGATGGGAAAGTCAATGCCGATGAGCTATGGAGATCAAGGGAACCTGATTTTGACAGTACTGATTAATGGGGTAGAGATTCTAAATGTGCTAGTAGACCTGGGTGCTGCCATCAATGTCATCACCACTGAAACTATGCATGCGGTAGGTCTTCGCAATTTGAAGCACACACCTACAATATTGGAATTGGCAGACCGATCTACAGTCAAACCGGTAGGGAAGCTGGAAGATGTAACAATTTCAGTGGACTCATGGCACTACCCCATAGATTTCCTGGTATTACATACACAATCTTCAGTGGGCGGCCATCCTTTCATTTTGGGTAGACCATGGCTGGCTAGTGCAGATGCTTACATTGGGTGCCATTCAGGAAATATGGTTATTTCTAATGGGCATAACACTAAGAATTTAGTGCTATATCCACCTGCAGAACCAAATTCACCCATAAAACTAGCAGGTGGCAAGAAAGTTGTATCTAGGGTAGAGTCTGAAATGAAAAATGAAGAAGTGAGACCAATCCTCATTATTGGATAGGCCCTTTAGTTGAATATGGAATTAGAAGGTGATATAATCACTTCCTTCATGGATTATCCTTGCTCCATTTCAGAGCCAAACCAATAAATCCTAGAATCTATCATAAGCTATGAGATTCAGGAAACTATGGAAACAATAGAAGGATTAGAGGAGCCACCTATTGATGCACCTCATGAAAGCATTCAAGTAGAGTTAGAACCAAGAAAAACCCTGAATATTAATCTGAATCTATCAGAATCCCAGATGAAGCAACTCGTAGATGTCCTTCAAATGCATAAAGAAGCCTTCACCTGGGATTATTCAAATATGAAGGGGATTCCTACCAACTTATGTACCCATCACATATATATCAAGGAATATTGTTGTCCTATAAGACAACCTCAAAGAAGAATGAACCTTGCATTGAAAAGTGAAAGAGGAGCTTCAGAAACTACTAGACATGGGTTTCATCTACCCTATCTCAAATAGCCAATGGGTCTCACGATTAGTAATGGTCCCCAAGAAAAATCGTAAATGGAAGATTTGCATAGATTATCGAGAGTTAAATAAGGCAAGAAAAAAAGATCATTTTAGTTTACCATTTATTGATCATGTTTTGGACACATTGGCTGGTAAGAAGTTTTTCTCTTTTCTAGACGGGTTTAGTGGATATAACTAGATCCAGATAGCTCCTGAGGATCAGGATAAGACTAGTTTCACATGCCGCTAGGAAACATTTGCATACCGGGTCCTTCCTTTTGGCATGTGTAATGCTCTTGCAATGTTCCAGAGGGAAATTTTGGATATCTTCTCTGACTTGATAGATGACAGTGTTGAAATTTATATGGACAACTTTACTCCATATGGGGACTCATTTCCAGAAGGGCTGAAAAATTTAGAAAAAGCTCTTGAAAGATGTATACAAGCATGTGTCTCTCTCAGTACAGTGAAATTCCATATGATGATGGAAGAAGGAATTGTTCTGGGGAAATTGCTCTTAGCTGAAGGAATCATAATGGACCCAGCGAAATTAAAGGTAATTATACACTTTCCAACACCCAAAATGCCCATACAGGTACGCAGTTTTATTGGTTGTGCTTGTTATTACAAGCATTTCATAGAAAATTTTGCAAAAGTAGCACACCCACTATTTCAATTACTAAGAAAAGATTCAGAATTTGTGTTGTCAGGTGATTGTGACGTGGCCTTTACAAAGATTAAAGAATTGGTCTATAGTGCTCCAATCCTTAGGGGTCTAGACTGGGCATTACCTTTCAACATTCATACAAATGCTTCTCAAACAAAAATTGGTGCATTGTTGGGACAACAAGAGGATAAAGTACCCTAAGCAGTTTACTATGTTAGTAAGAATTTGGCTCCTGCCAAATTAAACTACACAATAACTGAGAAAGAATTCCTTGTTGTCATTTATGCGATCAACAAATTCTGCAACTACATTACTGGGTATCCTACTTTTGTGCACACTGATCATGCATCTATCAGGTATTTAATGAACAAACCTATTACCCCTGGTCGCATTACAAAATGGTTGTTGTTACTACAGGAATTTGATATTACTATAGTAGATAAACCAGGGAAGGACAATGTGGTTGCAGATTTCTTATCTAGGATAGAATATGATGGTAAAGACACACCAATTGAGGATAATTTTCCAAATGAGCATCTTTTTGCAGTTTCTGCTAACACTCTGTGGTATGCAGATATTGCTAACTATCTTGCTATAGGAAAGGTGCCTCGTCATCTGTCATATAAGGAGCAAAGGAAGATCATTCACCAGAGTACCCGATATTCATGGATGGCAGGATATCTCTTCCATACAGGGGTTGGCCTGCAAATTTGATGTTGTGTGGTAGAATATGATATTTTTGAGATATTAGAAGTTGCACACGATGGACCCTGTGTAGGACATTTTTTAGATAAAGGAACAAGTCATAAGTTGTTGAAAATGGGATATTACTGTCCCTCCATCTTTCGTAACACTCAGGATTATGTTCGAAGGTGTGATAGTTGTCAACAGATGGGACAACCTGGGAAAGTTGATGAAATGCCTCTTCATCCCCATATAATCCTTGAACCATTTGAGAAATGGGCCATCAATTTCGTTGGGCCCTTCAACCCACCTTCTCATTAGAAAGCTTACATTGGGGTCTGTAATGATTATGTAACTAAATGGGTGGAAGCCAGAGCGGTCATGAGAGCAGCAAAGCAAGTGGTGGAAGACTTGATCTTTGAAGAAATATTTTCTTGATACAATACTCCAAGGGAAATTGTATCATATGGAGGATCACAGTTCACATCTCATATGATAGGAAAGTTCATGCAGAAATATGGGGTCAAATACAGAGTGAAAAATCCCTGTCACCCACAGGCGAATGGGAAAGTAGAGAGCACAAACAAGGTATTGGAAAATATCTTGACAAAGAAAGTAGCAAGCCATCACTGGGACTGGGCATAGAAAATTCTAGAAGCTTTATGGGCATACAGAACAACATGGCAAAACACAACTGGGTTTTCTCCATTCGAATTACTCTATGGGAAATCCCCCTTGTTTTAGGTATAATTTGAAATCGGTACACTCAGAACAACTCTAGAAGTAGGCCTACATCTACCAAAGGCACAGAAGCACTGACTAGAACAACTGAATGAGTTAGACAAGATTCAATCACTAGCTTTCCAGAAGGCTAATTCTGTTCAACAACACAGAATGAAATGGCATGATAAATTGACCAAAACGAAGGTGTTTCATGTGGGAGCTTGGGAATTACTATATGACTCCTGATTTAAGGAGTTCAGAGTCAAGCTTCGCACTCGCTGAATGGGACCATACCAAGTAGACACAGTGTTCGACAATGGAACGGTCAAACTAATTACAATAGATGAGAATCAGACCTCGTTCTTAGTAAATGGGCACCGTCTAAAACTATACCACCGTCCAGCCTCTAAAGATGCCTTTGTCAAACACCTTTCTGATTCATCTGACCTAATGGTTATTGGAATAGAGGATACTCTCACTCTGCTCTATAAAAAATAAAAAATAAAAATATGTGGTTATTACTTATTTGTTTGTGTTTTGCAGGAATAACAAAGAAATATGGCTAGGAGAAAGGTAACACTCAGTGCTGTTACTCCACCAATGCTGCTATTAAGATGTTGTTGTTATTTCACTGGTGGTGTCACTAAGTGTTGTTACTCCACTAAGTGTTGTTACTACACTAAGTGTTGTTACTCCACTAAGTGTTGTTACTCTGTAACTGTTGTTACTCCGTAGCTGCTGTTACTCTGCAACTGTCGTTACACTACCGATGCTATTACTCTGCAACTGCCATTACTCTACAACTACTATTACTCCACCGGTGATGTTACTCTGCAACTGTTGTTACTCTAATGTTGCTATTACTCTATCGGTGTCGTTACTTTATAACTGTTGTTACTCTGTCGTTGCTACTACACTAAGTGTTGTTACTCTGTCGTTACTCTATAACTATTGTTACTTCGTAACTTCCGTTACTCACTATTGTTGTCACTCACTGTTGTCATTACTTGCGTGTGTTGTTACTCCATCAAATATTTTTTCTGGTACTCTACCATAAGGTAGGTCCACAGGTACATCTTCATCAATTTTATGGATTTAATTAAATATTCCAAAAAGGACATTAAAACGTGTTGAGGACGACCATCATTAAGTTGGGGGGAGGGGGAAACCATCATAATAAATTATGGTTTACCTCGAAAAAGTATTCATGACACATGATTCTCACCTAACAGAATCTAATGATTTTTGTACTCTGTAATCATAAATTTATGTGCTGGAATGCATATTCGTATGCGCAGAGTCATATTAGTCACCCTTCCAACACGCTACATTAAATTCCTGAAATATCTAGCGGTACCACCATAACCTGTCATCATTTTCGAGCGTTCCAGTACTATTTCATCCGTTGTCCCCAGAAGCGGCCATGACATTATTTCAGTTGCCAATGGTTTAGAGCTCTATCACTCTCCCCTGCTAGTCAACTGCAGTCATCATGCTGATTCTCCATTTGCAGCAATGGGTGGCCGATCTATGCGACATGAACTTGAGGATACAACAACAACTCAGAGTAATCGGGAGGTGTGGCAAGTGTTTGAGAACAGAGGTTGGGATGTTTATTTCAGCCCAGAGGGTCGAATGATGAAATCAAGGTGGAATTTGCAATGAAATTGGGAGAAGAAGGCTCTCGGGTCCATGGAATTGAGATCCCTATAACAGGGGAAACAATCACGAAAGGCAGTGGGCTCCCTCAAGTCAAGTAGCAATGGTTTTGAGGAGGACTGCTCTTCCAGAATTCCTTGAGGCCTTTCTACAAGTAGGAGAAGGTATCGCACAAAAGGGTCAGGGATATGATAGCAGTTCGCTACCACATCCATGGGGAGGAGTCGCAAAGTTTGTCATAAAATATATGACTTGCGAAGGAAGATACTCCACCATCTTCAAATACCATCTCTGCATACTAGTTGACATGCGACTCCCATAGGTAGAGGGTGTTACACTAAAAAATGTCACCTTGACTACTTACAGTTAGTATGGCTCCAATCAACAAGTCATGCTACCCTCTTGGGCAAGTCTCATGCCTCTGTTATCCATCTCAAACTCAAAGAAGAGAGAAAGTCTTGTAAAAATCATGTTTATCTCTGGGGTCGCAGGTTCTCTCTAGCCTTACCTGCGGGGACGCTGACCATGTTCACAAAATCCGCGTCCATAGACGCTCTGTATGTTAAGGGACAGGTGCGTCCCTCTGTAAAAGGCAAAATGCGCGAGTTTTATCTTGAAAAAGTTACTTGTGGTTACTTCTAGAACATTCTAGAGGTCGGTTTGATGAAATGGATGCGCCTCCAGTTGGTTCATGTATCTCTATTAAGGGGGAACTTATCCCATCAATAAGGGAGCTATCCCACCCATAGAGGGGGATGATCCCATTGATAGTGGACCTGAATAACCTCTTTACAGCACTATAAATGAAGGCATTGAGCCAGAAGGAGAAGAGGTTGGAGCTATACATTTTCTTTGGGTAAATGCTGCAGGATTTAGGTCTTCCATTAGAGCCTTTGTGAGGAGAGATTGTCTTCACTTGATTCTACTTGGGAGAGGGTGAGCTTTGTCAAAGTAGAGGAAAACCCTTGATGGACCCTGGGAGGAATTTGCACAACACCAAGGCCAGGTTGTAAGAGTTTCTTTGTTTCGTTATTAATACAAACTGGTTTATTTTTCTCAATAGCTTGTGTTAATGAGTTATTTCATGTGTTCCTTGGTCTGCATGTTGAATATATGTTTTATTATATGAAATGCAAGTGCTTGGTAATTGTTTGATTGTTTGTGGTTGCAGGAATTGACTTGAAGGAGGAGCTCATCCGGATCGTCAAGAACGGACTTCAACAACAGCGTTTTGGAATAAGGTAAGCCTAAACACTTGTAGTTTTCATGTTGTAAAAGGTGTATTTAGAGAAAGATCACTCCATTTTGTCTTGTTTGTCATTAGAATGTCTTAGACTTCTAGGAAGGTCAGTCGTGTCCGCACCCTTGACAGATTCCGTGTGACAAATTGGCGACTCCACTGGGGATAGTTTCCATTAATGAGAAGAGTTTTTTCCTTTGTGTGAACTTTGCTCTGAGAAAATTGGTTTATTTTTCTGGTTTTTGGCTCTGTGTTTCTGTTTCTGGGTGGGTTAGCTTAGGATTAGTTTTATTTTGGTTTTTCTTGAGTTTTTTAGAAGGACGCACCCTCTGAGTGCTGCACAGTGCGTCCCTGGACGCACTTTCGCAGCGTGCACAGTGCGGGCCGCACCTGTGACAACGGGTGGCCTGCGTCTTCCTGTAAAAGTTAAGAAAATTCCATTTTTGCTTTTAATTGCTTTTAGATTTTGTTTTTTCTTAGTTTTTACTGCCCAGATCCACTGGTTACCTGCCATAAATCTTCACCTAGGCTTGTTTCCTTGGCATTCCTGCTTTAGCTTTCATCAATTGGGTGTTTTGAGTCTCTTTTTTGAGAAATTCTTGATTTGATTTCCTTTGGTCATTACTTGGAGGTTTGTCTCAGTCTTTTCACAATTTTGCATCTTTTTGCTTGTGTTTTTGCAAAAAAATTTCCCCCTCATTCGCCGGGGGGGGCTAAATTGTGTATGAGTGTTAATCGCCTTTGAGTATTTTTATTTTATGATCTTTGGAACTCTCACCCAATTTTCTCGACTTGCACTTGATTGGTTCTTAGATTACATTAGAATCATCTTGTGTTTGAGAATTCTCTTGCATAGATCACATTTGCATAATTAGAGTTCTCAGTTTCAGAATATGAATGAAAAATGTGCATAGATTACATTTGCATACTTTTCATGTGAATTGTGCATAGATTACAATTGCATAGTTTACATTCTGAAAAATCAATCGTAGATTTAGATCAGCTTTCTTTGATTTGAATTTACACAAAAATAAAAATAAAAATTGGTTTGGAATTGATTTGCATTAGTTTTTCTTGATGAAATTAGTGCATTAGAGAATTTGTTAAATTTTCTCTTAATGATCAATTTTTTGCATTGTTGGAAGTGAATGGAAACTCTCTCCTTACTCTAGTTAGGATTCATCGAATTGAAAGGTTTGCATTATCATATTCGATTGCATTCAGTTGAGTCGGGTCATAACACCATTGGTTTCATCTCCATTTACCCATTTGAGTAATAACAGCCTTAATAACACAGCGCTTAATTAAAATTCATCTAGTAATTTTTACATTTCTAGGGCTCTGAAACACCAACATAGCTTAGGCTAGGGTCTTGGAGTAGGTGAGTACTTAACTCTCCAAGACTACAAAACCAAACAGATAGTTTATCTTGAGTATAATAAATCCAATTGTTTCAATTGCACTCTGGGAAAGCTCCTCTTAAAGGAGAAGCACGAGCTCGTGTCCGAACCAGTGAGGGGATCATTCCCCCCTTGTTGGGAACGACGCCAGACAGTACGTATTACAAACGGTAAACCTCGGATTAACCATTGTCGAGGAGCCAGGGGTCACTTATCGGTAAACCTTGGATTACTGTCAAGGAGCCGGTAAGGGGATTGAGCTTGCTACTCTGCCCTTGCGTGCTGTCGGAGTTTAGACTGTTCCCCCAGGTGTACTTGTGGCTGTTGGTAACCTTAGTGACCATAATCTTTAGGATTCTACCCAAGGTGACGGTGGAGGGAAGGTCCCACTGTACCTGGAGCAGACGTCGGCTATACTCACTTGGATTTTCTGGGGGGTTCACTTCACTCGAGATGGTTAAAGTGGAGGAACTTGGTCCAGTCTATTCATTAAGCAGGTTGTCGGCGTAACTGTTCCACCCGCCATTTCTGTACTGAATCCAGCGAGGTTGGGCTTCATCACCAACTAGCGTTTTTGGTCCGGAAGAATACTGTTTGTGTGTGTTTTGACTCCTAGATTTGATAGCGCGTGTTAATTTGTTTGTTTTTACTTTTAGAGACCATAAGTGTGAATTGTGAATTGTTAATTTTAGTCTTAGTTATAAATTGTTAATAAAATTCACTGAAGTTGAATATAATGGCAAATGTTCCGGAATTTATCAACCTAGGAACCCCTCCTAACGAGAATCCTAGTACTTTTCCTTACTTTGGAAATGTTGGTCCTCCTTATATGGCTACTTTGTCATTACCTGGATTTACAATAGGTTTACCGATATGGTTATTTTCAACTTCGTTGGCCCAAAATACTCCAATTGTTCCATCTCAACCGGATGCTTCACCTCAACAGAGTTCACCATCTCAACATCACCAACCTTTTGTTGACCCTTTACCTTCTTCGCCTAATTTTTCTTCCTCCATTTCTTCCTCTTCGCCTGGTAAAAGCCTTGATGTTAGTAACCAGGAGGTTAAGAAGAAGAAGAAAGGGAAGAAGAAGAAGAAGAAGAAGAAGCAAGATAAGAAAGAAGTCAACCAACCAACCATGGCTGTAAGTGTTAGTGGTGTTGAGGAAAATTCCGACATGCATCGTAAACCCAAATACCCTTGCAGGCTTTGTAAGGGTGACCACTTCCTTGTCAATTGTCCTGGTATACCAAAGGTCTTGGAAGTATGGTCAGAAAAATCTCATCAACTTTCCGTTGATCCATCAACCAGTGATAGTCAGGTTCCTGGGAAAAAGGGTAAAGTTAGGTTTCCTTGTAAGTTATGCAAAGGGAGTCATCAAACTCACATTTGCCCTCACATGGATGAAGCCTCAACATTGTTGGAAAACCTCACTGTTCCCCAGCAAGAATTTCCAACTGGTTACCGTAAACTTTCTCCCAACCTACCGTCAACTGACGGAGTGATTGATCTAATTTCAAATACAATCGATCACACTCTTCCATTGGAGAGTGAAACTCATGTCACTCAGGTTGATGATCAATTAGTTGATCAAGTGGTCGATTCAATTTCACATTCGGTCGATCCCACTTTCCATTTAGAAAGTGAACTTAATACCGCTCAGGTTCTTCTTGTTACATCAGATTCTTCTATGCCGGGGGGCATTTCACCTGTTTCTATAGAACCCCCTCCAAGCACTGAGGTCTTTTCCTTTGATTGGAATAGACTGACAGAACCTCGTCTTCCTTCCTCCATCCCTTTCCAAATCATTGTCAAGGCTGGTGGTAGGGACATACATCGTACTCAGGTAGATGAAGGTGCTTCTGTTAGTATTTTATCCTCAGCTGTTTGGAAAGCTTTGGGTTCCCCTCAGCTTGCGCCTATTACACAGAATCTGAAAGCTTTTAACAGAACCATTAGTGAACCTTTAGGGATCCTTCCTAATTTTTCCATTACCTTGGAAGGTAAAACTGTCTGTATTGATCTTATGGTAGTTCGAGGTCCCTTGGATTTCAATTTACTCCTTGGGCGAGACTATGTTTATGCAATGAAAGCTGTCGTATCGACACTCTTTCGCGTGATGTCTTTCCCTCACAATGGAAGTATTGTGACTGTAGACCAGCTTTCGTTCCCTAGTTTTTTTTCAACTACCAATAATATGACACCCCTAAATGTTCCTGATTCTAAAGTGGTATCTACCCTGCCACGGGTTAATTATGTGGCAACTGGTCCCATGTTTTCAGTTACCGATGTAAGTGAGCCTCTCACTGTTGATTTAGATCCGGTAATTGACATGGAAAACTCTATGGGATTATTTGAACACGATGTTCTTATCCCTTTTGAGTCCCTTGACGTGTGTTCCTTCCAAAAAACTATTCTTCCTTCGGATGAAGACCTTTTGGAAGCCATGATCAAGGTGTGTCCATTGACATGTCTTTCTTCCAGTTGGAAGCCATGATCAATGTTACGAGGATAGTTTGTTCCTCTCTCAACCTCGTTAAAAAATGAAATTGGATGGTACGAGGAAAGTTCCTTTTACTGTGTCGACCTCGTTAAAAAATGAATCAGTGAGTGTGAGGATAGTTCCTGTTACTGAGTCAACCTCGTTAAAAAATGAATCAGGTGCGAGGATAGTTTTTTCCTGTATCAACCTCGTTAAAAAATGAAACAGGCTAGTATGAGGATAGTTCTTTTACTGAGTCAACCTCATTAAAAATGAATCAGGTAGATTTTAGGATATGTAGGTAGATTGTAGAAAGTAGGGTTTTGAGGACAGTTCCTGTTACTGAGTCAACCTCATTAAAAAATGAATCAGGTTTGAGGATAGTTCCTGTTATTGAGTCAACCTCGTTAAAAAATGAATCAGGTATGAGGATAGTTCTTTTCTTGTGTCAACCTCCATAAAAATGAAACAACTCCCTTTTCAAGTTAAATATTGAAAGTAAACCTTCATTTCATCCAGCCGGTTGAATGCAATGAAGCCTGGGGGGCATGTACCTCGCTTTGCATCATTATGCTGGGGGCATGCGAACTTTTTGAGCATAGTTCCTTGTCTTGTGTCAAGCTCATTAAAAAATGAAACAAGGGTAGGTTAAGTAGGTAGATTGTAGAGAGTAGTCATGAGCATAGTTCCTTGGTCTGCATGTTGAATATATGTTTTATTATATGAAATGCAAGTGCTTGGTAATTGTTTGATTGTTTGTGGTTGCAGGAATTGACTTGAAGGAGGAGTTCATTCGGATCGTCAAGAACGGACCTCAACAACAGCGTTTTGGAATAAGGTAAGCCTAAACACTTGTAGTTTTCATGTTGTAAAAGGTGTATTTAGAGAAAGATCACTCCATTTTGTCTTGTTTGTCAGTAGAATGTCTTAGACTTCTAGGAAGGTCAGTCGTGTCCGCACCCTTGACAGATTCCGTGTGACAAATTGGCGACTCCACTGGGGATTGTAGAGAGTAGTCATGAGCATAGTTCCTTGTCTTGTGTCAAGCTCATTAAAAAATGAATCAAGGATTTTAGAGCATAGTTCCTTGTCTTGTGTCAAGCTCGTTAAAAAATGAATCAAGGTTTTTAGAGTAAAGTTTTTGTTAGGTAGATTGTAGAGAGTAGTTATGAGCATAGTTCTTTTCTTGTGTCAAGCTCACTAAAAAATGAAACAACTCCCACAAGTCTTTCCAAAATCTTGAAAGTAAAGCTTCATTCCATCCACCTCATTGAATGCAATGAAGCTTGGGGGGCATGTACCTTGGTTTGCATCTTTATGCTGGGGGCATGTGAACTTATAACAAGCATAGTTTTTCGTTTCAAGCTTGCATAAACATGAAACTGAATCCGAGCATAGTTCTTTTCTTGTGTCAAGCTCGTTAAAAAATGAAACAAATCCTCCTTCAGTTTTGAGTCGAGTGCTTGTTAAGTTGTATGTTTAGGTTAGTTATTTCAGTTTTAGGTCGAGTCTTTCAAATGATCTCGTAACTGAACCTTCATTTCATCCAACTGGTTGAATGAAATGAAGCTGGGAGGCATGCCCTCTAGCAGTTATGCTTAGGGGGCATCAAGCACAGTTTTATCTCTGTTTCAAGCTTGTGTAAAAATGAAACTACTTTAAAGCATAGTTTTTATCTGTTTCAAGCTTTTGTAAAAATGAAACATATCTCGAGTCAATTTCAGTTATTTTCAAGACTCGTTAAACTCATGAAAATCTCGAGATTATTTTGCTATCTTTCATTCTCGTAAAACAAATGAAAATGCCGAGTTCTTTCCGTCTTTTCCTGCTCGTAAATTAAATTGAAAGTCGGCCATATGAGTACATTTTTATCATTTTTTCGAACTCATTAAAACTCACGAAAAATTGAAAACCATGAGTACATTTTTATCATTTTTTCGAACTCGTTAAAACTTACGAAAAAGTGAAACCTCAGAGTCATCTTTTAAGCCCTTTTCTGACTCCTAAAACATGAAAAGATCGCCGAGTGTTTCTTTTTCACTCGTTAAAACGGAATTAAAAGACGGTCCCCTTTTAGCTCTTTTCTGACCGTAAAATCAGGAAAAGATTGCCGGGTTTTTGTCGTTTCAAACTCGATAAGGAAATAAAACGACGTGTCTTTGATCGCTTTTTACTTTTCAGGTCAACGATACTATTATGAAAGTACTCCTTGGTCGCAAGATCAAGCGGTTCCCCCAGGTATTATTTTATACTTTTTCGGGCTTGAGGGACACAAATATACGAAAAAGTTCAACGTGGAGTTTCCTTAAGTTTTTCAGACTCTCTAAAATTGAAAAACGCCGAGTTTCTCCTATACTGGGCTCGTTAAACTTTTACAGTAAAGGACCTGTTCAATTACAAACAGGAACGAACCACTCCTTCCTAGGGTTCGCATTTAAACTAGGTTGGACTCGTCCGAAGGATGAGCTTATAATCAAGCATATGTTATCCTCCTCAAGCTTGTTAAAAATAAAGAGGTACTTGCCAGAAATGGTGGGGGAAAAAAGAGAAGAATGAACCTATTTGTCACCTTTTGCCTCAGAAGAAACTTTATTACCACTCTTGAACACGACACTTTTCATTCACCTGGGTTGGGAAATCTTTTACCTCACAGTTGACCAAATCACTTTGAAAGTCTTTAACCGGGTTTCGGGGGTTAACTTTGAGTTATACGTCACCAAGCCATATGTTGTGTCGTTATGTGTTCAAGAGGTCTGCAAGCAAAAACTTTCATCTGCAAAATACTTGTCATCCATTTGACCATCCCTGAGTCAGTCCTTACAGCAACATTTCTTCAACTTGAACAATGATTTCGTGTTGCGGGCTTGCCTGCAACGGGTCGCTTTCTATCGACATCGACACATTATCTAGAAAGATGACTTAGGAATCGACAGTACCTTGAAGTCTGCATGCATCAATGGCAGGTTTCTCGCCTTTGACGTCAGTTTACATCATTGACTTTCGATCAGAGGATTCCGTGAAGTGTTCGACATCAAAACATCTATTCACATTTCACGGGTTGTGCTTGGTACTTTGAGAACCATTGACATTACTGGTGGTTTCTCTCACGCTTGTTAATAGTTTACATCATTGACTGGTAATCAAGTGGTTTCTACCATGTTCGACATCGAATCATTTAATCACATGGCTAGAATCGTACCAATTCGGGAAGTAGAAGTGAAGACCCTGGATCTAGTTTCTACCATCCAGGCTGCGAGGAGTTTTGTATTCATTATCTATGTAGACTAATCATAAACAGATGGCTGCGTCCATACTGTGTCTACAAAAGTCTATAAAAATGATGTACTGCAAGATCATTCCTGTATCAGAATAGTTAGTCCATTAGTTAAAGTTTTGAATCTGAGTATGGGAATGCCTACCTCAGTGATGATATAATCTTATCCATGTATTTTGTGTTGAAAATTGCAGGTTCCAACCAGGCCATCCACAAGGCAATCCTTGAAATGATAAAGCGCTTCACCCTTCCTAGAATTACAAAACCCTATTCTATTCCAGGCTTCGCACTTTAGGGGGCAATCTGTTACACTAAAAAATGTCACCTTGACTACTTACAGTTAGTATGGCTCCAATCAACAAGTCATGCTACCCTCTTGGGCAAGTCTCATGCCTCTGTTATCCATCTCAAACTCAAAGAAGAGAGAAAGTCTTGTAAAAATCATGTTTATCTCTGGGGTCGCAGGTTCTCTCTAGCCTTACCTGCGGGGACGCTGACCATGTTCACAAAATCCGCGTCCATAGACGCTCTGTATGTTAAGGGACAGGTGCGTCCCTCTGTAAAAGGCAAAATGCGCGAGTTTTATCTTGAAAAAGTTACTTGTGGTTACTTCTAGAACATTCTAGAGGTCGGTTTGATGAAATGGATGCGCCTCCAGTTGGTTCATGTATCTCTATTAAGGGGGAACTTATCCCATCAATAAGGGAGCTATCCCACCCATAGAGGGGGATGATCCCATTGATAGTGGACCTGAATAACCTCTTTACAGCACTATAAATGAAGGCATTGAGCCAGAAGGAGAAGAGGTTGGAGCTATACATTTTCTTTGGGTAAATGCTGCAGGATTTAGGTCTTCCATTAGAGCCTTTGTGAGGAGAGATTGTCTTCACTTGATTCTACTTGGGAGAGGGTGAGCTTTGTCAAAGTAGAGGAAAACCCTTGATGGACCCTGGGAGGAATTTGCACAACACCAAGGCCAGGTTGTAAGAGTTTCTTTGTTTCGTTATTAATACAAACTGGTTTATTTTTCTCAATAGCTTGTGTTAATGAGTTATTTCATGTGTTCCTTGGTCTGCATGTTGAATATATGTTTTATTATATGAAATGCAAGTGCTTGGTAATTGTTTGATTGTTTGTGGTTGCAGGAATTGACTTGAAGGAGGAGCTCATCCGGATCGTCAAGAACGGACTTCAACAACAGCGTTTTGGAATAAGGTAAGCCTAAACACTTGTAGTTTTCATGTTGTAAAAGGTGTATTTAGAGAAAGATCACTCCATTTTGTCTTGTTTGTCATTAGAATGTCTTAGACTTCTAGGAAGGTCAGTCGTGTCCGCACCCTTGACAGATTCCGTGTGACAGAGGGTTTTCAATGAATGTGCACTATTTTCTATTAAGGAGCCTTAACTTAATGGCGCATTCGGCTCAAGGCTCATGAATGGGTATTGGCGGTCATCACTCACCATGGGTTGGTTTATCTATTAGTAATGAATGCCATCAGATGTATCCTAACTCATGGGAACTATTTCAGGATTCCACAGAGGAAGAAATAGTAGCCGCTGTGGCTGCCAGGGAAGATGAACCTGAAGCCATGGAGGAATATGTAGAAGATGACGAGTATGTTGACCAGGAGGAGCTAGAAGAGATGGATATGGAAGCTAAATAACTTGAAGAAGAGACGACTCCCCAAGAGCAAGTCGAAACTATGGAGCCAATGGAAGATACAGAGGTTGACATAGAGATCCCTACTAGTACCATGGTTGAGGCTGTCCCACAAGAACCAGCCCTGCCCATGGAACTAGTAGAGCAAGTTGGTAGCATGATAACCATGGAGGCAGACCCACAACAGGCAAGAGTGGGTGACTTGGTCGATATTGCGACCGAAGGTACCCCACGGGGATCTCCGACCATCATGGAGTTGATGGAGGAGGAAAATCTGATTGAATAAGTGGTTGTGACCACTCCGACCAGAGAACCTGTGGAAGAAGAGGAACAAGGACAAGAAGTTCCCGAAGCTGAGGAAACCAGGGGACCCGTCGCAGAAGCACCAGGATAACTAGTGTATGAGGTCAACGTTGACCCATAAGGACCAATGTTCACTTCGGGACAAAACGTTGATGATTCATTCTAGTTCTCCTTCTTCTCCTCCATTCAAAGAGGAGCGAGGGTAACTCGTTCCCCTCGGTGGAAAGAAGAAAATTTTACCATCCCTATGGCTTTGAATTTAGCACAAAGGCCACAACCGTGTAGGGTGGATCTTACTCAAGCAACAGACACTTCACAGATTGAGAGGAGAGAAGAGACAGAGGTTCCTAAGGCCAGGGAACCAGAAGGGACTCCAACAGGCACATTAGTAGGAGAGCATCTTGCAAGGGCATTTCCGGTCATGGAAAACATGCATGAAGAAGAAATGTCCATTGATGAAGAGGAGGGACCAAGTGAAGCATTCCCGATGATTGAGCTAATGGAACAATGAGGCAATAAGGGAGTGAAGCATGAAATAATTGAAGAAAAGTAGGTAGTGAAGGAAAACCTGACAATTGGCACTACAGAAGATATCTTGGGTGATTTACCTCCAACTGCCAAAATGCAGGAAGTACAGGTGAAGCAGGAATGGGTAGAGCTATGCAAACAGTGAAGACTCCCAGTCAAAAAAAGATATTAGCTGCAGCTTAAGGAGATGGTGTGGCTCAAAATGGAGGTGAGTAAATTGAGAAAGCAGGTGCCAAAAATGTAGAAACGGATAAAGAAATACAAGCGGAAAGCAAATAAGTCAAAGGCCGTAGGGGTTGAAGCAGGAACTCAGGTGGACCAGATAGTCACAACCTCGATTGCCACTCAAGTAGACTCGGTTGAAAAATTTCTTGAAGACTTGGAGTATGCCTTAACGACCGACGTACAGGCTTGGAAATATATTGTGGCCCAGTATAAAAATGAGATGAGGAGAACTCAGGAAAGAGCATCCACAATAGTCTTTGAATATGTGGAGTGCATAGATATTATGACATTAAGGCATGGGAAGTAGTAACTCAATATGGAGCAGCTAGAAAAGCAAGTGGTAGAACTAAAGGTCGATAAGGAGCAGATGTTCAAACTGGTGCAAGAGGTGATGGCATGTCTGTTATAGACATATTTGGGCACTACAACCCAAATCATATATATCCATAAAACAAGGGCTTCTAAGTCCCTAAAAGTGTTGTTTCATACCTTAAAGGAGCAAGGTCAGCTGATTACATCATCTCCCAGAAGTTCTCCATGAGAAACTACTCAGAACTGGTCAAAGTAGGACCATATAGACTGCCTAGTGCTAAGGGTGCAATGCATCTCGCTTGCCACATGCAAAAAGTGTGATGCATACTGGAAAGCCCTTTTTTAGGGTTCGATGAGTGAGAACATACAAATGGCACAAGCAGTTTTCTAGGTGGAGACCCTGAGAATGTTCTAGAAGCTTCTCATTTGACACTTGCCTCTCTGAATTCGCCCAAGGATGGGTAAGAGATCATGAAATCTCTTAGTGGAACTAAGAACGATTAGAGATATGACACTAATCAAAATCCCAGAAGCTGAATCACCCCCCTGCAAACATCTCATCCCAAAGATCCAAAGGTTGGAATTTTGTAATTTGCAAGGAATTATTGTTGGTTTCTCTTTCAAGACATTGTTGGGTGATCTTGCTTTTGTTGGAAATAATACTAGGGCAGCAGGGAATCAATATTATCAAATCAATATAACTAAATCATATGTTTACTGGATATACGCTACTTCAGTTAATTCAAACCACGTGTATACGCAACTGTGTCTAATGCAACTAGCGTATATACAATAAACATATGATTTAGTTAATCCATTAAATTGTTGATATTTAGTTAGTGCATCAGAACTTTATCAACCATATGAATAGTAAATAGTTGTAGTAAAATAGAATAGATCATCACACACAAGAAGCACACACGAACACCATGATGTAAGGTGGAAACCCAATGTGGGTGAAAACCACCTGCTGCAAGTCATCTTTAATAAGAAACTTCTTTTTACAATATTTCTATACGGGTGCAGTCTTATACCAGTAAACAGGCTTCTACCTGCAGAAGGCTACAACCTTCTCTCATTCTAAAGCTTCTCCTGGAAGGGAGCTACAACCCCCTTAGGTCTTGTACTAGCCGATCGTTTTACTAGTACGTAGGTGCTGGCCCACTGAATGCTCCAACCTTCACTCACCTTCAACTGCTACTAGAAGGGAGCTACCACCCCCTTAGCTCTTGTACTAGCTGATGTACTAGTACGTAGGTGCTGACCTACAGAAGGCTACAACCTTCTCTTTCTTCCTCCAGGTACCACGTTTCATAAATTTTCAGACTGGATACTCATGGAACACAACATCATAATATGAAGGCCACATTTCAACCCATTTTCATACTGGACCCATCAATATCATTAAAGTACATAATCAATTAACACTAGCATCATCAATATTTGAATCACCCAATACTGAATCACTAAAACCCTCTGAACAAAATGCAGTCACCAGAATACAAAGCAGAACACTGAACTCTGCAAAAATATTCAGAACCAATTGTATCATCAAAAATCATGCATCAGAGTGCATACTCTACTTGGAAGTGTCAAATCAGCGTACACAACTTCATCAAAGCGAACCAGCATATATGTCATTAATTACTTACTTATAACTTCGCTGCACTTCCTGACTTCATAGATACCCAGATCATTACATATACAAAGATAATACGTATGTTAGCAACTAGATCTAGTTCATCAGATCACATAGAGATAATTCATTCTGATCCTGATCCATTATAGATCTTGTCCATCAATATTGAAGCTAAACATAATCAACTAATCTAAATATGCAAAATAATGACACTAGTAAACAGTCATTAGAACTCATCAACAACTAGAAACACATGTAACTTCAAACATTATAGCTCATATGGTTTACGCTACTTAGATGTATCTAACTTGCGTATGTACACGCTTTTATCGTTGTCAACCACCGTATATGTCTGTAAATATTCATTGATGATTTGTAGCTATTCCAAACATGAGTTATACCCAGATCATAACATTTACAGAACATTAAATGTGTCATTATATAGATCTAGACTAAAGAATATCAAATCATATAGAGATGATTCATTCCAAGCCATTAGATCCCGATCTATCCTTAGATCTTGTTCTCCATCAACTGCTGAGATTCCTCCTTAGCTTAAATCAAGCAAAGCTTCATGAACCCATAACTTGCATACTGGATCTCATCCTTCATGAGACATTCAAAACTTTCTCAATTCCTTTGCCTAATGATCTTCTTCTCCTTTTATATTCTTAGGCCTTGTTTAATACCATGGTCCAAAACCATTTAGAACCAATACTAGGGACCCAATAGCTAGGTTCAACACTTTGGATGCAATACCAAGGTACAAAACCATAGGTCTAAATACCATGGACCCAACAATAAGCTTTCCCACATGTATGCGCTTTTTCGTGCATGAACATGCTTTCATATGCATACGCGACTTTTGATCAGTAATCCCACGTGTATATGTGCCTTTGTATATAGCGAACCTGTGTGTATAACCTACGTGCATACAACCTACGTGTACTACTTGGTATATAGCAAACCTGCATATATATGCGACTTGGTATATAGTGAACATGCATGCGTACATGACTTGGTATATAGTGAACCTGCGTATATACTTTTCTCTCTTCATTCTTTGTAGTCTGATCATCAATTCTTTGCTACTGACCTGCTAGACTATGATCTGTCATCTGTGTGAGTTTCCATCAAGGACAACACTTGTATCATAATGCCAACAATCTCACCATTTGGACTTGATGGTGTTGTTGGGAAAAGTATCCAATACGGAATGACCCTATCCCACTCTAAGGGTGATAGTACCTCAGCAACAACTGAATGCAAAGCTATTCAAGATTACTTCTTTATGAGATGAGGGAGAGAAGAGAAGGATGATCCACTAACCGTTATCTTGCGCTAATGGTTGATCCAATCTTCACTCCTTGCTGCTTGCTCCTAGCTCCTTGCTCTTTCACCGACCCAGCTACACAAAGATCCTGTAAAAGCACAAGAAAAGGAAACTACAAGAAGCATACATCCATAATCGATTCAGGGATTAGCATAAATCAAATATACAAGCATCAATTCACCATAGAGACACATGCATATACAAGAACCTCAAATTCTTTATTAATAGAAGAAGCAAAGTTCTGAGAGAGTTACAACCATAATAGGCCCAATCCAGCAACACCTCCCAGCAGAAAGAAATCTCCTCTTCACCTCCTTCAAGCGAATCACCCAATAGTTCTATACTGAAACCAACAGCACTTCCTTGCTTGCACAAAATTCCAGCCTCTCTAGACCTCATGAGAGAGATCTATATATAGGGTTTTGGAGAAAGGATGAGTCATCTTGAGACTGGCATGAAGCTGACTAGTGTCCTCTCCCACTTCAGTTATTCTTCAGTTCTTGAGTCCACTTGGAGATTCTTGCTTCCACTTGGAGATCAAGACCCTCTTACTCATCACAAGGTGAATTTCTTGACCCAAGTGTCAGTTTGGAAGCTTCCTGGGCAATTGACACCTTGCAGAATGACTGTGCCACTTGGCCAATCTCGCCCAGCGCAGGTAGCCTTCATTAGATTTGACATTCAGCGCAGGTACAGAGTGGAGCAGTTGACATTCAGCGCAGATGCTCAGTGGAGCAGCTGACATGATCCAGAAATAGCTTGTTTTTGAGTGTTTTCAGGTGGAGAACTGATTTTCAGTGCTGTGGTTTGCTGACCTTGTTCCTCTAAGGGTAAGAACAACATGTTTAGGGACTTTGGATCCCTCAGATTATTGACATTTCATGCTCCATGCTGTTAGGCACAAAAATGTCTATAACAGTTGCCCCCTAAAGTATGAGGTCGTTTATCGGGTGAAATGCTTTATCAGGAGGATCCGAAGTTCATTCAATCGCTGAGAGGTGCCCTGCAATAAAATACAATACAATACATTATTTTTCATTCTGCTTTCACGATATAGCTGAGGCGGGCATTCCCATGCTCAGCTTTTTAAATTCATTTTGGTACATATAACAGACGACCGTCTGATGATAGACTGATAATTCTCTGCTGAAATTATCATCCTTTGAGTAGGATGATCATCTGCTGCAATAATGTACATATCAAATGTCTTTATATTTCCTGAATATCTATCGCAGCCCGGATGGATGAAACTAGATCCGGGGTCTTCAAACTTGTTCGATCTTCACTCTAAGTACAAGTCGATCCATGTGAGAATTAAGCTGAAGTCGAACATGGAAAGACATCGCTTGATTACCGGTCAATAATGTAAACCGTTAACAAGCGCGAGAGGAATCACCAATAATGACAATGTCCCTCAAGGTAGTACAGTACAATTCACGTGGTGTGAATATAGGACTTGGCGTCAAACACCACGCAAAATCTTCTGGTCGAAGGTCATTGATGTATACCTGTCGCCGGAAGTGAGAAACTTGCCATTAAGGCATGCAAGCTTCAAAGTACTGGGGGGGGTGTCCCTAGATCAACTTCTTGGATAATGAGCTGAAGTCGACAAGAAGTGATCCTTCAAAGGAGGGCCTTAATGAATCCCACATCAGTGACACGGAACGGAGCTAATGATTTTAGTGGAGGTGAAAACAATCTGTGAAATATGATTCATGCTGGCGATCATGGGTGGATGAAGGATAATGTATGGCAGTGGATGGGACACGGTTGACTTTTCTGAACACATCTCTTGAACATATAACGACACTGATGTGATGGATCGGTAGCATTACCCCAAATACGGATGGTTTGGCGAGGACCATGGTGATGAGACCGGTGAATGAAACAACCCAACCCGATGTGATACGGAGGACAAAGTGTCATGTTCAAGAGCGACTTGCTACCATTAAAGCTTCGAGGTTCTCCCAATTTTTCCCCAGTCATTTCTGACCAATACCTCTTTATTTTTGTCAAGCTTGAGGAGGATAACATATGCTTGTTCTATAACCTGCCCTTCGGGCAAGCCCATCGCTATGTTTTAACGAGCCTAGCGATAGGGAAACTCGTTCTCGTCTAAAGACAAGTTTGTCGCTATTTAATCATTTTAACGAGTCTAGCGACAAAGACAACTCGGTCCTTTTCATTTTTAGAGAGTCTGAAAAGGTACAGAAAGTTAACTCCAAAATTCCTTTTTCGTCATCTAATCCCTTAAGTCTGAAAAAGTATAAAACAATACAGAAGGGATGAGTTTTCGATAATTTTAACGAGCCGAATAAAACAAGCGCTCGACCTTTTTGTGCAATAATCCCTCAAGTCCAAAAAGATTAAAATCTAGAGGAGGGATAGCTCTTCCGGTCCTTTTAACGAGCTGGAAGGCCAAAACTCGGCAAACTTTTCATATTTTACGAGTCAATTGAAGAGCTCAAAGAAGACTCGTCGTTTGAGGAACGAGTGATAAACAAGGGTAGCAGCAGATTCCAGGTACAGGTTGGAATTTTCCAATCATGGCAGTGTCACAAGGATGGCTAGGTGAAATCACTCTTCGCAGCTGTTCCTCAAAAAGGTTAAACAATCATATGGGGGTGAACGATCGGCCAAATGAAATGGAGGTGGCAAGTGCAAACACGACCAAGGCTTTTATGGCTAATAAATTTACGATCACAATGGTTATTTACCGGGATAGGTTCATTTTTTAATGAGCTTGAACTCTGGTGGGAACCCTTGCTCACGCTTTTCTATTTTTTAACGAGCATAAATTCCATGGTAAAACTGCTCGAATCTTGCGTTTATTTTTTAATGAGCATGAACTTTATGCTAAAACTGCTCGAATCTTGCGTTTATTTTTTAACGAGCATGAACTTTATGCTAAAACTGCATGGTATATGGTCAAATTTTTGATTTTTTACGATTACTAGCTTTTCTTTTTTCAAATATAGTACTGCATTTTCAATTGCTGCAACAAACTTTGTTAGAAATGAATAATATTTGCATGAAAATGAGATTATAACCCTAATATTTTACTTTGTACTACGTAAAAAGCCATTAAAAGGTTTTTTTACCTCTCATTTGCATTTGGTTTGTTGGAGCTCTGGAGGTGCCCCTTCCCCCTTGATTTTCACCAGCTGATTCTGGGAGATTCTGCGGACGACTTTCGGCGCCGTCTGGACCAGGTAGGAGCTAAACCCTAGCTCTTTCTTTTCACAGTTTCATTTCCCTATTTTTTGCCTGTTTTTCGGTCTTTCTGAGCCCCTGGGGTTTTGCCAGGGCGCCCTAGGTTCAGCGCAGGTTCCCCATTCGAAACCTGCGTTGAAGGTCAATCTGCCTTAAGGCAGTCTGACCCTCAGCGCAGGTAGAGGACCCTCTGCCTGCTCTGGGCTCAAAAGGACTGAGTTTCCAAGTCATTTTTGATGATTTTTTCGCCAGTTTTTTCACCAAAACATGAATTCACTCTTTCTCTTGTTTGCTTTGCAGGGAAACTTGAACACAATGTCCCTTACATGGCGAGAATGAGAACATGAAGAGGAGGACATGATTGCCCTCCATGACCCGGTCACGGTGAACGCGCTGCAGAACTCTGGCCTGCTGAAGTTCTTCCGTATCTCTAGTATGAGAGCACAGATTTCTTTACTGCAGTATATGCTTAATGCTTGGGATCCTGTTAACCAAGTATTCCAGATTAGGGGGAAGACCATCCCTTTGACCATAGAGGACATGTACTTTTTGACTGGATTGTCAAGACGAGGTGCCCTCGTTTCCTTATCAGGTACGGCCTGGGGGACTGATTCTACCAGAGATTATGTCCACCAGTATTGCAGGGAAGGTTCTCAGCCGAGCAGAGACGACAAGATTGTTATCCGTGAGATTACTGATCGGGCTCTTAGGTCCATTCTATTCACTATTGGTAGGATGGCCGGCAGCGCAGCTCTACATGTTGCCAACAGGTCCTATATGCAGCACGCCTTGGAGTGTCTCCAACTGAAAGTATTCAACTGGTGTGACGTAGTACTTGTTCATATGAAAAGTCAATTGACCAAGGTAAAGGACGGGAAGCTGAAGAACTTTGGATTTGGTTCTATTCTGACTGCCTTTGCCTTGGAGAAAATCCCACTGATGCAGCCTCAGTACATCATACTTGACTTGCCTTCTCCGACCGAGCCATGCATGCAGAGGTGGGTTGACCACATGTCTAGGCATGCAGGTCAACCTCAGATTACTTTTACTGAGGCCTTCTTTAGGTGGTTCGAGCGCCAGGAGATGGCGTTTTCTGAGTATCCATATGTGGGTATGGATTTCCGAGGTGATCGGGATTTGGTGCTACCGGATGGCGAGCAGTGGGGTGCCATTGGCAAACTTTTTGACGATATTAGTGTTTATCGTTCTTACTCATAATGTTGTTGTGCTTTATTC
Source organism: Pinus tabuliformis (assembly GCA_031772625.1). Lineage (NCBI taxonomy): Eukaryota > Viridiplantae > Streptophyta > Pinopsida > Pinales > Pinaceae > Pinus > Pinus tabuliformis. Next base: position 1,309,155,966 of record CM062805.1, on the reverse strand, counting down.
TATAAAGACTTTTAATTGTACTTTTGGGTGCATGCAGATATTGCTCCTGTTCGTCCCGCAGTTCGTCCGAGATCACCAGCTGCTGCCCCGGCAGGGGAGCCTGCTAGGAGAGTTGTTATTCGCGATCTTGACGACACTGAGACCCTTACAGCTGTGCAGGAGCAGGTTGAGAGCCTTACTCGTGGCCTTCGGGATGTACAGATTGACGATTTACCTTTACAGCTGTAGCGGCATACCATTGGTGTGCCTAGACGATGGACTCGTCTCTTGCGCATGATCACACAGGTCGTGACATACTATCATGAGCACCACTAGGCAAGGGTGCGCCCTAGCATATTTTTGAGTTTTTAGGTCATATGACCAATTTTGTCTTGGTTACAGAACATTATGTATGAACTTCTATAAACAACTTATATATTTTGATTTTCGGATTTTATTCTGGTTGATTTATGTGATCCATATGTACAACCTTTGATGATGTGTCCTTTTTATAAATGTTGCAAATGTCTATCTAACACATAGTTTGCTAATGAGTTGGTTAATGTGTTTAAATTTCTTGAAATATGTTGATATTGAATTGAATCAAATCGTCTTTCCAAGATCTTAACCCTTAGGAACATGCGATAAATAGTCGGATTGCGAACATAATATATACCATTAAGTTGTAGTATTACGAGCTGTGAGTCTAGCCTGACAATTAGTCGGCGTATGCCACATGTGATGGCATCAGAGAGGAGTTCTATCAACGCTCTATACTCAATGATGTTATTCGTTGATTGCCCAATACACACACCTCTGAAACTTACTAACTCGCCGCTTGGATCAAAAATGGCCTAGGCCGCGGAAGACAGGTTCTACGAACTACGACTCGCTCCGTCGGCATATCCAACACATGTTTCCATAAGGTTCGACATCTGTCACAAATGAAAAAGGTGGATCACTCGACCAGAACAAATACTTTAGCAAAAAAAAAAATACAACAAAACCATGCAGGTTACTATTTAAGCATAGTAACGCTTGAGGTATAACCCGTTGCGGGGCTGCGCCAGTGGAATTCCATCGTAATCCATTAACTCGTAGGCTCCTTTTGCTAACACCCTTTTAACAATATAGGGGCCCATCCATAAGGACTTGAATTTACATGCTCCCAATTTATCGGATTCTTGATCATAAAGCAAGACCAAATCACCTTCTGAGAAGACACGGGGTTTGACATTTTTGTCGAACTGAGCCTTGATTCGTTTCTTATGGGCCTCATTAGCCAAAGCGGCATCACGACGGGTTTCATCCAACTGGATTAATTCCAAGAAACGAGCCTCTTCTTCTGAAGTTCCGGGTAGGAGGTCGATCGCGAGTTTAAGCGACGAAATTTCGCACTGGATTGGCAAGACTGCTTCCAAGCCATACACCAGTTGAAAAGGTGTGAACCCGGTTGCGTTCTTTACCGAGGTCCGGTAAGCCCACAAAGCTGAGTACAGGATTAGGTACCATCTTCTTTTATGAACCCCGATCATCCTTTGCAACATACGCTTCAGGACCTTGTTGATTGCCTCAACTTGTCTGTTGGCTTGTGGATAATATGGGGTAGAGCTGTCGTGAGATAGCCCTAGCTTGGCAGCTAATTCGACCATAATGTGATTGCGAAAATGTGATCCATGATCTGTAACTATAGCTTGTGGTACGTCGAACCTGGCGACTACATGATTGAAAAAGAAAAGGGCAGCTATTTCACCAGTGTTATCCAATGTAGCCATCACCTCGACCCATTTGGTAAAATAGTCGACAGCGACTATAATATACCCATGCCCCCCGGTCGAGGTGGGGTTACATTGCATGAAATCGATGCCACACTTGGCGAAGGGCCCAACAACAACTATAGGTTGCAACGGTGCGGGTGGTCGTCTGGTTTTGCTATCAAAAATTTGACAAGCATGGCAACTTCTGACTGTGGTTATGCAATCTTTAAACATGGTTGGCCAGAAGTATCCCGCTCGTAAGATTCTTTGTGCTGTTGCATATCCAGACTGATGCCCCCCACACGCGCCTGAATGAAAATCATTCAGGGCTTTTTCGGCCTCCTCATGGGTAAGGCACCTCCTCAGAACTGTATCGACACCACGACGGTAAAGTGTATCACCGACGATCATGTAGTTTTTTTCTTAGTATCGTATACGTTTTTGTTCTGAGCGAGAGGTGTTAGGCCTGAATTTTTGGGTTTGGAGATAAACTATGATATCTCCATACCACTCATCGCTTGCAGATATGAGAAACAAATTTTCGTCCACGATTGACTCTTCCGATGTTTCATCGTTGGACGACGATGGGAAATCACATAATAATTCTGCGAAAACTAGAGCTTTCTTTGATTTGGATTTTACAAATTCCAGATCAAACTCTTGAAGGATCGCTATCCATTTTGAATATTTTCCCCCCAGCAACTGTCGCGACAGTATATAAGTCATGGGGTTGCAATCTGACAAGATGGTAGTTTTCCAAAAGAGGACATAATGTCGAAACCTTTGAATCGCTTGAACAGCCGCAAGTGCTAGTTTTTCAACATAAGAATATTTACTTTCTGTATCGTTTAAGTTTTTACTTAAATAATAGATAGGATGTTCAATTCCATCGACTTCTTGAACTAATACCATCGCAATGGTCGTATCTGCTGCAGCCAGATACAGGTTAAAATCTCTTTGATAGTCTGCGGCGTACATTAATGATGCTTTTACTAGACAATCTTTCAGAGCGTCAAAGGAAGCTTGCGCCACCTGGTCCCAGACAAAAGGTACATCCTTTTTCAAAAGACGAGTATAACCTTTAGCAAGTTCTGCATAATTTGGAATGAACCTCCTCAGAAAGTTTGCTTTCCCTTGGAGTTTCTGTATCTGAAGCAAATTTGAAGGTGGAGGCAAATTAATGATTGCCTGAACCTTACAGGGGTCGAGACGAATCCCATCTTTAGAGACTACAAAGCCAAGTAAACGACCAGAACCGACGCAAAACACACATTTGTGTGGATTGAGTCTTATCTTGTAGTGTCGGCAACGTAGAAATATCACTCTTAAATGCTGCGGATGATCAGTCCGCTTTCGCGAATGAGCCGGAAGATCGTCGAGATAAGGTTGAACAATGTTCTTGATGTCATGGAAGGCATAATTCATCGCCCTCTGAAACGTCGCCCCTGCGTTCTTTAAACCAAAGGGTAATTTTCGATAAGCGAATGTGCCCCACGGACAAATAAATGCGGTCTTTGACTGGTCCTGTGGGCGGATATTTATTTGATTATACCCGGAGAATCCATCCATGAATGAAAAGATTTCACATCCGGCGCATTCATCAATTATCTGGTCGATGAAGGGTGTAGGATAGTTGTCCTTTGGACAAGCTTGGTTTGCATCCCTATAATCGACACACACTCTAATTGTCCCTTGTTTTTTCATAACAGGGACAATATTCGATACCCAATCGGTTAGAGGAACCGGGTAAATGAATCCAACATGGAGAAGTTTTTCAACTTCTGCCTTAATGGCAGCGGCTTTCTTCGGGTGCACTTGCCGAAGCTGTTGTCTTACTGGTTTGACATCGGGATACATTTTAATTTCATGTTCAACGATACTCGAGTCGATGCCTGGCATTTCATCATATGACCAAGCAAAGACATCTCTAAATTCGCGAAAACGAGCGTTATATATTTCCAGTTCTGAAGGGGAACAACCTTTTCCGACATAAATATTCTCTACAACATCTGTTTTGGTCGAGATATTTATGGCTATAGTCTCTTCAATATTGAATAGGTTTCGCTCGAAATCCACCGTATTTATAGTATTCGTTAGGAATTCAAATACTGAAGGGTGATAAAGGTCACTTTGAGCATCTTCTTCATATTTCGGAAGAAGGGAACGATGGTGGTGATCATTCCATGGCGCCCCCTCAATCATCATTGATTGTAAGATTCCTTCGTCAGTCCCATGTACTTTCGACCAAGGATCTAGTGGGGTTCCATATTCTCTAGAACTATCTACCCAAACGCTTGACGAGCATTGATTTGGGCTCGCACCCATGCCTGAAACATTGATTGCTACAATATTTCCAAAGGGCTTGGGGACAATACCATTGCATAATCCATGTTGACCTTCGTGGAAGATATCATGTTGCAGGTTGCTACAAACGGTACATTTCCTGTATAAATAGGAGGTGGTAGCGCAAAATTTCCCATCAATATGGGGTCTTTCAATAATCCTACTCCGATATCTTGAATTGAATGGTTACTTTCATGGATCATGGGAATGCTTCCTGTAACTTGTGAACCATTTGGGAGGAAATTCTGTTGGTCGACGATCGTAATCCCTCCTTCAAACGGGAATGCGATCTTCCTAAAATAAGTCGACACGACAGCTGCCATGGCATAAATCCATGGTCTACCTAGTAGGATGTTATAGTCAAGATTTCCATCAATGACCTCAACATCAATTTCTACTGTCTTTCCTCCTAGTTCAACTTTCAAGTTATTAAGGATACCGTAAGGGGTATAAGTCCTTCCGTCGAAAGCTTTTAATGTCGTCGATGATCGAGACAAGGTTGGAGATCCTAAAGTTTTCCAGCAGCTCATCGACATAATACATGTCGATGCCCCCTCATCAATAATCGTTCTGTGAACAGTTTTGTTGAGGGCTTTCACTTGAATAAGGAAAGCTAATTGAGCCGGTAACTGAGGATCATATCCTTTGTGATCAAAGGACACAAGATTGGAATCCTTAGGATCTACCCCACCAATTGCTGATAACAACGCCTGCCTTTGGGTTGGACAATTTTGTAGCACCTCAAGAGTCGACATAGCGGATGGCGATTGAGCCAAATCTTCCACTATGTTATAATGCTGCGCCGCTCTGGCGCGAGGATTAAATGTCGACTTATGTACTACACCCTTTGGCGGTTTTATCGTTGATTCAAGGATGATGGGTGGTACAACTTCTATCGAAGTTGTTGTCGAACTACTTGGTTGATCTTTACCTTTTTCGTTCGACACCTGAGGATTCCCATAACCTTTGTTCCTTGTCGAAATCAAAGCATCATTCTGCTGTTTCGAAACCGACAACATAAGTACTTGTGACGGGGAAGCATTTCCACTATCAACCAGATTTTGACCTGGGTTGGGAAATGGATCAGTTAACACAGCTGATGTTTGGGAACTTTTAAAGAACCTCTTTAACTTAGATTTGAATGGGAAATTCCTTGTGTAATGATCCTCATCATCACATATCTGACATGGATAAATTTTTTTCCCTTTCCCAGGAGGGTTTGAAGAATTTTCCTTAGGCAATGATTCACCTTGTTTTTTCTTCTTCCCTTTGTTTTGTTTTTTCTTCTTGCTTCCTGGTTGATTGGTTTCTTTGCCTTTATCTTCCGATACGGCATTTACTTCCGAAGCAAGAATTTCTCCTTTTGCATTTTGATCCGAATTCTTACGGGCTTTCTTTGCGGAAGCCTTTATCGATTTCGTGTTTGCGGTGCCAATCACGCCATCACCGGCATGAGAGTCACTATTTGATTTAAGAGGGGGAGGAATTGAAAATTCCAGTCTAGGGGCGTCTGGTATTTTGTCATAGAGCGTGCCGGACTGGGTATAAACTAAGTCCAAATACTGTGCACGAGCAATGACTTGCTCCTCTATTACGACTCCCCCCTTGGCCACATCTTCCGTAATAGCCGGAAGTAACGACTTTATAAACCATTCACCTAATAGCTGATCGGGAACATATGTTTTCACCATCCTACGACGACGACGCCACTCATGTATATGATCAGATATATGGGTAGCAGTTGTCTGTTTGAAGTTGGTTAATATTTCTGTTCCCGTTTCATACCTTATCGGTAATTGAAAGTGGGTTAAGAAGGTCGTGGCTAGGGAACTAAAGTTGTCGAAAGAGGCTCTTGGCAATTCAATATACCATTTAGCCACCGGACCTGTCAATGTCCTCTGAAAAAGGCGAAGTCTTATCGAATCGTCATTAAGGGTGTTCGACGAACACCACAGATGAAAGGTCATCACGTGATTCGACGGGTCTTCACCTGGATTTCCATTGAATTTAGGAATGTCAGATGGAAGTTTATGAGGAATCGCTGGCCACCAAGGGGCATAAGCAATCGGATCGTTCGTTAACCGATGTAAATCAGGTAACTCTAAAGTCGCCACGAATGGTAACTGTTGATTCAGGTTAGGCGAAGCGTAACCAGGGTACGATGGAATCGCTTGAGCAGTGGGTCTTTGCATACCAGCATAATGTAATTGATGTTGGTATGACTGATACGGTTGGTGGACTTGACCACTGTAAAGTGGTTGGTTTTGACCATTTTGGATATACGGTTGTCCACTATTCGCAAAGATCTGCTGCTCAGAACCTTGGTATACCTGTTGGAACTGCGGTTGTTGGTATTGTACAAGCCATGGTTGCGACGCCATGTTCTGTTTCGCCATGCTAACCATTGGACCAAGGTGTGGGGTAATTGTACCCGTTTGTACTTGTGTCGACCCACCAGTTGGAGATTGTGGTTGTGACCCATGGTCAAGCGACTGTTGCATTACAACCTGAGAAATCTGAGGTTGACATGTAACAGGTATCGCTTAAACTTGCGACACGGTTACAATAGCCGGTGTGGTTGGGATGTTCGTCACAGGTACACACTGTTGCATAGAATATACAATCCTTGGTTGTTGAGGTAGCATAGGTACCCAACTACTTGATGCAATTCCAGTATAACCTGAACATTGTTGTGAACTCACGTATGGGTACCCTCCCGGAGGGGGTAATGAAAGGGCATATTGCCCCCCATACGGCAACAATCTGGAACTAAAAGGGATTGATGGCCCAGATTGACCTCCATGAGGATCAATCTGTCGAGTCTCAACATAATACTTGCCGGGTATTACTCCGGATGAACAAACTGGAACAGACCACACTGTCGAAATAGTCCCTTGGTGGACTCCTTCTAGGTGTTGAGAACTAGTTGGGACAGCTGGTATGCCGGCAAACATCGTCGGAGTGACGGCAGGAACTTCTGCTTTCGTTGTGTCATTTGACACAGTCCTAGATGATGACGGTTGTTCATACATTTTAAGTCTATCCAATAGATTTCCTAGCGATTCTACAGGAACTTCCACTTGTGGTGGATTAACTTCTGATGAAGGAAATAGAGTGACCCCGACTCCAAAATGAGTTGGAGTACTTGCTTGCGGATCCTCTGCAATTTCCTCTATCGCAATCAAACCGGGTGGAAGAGGAAGACCGTCAGGTCCATAAAATATTTCTGGTGCCGAAGAAGTGGTTGTTTCGACAGCGACAGTTGTTTGAGGAACAAAACTCTCTGGACCGGTTACAGATGGAACTGGTTCAGTTACACAAGTATTTGCCCCCAGACTAGAATCAGTACTACTGTCCTTCTGTGGCTGTTGAGCTTCTTCTATAGAGGCAGGGTTTCCAGAAATGTTAGGAGTAACCGGAACCTCAGATGTAGTTGGAACACTTGTTCTAACTTTCAAAGGAGATTTTGAATCGGTTAAACGAGTTCGCTTTGCCCGTACTGTTTTCGATTCCGGGGACAAAGACGGTTGACTCGTAAGCCTCCGCGAATGACGGGGTTTCAATTGACTTTCTTCCACGATTGCGGATTACTCGATCAACCAAAATATTAAAAGGGGAAATTTGTGTTTCCAAATTGAATGAATTTTATTAGACGCTTTTAGACACAACTTGCTTTTTCACTTTCTAAGAGTCGAGAAAAAGCTAAAGATGACTCTAGTCTCCTTCGATGTATTAACGAGCCCGAAGTGACAAATTATCGATTGGACTTTTTCAGTTATAGAGTTTGAAAAAGGCCAAAAGAAACTGCTCTGGATTTCTAGGCAAAGGGTGTGCCAAACCTTTCGCAAAACCACAGAATACGTTTTACGGTACGAGTGGTCGATCTTCGTGAATGCTGTGTTCACTGCATTGCGATCAGTAGGGCGGCCGACACGGTTTCCTATGGATAAAGGCTTTGATCCTATAGGGGTCTCCCAATATATACGCGACGGTACATGGGGGCACAAGTCCGTATTAGTGCCACCGACTCTCAGGAGGAATCACCCACCTTCGTTGAGATCGACAGTCACTACGTTTAACGACGCCGGAACACGTCTCTAGCTTAGACCTCTAGATGTTTGTGTTATGTTTCAAAGCATTGTTAGGTTCATTCAATATATTTTAAGTTGATCTTTTTAAAGTTTGCCTTTCAAGGTTCACCACGAGATGTATTGATACAAATTCCTAAATGCAGTCTAAGATGAGAAGCAAGCTTTTTTCAATCTTTTCGACTTATGAAAATCTTAACTACTGAGGGAAAAGAGAGACAAAAATCTTTTCACACAGATCAAAGAGCACTCGCTAATGCACTTTTTCCCTAAATCAACATACAAACTTATATGCAAAATGCAAAATGCAGGTATTTCTTTTCTCTTCCTTAATGTTTGTGCGATACAAAAAGAAAGTTGTTGTATAACTTTGAATTCAACTTCAAGCGAAAGCAAACAAGTTTGTCCAAAATCGGAAGACACCTTAAGATTTACTTGTTTCGACACTAGAAATATATAAATTCAAACAATATGACGAAAGCGACAAGCTCAGTCAGCTATGAACAGCAAACAAACTAACTCTTAAGATCAGAACGACACTTAATCACAGGTCTAGATCTAAGAGGCCACAACAAGTCTGGTTCACTTTCGTTATGGGAAACTGTAAATGACACAAGAAATACAAAAGAACAAACACAGTTTCTTTATACAACCGAGGCGGAATAGTGACAAGGGAAGTTGGTTTCAGATAGGCACATTGACTGGTAACAAACAGCAAAACAAGAGTGAAAACAGGGCAAGAAACAGCAGGAAACCTCAGTAGCACAAGGCAAGACTGGTCCAGCGCAGGTGGAACACTGCCTGTTTGACCTTCAACGCAGGTAGCCCCTTTTGGAACTGCGCTGAAATGCAGACAACCTTTGTATAGCCTACACTGAAGAACGAAACTTTTGTTTCTCTTGGTTTCCGGGTCACAGTTTGCTCAAAAATTCACAGTTTTTGCTCAAATCAGAAGCTATCAGTCAAGGACACACTAAGGGATGGAAAGGAGGATGAAAAGATATCACTAAGAGCTTATTAGAGTCCTTGTGGATCAGCTCTTCAAATCATAAACTTGCCCAGAAACTGAGCTAGAGTAGCTGCCCTCTACTTTGTATTTGAAAGATCCAAATACAGTTCGATTCAGTACTCCCTTTGTTTATGAAATGAATAGCAAAAACACAAACAACCAACAAGATACGATCCCCAGCGGAGTCGCCAATTTGTTGTTGGGAAAAGTATCCAATATGGAATGACCCTATCCCACTCTAAGGGTGATAGTACCTCAGCAACAACTGAATGCAAAGCTATTCAAGATTACTTCTTTTTGAGATGAGGGAGAGAAGAGAAGGATGATCCACTAATCGTTATCTTGCGCTAATGGTTGATCCAATCTTCACTCCTTGCTGCTTGCTCCTAGCTCCTTGCTCTTTCACCGGCCCAGCTACACAAAGATCCTGTAAAAGCACAAGAAAAGGAAACTACAAGAAGCATACATCCATAATCGATTCAGGGATTAGCATAAATCAAATATACAAGCATCAATTCACCATAGAGACACATGCATATAGAAGAACCTCAAATGCTTTATTAATAGAAGAAGCAAAGTTCTGAGAGAGTTACAACCATAATAGGCCCAATCCAACAACACCTCCCAGCAGAAAGAAATCTCCTCTTCACCTCCTTCAAGCAAATCAACCAATAGTTCTATACTCAAACCAACAACACTTCCTTGCTTGCACAAAATTCCAGCCTCTCTAGACCTCATGAGAGAGATCTATATATAGGGTTTTGGAGAAAGGATGAGTCATCTTGAGACTGGCATGAAGCTGACTAGTGTCCTCTCCCACTTCAGTTATTCTTCAGCTCTTGAGTCCACTTGGAGATTCTTGCTTCCACTTGGAGATCAAGACCCTCTTACTCATCACAAGGCGAATTCCTTGACCCAAGTGTCAGTTTGGAAGCTTCCTGGGCAATTGACACCTTGCAGAATGACTGTGACACTTGGCCAATCTCGGCCAGCGCAGGTAGCCTTCATTAGATTTGACATTCAGCGCAGGTACAGAGTGGAGTAGTTGACATTTAGCACAGATGCTCAGTGGAGCAGCTGACATGATCCATAAATAGCTTGTTTTTGAGTGTTTTCAGGTGGAGAACTGATTTTCAGTGCTGTGGTTTGTTGACCTTGTTCCTCTAAGGGTAAGAACAACATGTTTAGGGACTTTGGATCCCTCAGATTATTGACATTTCATGCTCCATGCTGTTAGGCACAAAAATGTCTATAACAGATGGCAAAGCTAACTTGCCATACTATGAACTGTCAACTTAATGAGTTTTCATGGTACATTACATCTATTCTGATTCCTTTGAGCTGCCCTGCCTCCCATGTGTTCTGTCACATCTGATCTCTCTTCTACAGATTCATCTAGTTATGTATAAGTGAGATGTTCTACTACAAGTGGGTTACCATCAAGTACAACACATGCATCATAATGCCAACATCTCCCCCTTTGGACTTGATGGAAACAATCATACCAAGTCACTCTCCCCCTTTGACATCAAGGGCAAAGCGCAGACCAAAATATTCTCTTGCTTGATATACATTTCACTGCTGATACTCCTCCTGAGTACCTGCTAAAATCTTTGATTGAGCTCCCCCTTTGTATATGTCAAGTTGTACCAATCTGTCGATGCTTCCTCTAAGTACATGATGAAATCTCTACTCTGCTGAAGAGTGTTGTTCATGCTCCCCCTGACTATAAGCAAGGTTTTCAAAAATATGTTCTACGAGAAGAACATGACTCTATCATAAATGACCTTCCTATCACCAAAGACTCATACATACATCCATCTCCCAACCAAGTGGGGATACACAAAATACCAATTGTTTATACATGATTGAAATATTACATCATCTTTCCCATGCATAGTAGGGGTACAAATTACATCATATGACCAAAAGGGATTCATCAAATGACTACAATAGATAGAGACAAACTATTACATCATGAGACTTGATATTACCTTTACATGACATTTATAACAAAGACCAAACATCTAAATAGGACCATGATAGTCATCAGCAACTATCATACACAATGTATGATCTTCTCCATAAGCATCTATCAATAGCATCTAGACCAACAACCTGTATATGTCCATAAGTCATGTTTGCATATAGATATCAATTCATCCTTTTGAACAATATTTTGCATATGACATACAAAATCATTCACATTATATCATATGTGAAAAACACCATAGTTGTCTCATCAAGATCTGCAAGATCCAAGTATCATCACTTTGGGAACATCTGCATCAATCAACATATGTCAGTATCAACCTATCATCATATAGGTAACAACTCATCATAATCATGTCTCCAACAATGCAACTTTGAGTAATCATTCATGTATCCAACACTATGTATTTTGAGCACAAGATCATTTGTCAAGACTTCTTGATATCATCAATAGCAACAATCCTCATCCACATGAGTGCCAATAACTATAGGAATCTTGCATCATAACTGATCTTTATGCATATGATGACAACAACATATGAGTGACTCATCATTAAGTAATGAAGGTTTGTATTAAAGCTTTCTACTTCTCCTTATCCTTATGAAGATCACCATGTAAGCACCATATATGCATCATCAGAGAATCAATCACAAATCTGATCTGAACATCAAATATGTAACCCCAAGAATCATATGAGATTTTGTCATGGATAGCTCATAACCATATCATAGCAAGATATATAATTTAGCCATATAAGAATCATTAACAAGGACTACTAACCATAATGCCAACAATGCATTATTAAAAGCATATGCTCCACCTAAACCTGTGCCATCTATTAACTGTCAGATCTGATCATGCATATATCAGCAAGAAGTATCAAGGCATCATCATCATCAATTTAAGATCAAAACACTTTAAAACATCTTACAAGTGTCAAGACATTTCCACACACCATCAGCAGATTGTAACCATTATCAAATAATGGACTGAATCATATCAGACCCTTTATCTGAGCTTGTCCCTAATTCTTTTGTTCAAACTAACATATACATGACTGTGTAGTAACTAACTCGCATATATAGTGACTTCCCTTTATGAAACTTGCGTATGAGATTTAGGACACTGAAGTTTTACACTTTCAGCTCCCTCTGAGTCTGTTATTTTTTATATTGTGCTGTGCCACATCTTCTGACTGTACTTCCTTCTTCTTCCATATCTTCAAGTGTGATGATGTTTTCTCCTTTTGGTATGGTGCCCATACTTTGTTCCTGCAATCATTAGCTATATGTCCAAGCTTGTTACATGCATAACATCTCACATGTTTCATATTCCTTCTGTAGCAATCAACAGCTCTGTGACCAAAAATATTGCAAGCAAAGCAATATCCCTTAAAGTACTTGGAACATCATGGTCTTTCCGTGTGATGGTATTGAACCATTCTTCTTCTGCATCTAGCTGCAACATGTCCAAGAATATGACATACATAACATTAAACATTATTCATCGGAGGAGTAAAAGATTTTCTTTAAAGAATTTCTTTCCTTGGCTGTTAATGGGGTTGTCCTCTCATCTCCTTGTTGATTATTTTAGATTTATCATTAGAATTCCTTACCTCTCCTTGTGAGCTAGATTCATCTTCAACAGATTCATAACAACCAAGGCCCGTTTTGATAGCAGGAGACCTTTTACTACTAAGAATATCATCCAATATCTTAGTACTATCTTGAAATCGTAAGAGCTTATCCTTTCCTTCTAATCTTTTATAATATTTACCTCAATCTAATGTTGCTCCTCCTTTTCCTGATACTACCGCATCATGTTTTCTTCGGCTTTTCTTCCTTCTTCCAACTAATGTCTTAGTTCAAGAACTTTGTTTTCTTTTTTTTCAAGAGCTTGGAGTAGTTATTTATTTTTCTTATTTGATTCTTCAAGAGCTTCTTTTAGCAAGAGGATCGTAGCTTCAAGACTTTCATAGTAACTGGATCTATCTTTGATTTTCTTGATTGTTGTGCTCCTTTCATTGAATTCATTTCTTAATGATGTTTCTTCATCCTGCAACTTTTGATGTTGATCTTCCTCATCCTCGAATAACTTCCTTACCTTGTTTACTTCCTCTAGTTGAGCCTTTAGTTTGGTAGCTTCTGCTTTGAAGGCACATTCCCTTTTGTTCAATATATCTTGTTGATCTCTAATTTTGTCTATAAGCCTTTTAAATTCTGCCTCTATTTGATATCTTTATTGCTTACCCATAAGAGCAAATTTAGCTGTATCACTTTCATCATCTTCAAATGGATGGATAAATGTATCACAAGAGGATAACAAATTCATACCTGATAGTTCTTTTGCTTGTTCATCCTCATTCTGAACTGATTCTGAATCTGAAGTAATTCTTCCACATATTCCCTAATCGATTCTCCCACTGTCATAGCTCTTATGAGATGTCTTCTTCTTCTTAGACACTTTCTTCTTAATATTCTTTCCCATTGATATACAGATATCCTTCAAATGATCAAGCTTCTACCAAAGGACGTGCTCTGATCCCAATTGTTGGAAATAATACTGAGAGGGGGGGGGTGAATCAGTATTATCGATCAACATAACTTTTTCATTTCCATAATCAGATTTATATACGCTACTTCAGTTAATTCAAATTGTGTGTATACGCAACTGTGTCTAATGCAACTAGCATATATCCATTAAACTTATGATTTAGTTAATCCATTAAATTGTTGATATCTAGTTAGTTAATCGATTAACAATATGAATAGCAAATAGGTGCAGTAAAATAGAACAGATCATCACACACAAGAAGCACACATGAAAACCATGATGTAAGGTGGAAACCCAATGTGGGTGAAAACCACCTGCTGCAGGTTGTCTTCAATAAGAAACTTCTTTTTTCAATATTTTTGTACTAGTGCAGTCTTATACCAATACACAGGCTTCTAACTGCAGAAGGCTACAACCTTCTCTCACTCTCCAGCTTCTCCTGGAAGGGAGCTACAACCCCCTTAGCTCTTGTACTAGCTGATCCTTTTACTAGTACGTAGGTGTCGACCTATTGAATGCTCCAACCTTCACTCATTTTCAGCTACTACTAGATGGGAGCTACCACCCCCTTAGCTCTTGTACTAGTTGATGTACTAGTACGAAGGTGCCAACCTACAGAAGGCTACAACCATCTCTTGCTTCCTCCAGGTACCACGTTTCATAAATTTTTAGACTAGATACTCATGGAACAAAACATCATAATCTGAAGGCCATGTTTCATCCAATTTTCACACTGGACCCATCAATATCATTGAAGCACACAATCAATCAACACTAGCATCATCAATATCTGAATCACCCAATACTGAATCACTGAAACCTTCTCAACAAAATGTAGTCACGAGAACACAGAGCAGAACATTGAACTCTGCGACAATATTCAGAACCAACTGTATCATCAAAAATCGTGCATCAAAGTAAATACGCTACTTGGAAGTGCTGAACCAGGGTGTATATGCAACTTCATCAAAGCAAACCAGTGTATATGTCATTAATTACTTATAACTTCGGTGCAGTTGCTGACTTCATGGATACCCAGATCATTACATATACAAAGATAATACGTATGTTAGCAACCAGATCTAGTTCATCAAATCACATAAAGATAATTCATTCTGATCCTGATCCATTATAGATCTCATCCATCAACACTAAAGCTAAACATAATCAATTAATCTGAATATGCAGAACATTGACACAAGTAAACAGTCATCATAACTCATCAATAACTAAAAACACCTGTAACTTTAAACATCATAGCTCATATGTTATACGCTACTTAGATGTATCTAACCTGCGTATGTACATGCTTTTATCATAGTCAACCGGCGTATATGTCTATATATATTCATTTGTTATTTGTAGCTATTCCAAACTTGAGTTATACCCAGATCATAACATTTATAGAACATTACATGCGTTAGTATATAGACCTAGAGTAAACAAGATCAAACCATATAGAGATGATTCATTCAAAGGCATTAGATACTGATCTATCCTTAGATCTTGTTCTCCATCAACCACTGAGATTCCTCCTTAGCTTCGATCAAGCAAAGCATCATGAACCCATAACCTGCAACTGGATCTCATCCTTCATCAAACATTCAAGACTTTCTCAATGCCTTTACCTAGTGATATTCTTCTCCTTTTATAGTCTTAGGCCTTGCTCAACACCATGGTCCAAAACCATTTAGAACCAATAATAGGGACCCAATACCTAGGTTCAACACTTCAGATGCAATATCGAGGTCCAAAACCATAGGTATAAATACCATGGACCCAACAATAAGCTTTCCCACATGTACGCGCTTTTCCATGCATGAAAATGCATGCATACGCATATGTGACTTTTGATCAGCAATCCCGCGTGTATACGTGCCTTTGTATATAGTGAACCTGCATGTATAACCTACGTTTATACACTACTTGCTATATAGTGAACCTGCGTATATACGCGACTTGGTATATAGTGAACATGCATGTGTACATGACTTGGTATATAGTGAACCTGCGTATATACTTTTCTTTCTTCATTCTTTATAGTCTGATCATCAATTATTTGCTACTGACCTGCTACACTATGATCTTTCATTTGTGTGAGTTTCCATCAAGGACAAAACTTGTATCATAATGCCAACAACTTTGTATGAGGTGAAGAGGGCTTTCATGCTGGGAGTATGGCGCTGGGTCAGACAAAGTGGTTGTAATTCTCTCTTCTACTACTTATATCAATAAAGCTATTTGAGCTTTCCTCCATATTCTTGTGTATCTCTGAATATTTTGTTGATATATGAATTTGTATGGTCAATATATATATGATCCTATATTGTTTACAATGATAGATCTCTATGCTTTGATGGTATTATGCTTCTTTGACTCCACAGGTGCTCTTTGAAGTGAGACAAGTAAGGAAGGAGTGGCGAGATTCTATCAAAGGGAAAGGAAACAAGCAAGGAGCCAAGCAAAAGACTAAGGTTGGTAATCTATGCTTCTTTCTCATCTATCTCTCATAAAGAAAAACACAAGTGACTTTAGTTTGTTTGCTTCTAAGATAGCTACCCATCTTAGTCGGACTAGCAGCTCTGAATAGACACTAGTTTTCCGGATAACAAAATGGTGACTCCACTGGGGAGCGAATAGTCTGATTGCTTGTCTCCATTTGTTTTCTTCATAAAATATAGGCAGAGCCTGAAGTTAAGCCAGCTAGCCTTCGAACTGCATTTTCTATGCAAGTGCAAAGTAGATCAATGCTGCTTCAGTCAAACTCTAGGTTTGTTTATGAACTAAACAATTGACTTGCAAACATCCTAAGTGCCATAGAGGTAGCTCAAGTAACCTCATTAGATCATCCCCTATACTTTGTATTTACCAACTATCATCAGCTCTGCCTAAATCCGTGAACTAAGTTGCAAACTATGACCAAAAACCAAGTTAAAATCTCGTCCTTGGACCATCGCACTGTCTCCTTTCGGAAGACTGGATGCATCACACCTCCCATGTGTAGTAGGTGGGATGCATCCCTGTTTCCCTGTGTTACAAGTGCGATGATCACCTAAGACTGTTTCTTCCTCCAGATTTTGGTTTTTTCTTCACTGTCTTTAGCTTTGTTCAGGATTTTTGCTATCTGTGATCAATAGACCACTATTGAAACCCCCTTCCTTTGCATTATTCAGCCTCTATTGTACAGAGAACTGTGAATACTTTTATGTATTTTTCACCATTTACAGTTCTCCTTTACAAAATAGTAGCTTAATTGAACTATCGTCTTTTGATTTGAGAGTGTCGCAAGTGTCTTTTTCAGTCAAAGAAAAGAATCCTTCTCTTTTTCATAGTTGATTACACTGTTACTCTTGTATTTGATATGAATTAATAGTATTTCAAGTCTCGAAATTAGTTTTCAATTCAAAATCACAAAGTGTCATCTTGTCTTCCTTTCGTTTTTTGAAAAGACAATCGCTAGTATTGTCACCTTGAAAGAAGAAATAATTCAAATTTTCATTGAGCTTTCTTTTTGTCATTCACACATTAAGAAAGCGGAAAACAAATACACGCATGTGCATTTGCATTTAGACTGCTTTTTTATTTTGATTTAGGACAGTGAATCTAGTGTGTGCTCTCTGCTCTATGTTGAAAGGAATTTGCTTCTCCTTCCTTAGTAGCTAGTATTTTCATTGCAAAAAGAAGAGTAAACGTATGTTTATCATCTTACATTGCATATTTAGGAGTTGTATATCTACATCATGTGGTGAACCTTAAAGGAAAACTTCTTAAGAAAAATCAACTGTAAAATAAATTCAATGAACATAAAAATGCTTTGGAACCTAACGCACAACATCTAGAAGTCTAGGCTAAAGATGTATTCCAGCTTCGTAAAGCCTGGTAACTGTCGCTTTCATCGTAGGTTGGGTGATTCCTCATCTTTGAGATGACAAGTACTAGTACGGACTTGTGCTTCCACGTACCATCAAGTATATATTGGGAGACCACAATAGGCTATATCCTTTATCCTTAGGAAGCCGTGTCTGCTGCCCTATCGATCGCAAAGCACTGAACACAACATTCGGGGAAGATTGACTACCATACCGTAAAAATTATTTTGAAGTTTTGCAATTGGTTTGGTAATCCCTCTGTCTAGATTTCTAGAGTAGTCTCTTTCATTCCTTTTTAGACTCCTTAGAGGAAAAGGTCCATCTATGAACTTGTCACTTCAGGCTCATTAAAAATCGAAGGTGACTAGAGGCATATTTAGCTTTTTCTCGACTCTTAAAAATTAAAAAAGCAAGTTGTGTCAAAGCATCCAAAATTAATTTAATTCGGAATAACATTTTCCCCTCCTATTTTGAGTTCATCAAATAATCCACAATCGTGGAAGAAAGTTAATCAAAACCTTGTCGTTCGTAGAGACTAACGAGTCAACTGTCTTTGACTTCATAAATGAAACCATTTCGAGCCAAGTGAACTCGTTTAACTGGGTCAAAGTCTCCTAGTTTGTTTGAAACTCGTGTTTCAACATCCTCTGAGACTCCAGTTCTCCAACCATTTCTGGTACCCCTTCCTCTACAGAAGAAGTTTGGCAATTACAAGAGGACATTATAACTAATCCTAGTGTAATAGTAAACACTTCTATTCCTGAACCAGCTCCATGTAGAGTTGATTCGGAAGGTGTTACCCCTCTAATATCTATCGCTACAGAATCTATACCTTCTTCAGAAAAAGAAATATTTGACGGACCTGATGGTCTACCTCTTCCACCTGGATTGATTGCTATAGAAGAGATTACAGAGGATCTTACATCTAGTACTCCATCACATTTCAGAATAGGGATCCACCTACATCCTTTTGCTTCAGAGGTTAATACCACTTCATCGCAAGTTCCTGTAGAATCGCTAGGAAGTCTTTTGGATATACTCGATATGTCTGGACAACCATCGACATATAGGACTGTGTCATCCGATACAGTGATAGCAGAACCTCCTGCCACCACTCTGATGATGTTCGTTGGCATACCATCTATCCCAACTAGCTCTCAACCTCTAGAGGGAGTCCACCGAGGGACTGTTTCGACAATATGGTCTGTTCCCATTTGTTCATCCGAAATGATATCTGGAATTCCTTATGTTGAGTCTTAGCAAATTGATCCTTCATAATAGTATCAATTTGGGCAGTCCAGTCTCCAAAGGCTGATATTTCCTGTGAGCACTGGATTGCTGCCATATGGGGGGCAGTATGCCTTTTCGTTGTTCCCTCCGGGAGAACAACCATATGAGAGTTCAGAACCGAATTCGGGTCAAATTGGAATCACATCCAGTGGTTGGGTGACAATACTGCCTCAACAACCAAGAGTTGTATACTCAAAGCAACCAAGTCTACTTGTGTCGAATATCGCCACTACACCAGCTATTGTGACAGTGTCTCAAGTACAAGTGTTGCTTGTTGTATGGCAACCTCAAGTTTCTCAGGTCGTAATATAACAACATCTTGTCTCCATGATGCAACTGAAATAACCAGTTGGTGGCTCCTTAACTGGAGCGACTCAGACTCAAATGGGTACTATTACCCCTCATCTTGGTCAAACATCCAGTATTGGGCAACAACAAATGGATTCATAACCATGGCTGGTGCAACATCAACAACCGCAATTATGGCAAGTGTACCAAG
The DNA here is from genome assembly GCA_031772625.1 of Pinus tabuliformis. NCBI lineage: Eukaryota > Viridiplantae > Streptophyta > Pinopsida > Pinales > Pinaceae > Pinus > Pinus tabuliformis. The sequence continues at coordinate 1,309,136,586 of CM062805.1, read as the reverse complement.
GACCTGAGCAACAAAACTTTGCAAGTAATGGGCAGCCGTATATTCAAAATAGTTATCATAAATCATCCCAAATTGGTTATGCATAGAAACCTTATCAGAGTTATCAACATCAAATGCATTATGCTGGTACGCAAGGATCCACTTCTCAGGCAATCCCATCTTATCCTGGGTATGCTTCGCCGAACCTGAATCAATAGTTTCCCTTCATGGTGACTTTAGAGCTACTAGATCTAAATCGACCAATAAATGATCTAATTGCTCATGCCCCTTGGTGGCCAGCGATTCCTCATAAACTTCTATCAGATATTCCTAAATTTAATGGAAATCCGGGTGAAGATCCGTCGAATCATGTGATGACCTTTCATCAATGGTGTTCCTCCAACACTCTAAATGATGATTCGATTAGGTTTCACCTTTTTCAACAAACATTGACTGGTCCAGCAGCAAAATGGTACATCGAATTGCCTAGAGCTTCGTTTGATAACTTCGGTGCCCTTGTCGCCACCTTTTTAACCCATTTTCAGTTACCAATAAGGTACAAAATAGAAACAGAGCTTCTTACCAATTTCAAGTAGATGATAGCCACTCACATATCTGATCATATTCATGAGTGGCAATGTCATCGTAGAATGGTAATAACATATGTTCCTGATCATCTACTAGCTGAATGGTTTATTAAGTCATTGTTACCTTCTATTACAGAAGATGTAGCAAAAGGGAGGAGTTGTCACCGAAGAGCAAGTCATTGCTCGTGCACATATCTATACATGATCTATACTCAGTCTCACACACTCTATGACAAAATCCATGATGCTCCCATACCAGAATTTTCCGTTATTCCTCCTCCTAAATCAAACAAAGACTCTCATGACGGTGATAGCATGATAGGTACGAAAAGCATGAAATCGACAAAGGCTACATCTAAGAAAGCCCGTAAGATTTATGGTCAAAATGCAAATGAGGAACTTCTAGCCTGAGAGGTTAATGTTGTGTCGACCGACAAAAGCAAAGAACCAAAGCAATAAGGGGGAAAGAAGAAAGGGAAGAGAAAAAAGAAGAAACAAGATGATTCGTCTCCTGAAAAATCTTCTGCAAACCCCTTTGGGCAAAAGAAACCTACTCAGCCATGCCTCATATGCGATGAGGATCATTGGACGAGAGATTTTCCATATAAAGCTGAAGTTAAGGAAATCCTTAAGAATTAAAAAATCTCAGCAGTATTGACTGATCCGTTTCCAAACCCAAGAACCAAATTGGTTTCTAGCGAAAATTCATCCCCATCCCAAGCACTTATGTTGTCCATTTCAAAACAGCAAAATGATGCTTTGATATCAACAAGGAATAAAGATTATGGGAATCCATAGCTGTCGAACAACACGGCTACTGATCAACCTAGTAGTTTGACGACAACTTCGACCAAAGTTATGCCGTCCATCATTCCTGAGCTAACGATAAAGCCACCAAAAGGAGTAGTACACAAATTCACATTTAATCCTCATGTGAGAGCGACACAGAATTATAATATAGTAGAGGACCTGGCCCAATTTCCATCCGCTATGTCGACACTTGAGGTACTGCAAAATTGCCCCTCCCAAAAGCAATCTCTATTATTAGGAATAGGTGGGATTGACCCAGCAAATTCCAATCTTGTGGCCTTTAATCATAAAGGATATGAACCTCAATTACCAGCTCAACTCGCTTTCCTCATTCAAGTGAAAGCCCTCAACAAAATTGTTCATCGAAAAATTATTTATGAGGATCATCTACATGTATTATGTCAATGAGTTGTTGGGAAAATTTAGGATCAACACCCTTGTCACGATCATCAACGACGTTAAAAGCATTTGATGGATGAACATACACTCCATACGGGATTTTGACTAACTTACATGATGAAATGGGGGCCAAAATAGTAGAAATTGATGTTGAAGTTATCAATGGAAATCATGATTATAACATCCTACTGGGAAGGCCTTAGATTTATGCTATGGCTGTTGTTCTGTCAATGTACTTCAGAAAGATTGCATTTCCTTTTGAATGAGGAATTATAATCGTTGACCAACAAAATTTTCTCCCCAACAGTTCACAAGTTACGGGAAGCATCCTGATGATCCACAGAAGCTCTCAGTTGCTTCAAAATATTAGAGTAGGCCTGCTAAAAGACCCTACATTGATGGGTGCTTTTGCCCTACTACCTCCAAACAACTTGGTGGAAGTGGCATTGGTGGGAACCTACAATATGGTATCTTCCATTCAAAAGATATCCGAACACGATGTTAGAATGGATCATCACCAGGTATTGCCTCCAAGCCCAATAGAAATATTGTAGCAATCAATTTTCTCGGCATGGGAGGCAAAATCAAATGAACGCTCATCTAGCATTTGGGTGATAGGTCAAAGGAGTATGGTACCTCTTCAGATCCTTGGCTGCATGTACCTTTTATAGATGAAGGAATTTTTCAGTCAATGATCATAGAGGAGGCACCATGGGAAGATTACCACCATCATTCCCATCTTCTGGATTACAATGAAGATTACTCCAGCGACCTTAATCATCCATCAGTTTTTGATTTTCTATCAAATACTATAAATACAGTGGATTCCGAGTGCAATCTATCTAATATTGAAGAAACTATCACCATAAATATCTCGACCAAACGAGATGTTGTAGAGAATATTCATGTCAGCAAATCTTGTTCTTCTTCAGAACTGGAAGTATATTACACTCTCTTTTGTAAATTTAGAGATGTCTTTGCATGGTCATATGAAGAAATCCTAGGCATTGACTCAAGCATAGTTTAACACAAAATTAATATGTATCCAAATGTCAAACCAGTAAGACAACGACTTCGACAGGTGCACCTAAAGAAAGTCGTTACCATCAAGGCAGAAGTTGAAAAACTTCTCCATGTTGGTGTCATTTACGTGGTTCCTCTAACTGATTGGGTGTCGAACATTGTTCCTGTGATGAAAAAGCAAGGAACGATTAGAGTGTGTGTTGATTACATGGATGTAAATCAAGCTTCTCCAAAGGACAACTACCCTACACCCTTCATCGACTAGATAATTGATGAATGTGCCGGATGTGAAATCTTTTCATTTATGGATGGATTTTTCAAGTATAATCAAATAAATATCTGCCCTCAGGACCAGTCAAAGACTGCATTTATTTGTCCATGGGGCACATTCGCGTATCGTAAGCTACCTTTTGGTTTAAAGAACGTAGGGGGAACTTTTGAAAGGGTAATGAATTATGCCTTCCATGACATCAAGAACATCATTCAACCATACCTCGACAATCTTTCGGCTCATTCGAGAAAGTGGACCAATCATCCACAGCATTTGAGAGCAATATTTCTACATTTCCAACACTACAAAATAAGACTCAATCCACACAAGTGTGTGTTTTGTGTTAGTTCTAGTCGTTTACTTGGCTTTGTAGTTTCAAAGGATGGAATTCGCCTCGACCTGTGCATGGTTCAAGCAATCATCGATTTGCCTCCACGTTCAAATTTTCTTCAGATTCAGAAACTCTAAGGGAAAGAAATTTTTCTGAGGAGGTTCATTCCAAATTATTCCGAGCTTGCTAAAGGTTATACGCGTTTTTTGAAACAAGAAGTACCCTTCAATTAGGACCAGGTTGCGCAAGCTTCCTTTGATGCTCTAAAGGAATCTCTAATAAAAGCATCATTAATGTACGCGCTTGATTATCAAAGAGACTTTAACCTGTATCTGGCTGCAGCAGACACGACCATTGCAATGGTTTTAGTTCAAGAAGACAATGCAATCAAACATCCTGTTTATTATTTAAGTCGAAACTTAAATGATACAGAAAGAAGGTACTCCTATGTTAAAAAGCTGGCTCTCGCAGCTGTTCAAGCAATACAGAGATTTCGACACTATGTTCTGTTTCGAAAAACTCCTATTTTATTAGATTGCAACCCCGTGACTTACATCTTGTCACGACAGTTGCTTGGGGGAAATATTTGAAGTGGATAGAAATTTTGCAAGAGTTTAATCTAGAATTCGTAAAATCCAAATAAAAGAAAGCTCTAATTTTCGCAGATTTACTATGTGATTTCCCATCATCGTCCAACAATTCAACATCCAATGCAACAATCGTGGATGAATATTTGTTTCTAATATCTTCAAGTGATCCATGATATGGAGATATAATCATTTATCTCTAAACCCAAAGATATAGGTCTAACACCTCTCGCTCAGAGCAACAACGTAATCGATACCAAGCAAAAGACTACATGATCGTCGGTGATACACTTTAGGTGATACACTTTACTGTCATGGGGTCGATAAAGTTCTGCGAAGGTGCCTCACCCATGAGGGGACCGAAAAAGTCCTGAATGATTGTCATTCAGGTGCATGTGGGGGGCATCAATCTGGTTATGCTATTGCAGAAAAGATTTTTATGAGTAGGATACTTCTGGCCAACAATGTTCAAAGATTGCATAACTGTAGTCAGGAGTTGCCATGCTTGTCAAATCTTTGACCGCAAACCAGAATACCACCCGCACCTCTGCAGCTAGTAGTTGCTGTTGGGACATTCACCAAATGGGGCATAGATTTCATGCAATGTAACCCCACCTCAGCCGCAAGGCATGGGTATATCATAGTTGCAGTTGACTATTTTACGAAATGGGCCGAGGCGATGCCTACATTAAACAACAATGACGAAATGGCCGCTCTTTTCTTTTTCAATCATGTAGTCTCCACGTTTGGTTTTCCACAAGCTATAGTCACAGATCATGGATCACATTTTTGCAATCATATGATGGTTGAATTGGCTACCAAATTAGGACTGTCCCACGACAACTCTACTCCATATTATCCGCAAGCTAACGGACAAGTTGAGGCGATCAACAAAGTCTTGAAACACATGCTATAAAGGATGATTGGAGTCCACAAACGGAGTTGGCACCTAATCCTATACTCAGGCTTGTGGACATATGGACATCGGTGAGAAATGCGACTGGGTTTACACCCTTTCAGCTGGTGTATGGCCTGGAAGCAATCTTACGAGTTCAGTGTGAAATTTCGTCTCTCAAGCTCGCAGTTGACCTCCTCCCTGGAACTTCAGAGGAAGAGGATCATTTCTTAGATTTAATTCGACTAGATGAAACCCATCGTGACGCCGCCTTGGCTAACGAAGCACATAATAAAAGAGTCAAAGAACAATTTGACAAGAACGTCAAACCCCGCGTTTTCTCAGAAGGTGACCTGGTCTTGCTTTATGATCAGGAATCTGATAAATTGGGAGCAGGTAAGTTCCAATCTTTGTCGATGGGTCCCTGAATTGTTAAGCGTGTATTATAAAAAGGAGCCTATGAGCTAGTCAATTATGACGGGATTCCACTATCGCAACCCCAAAACGGGTTGTACCTTAAGCGTTACTATGCTTGACTCGGCATGGTAACCTCTTCATATGCTTTTGTTAAATTTTTGTTTTCGTCAAGAGTGATCGTTTCGGTTAGGTAATCCACTTTTTCATTTTTTTGCAGATGTTGAACCTATTGGAATCATTTTTTGGATACGTTGATGGAGCAAGTCGTAGTACGTGGAACCTATCTTTTGTAGCTTGGGCCATCTTTGATCTAAGTGGTGAATTAGTGAGTTTCAAAGGGGTGTGTATTGGTCGATCAACGAACAACATTTCTGAATATAACATGTTGATAGAGCTCCTCTTGGATGCCATCACGCATGGCATATGCAAACTTGTCATCAGGCTAGACTCACAACCTGTCATTCTACAGCTTACCATCATCTATTCTGTTCAGAATCCCGCTGTCTATCGTATCTTACTAAGGGTCAAGATTTTGGAAAGGCAGTTTGATTCTATTCAATATCAACATATTTCGAGAAACTTAAACACATTAACTGATTCATTAGAAAATTATGTGTTAGATGGATATTTGTAACATTTGTAAAATGAAATCATTTCAACAATAATTGCATCAAGATCATATAACTTAACCAAAATAAAACTCCAAAAATAAAAAATATATATAGTTGTTTATAGTTTGTACATAGTGTTCTGTGTCGAGGAAAAAATCAGTCATATGACCCAAAAACTCAAAATGCAAGGGGGCACCCTAATCTAATGGCACTGGTGATAACTAGTCACCGCTTGTCCAATCATGCATAAGAGCCTAGTCCATCGGCTCGATATGCCAGTAGTATGGCGCTGTAATATGAGAGGCAGCTCATTGATCCTCACATATAGAATACCGAGGGTGATACCCTCGATCTGATACTACAACACTGCAAGGGTCTCAGATACATCCAGATCACGAAGGATGGCCGTCCCAACAACCTCTCCTACTGGAATGACAACTGCTGCTCTTGGGCGCACTGTTGATCACACCAGCCCAATATCTGGATGAGCACATGAGTTTTGATTAGTCTTGATAAACATTTGAAAAGCACAAGAACATTATAAAATCAATAAATAGAGATATGGTTAGATATTTTTACCTATAACACCCCACTGCTCGCCGGCCGGCAGCACCAAATCCGGGTCACCCCGGAAATCCATCCCAGCATATGGATACTCAGCATAGAGCACCTGCTGACGGTTGAACCACTCGAAGAAATCATCAGAGAATGAAACTTGCGATTTACTAGCATATCTGGCCATAAGCTCGACCCATATCTGCATCTGTGGCTCAGTCGGTGGTGGTAGACCAAGTGAGATGTATTGTGGCTGCATCAATGGGATCCTCTCCAAGGCGAAAATGGTCAAAATAAAACCATAGCTAAAGTTCTTAGATCTTCCACTTTTCACCTTGGTAAGTTGTTCTTTGATCACTGGAAGTACTGCATCACACCAATTGAATACCTTGGGTTTCAGACATTCCAAGGCGTACGACATATAGGACCTGTTATCCAAGTGAAGGGCCATGCTACCAACCAGTCTAGCAAAGGTGAATAAAATAGTCCTCAAGGACCAGTCTGTGACATCTCAGATTCTGATCTTGTCGTCCCCGCTTGGCTGAGATCCTTCTCTATAGTATCAGTGAATATAATCCCTCACAGATCTGTCCCCACGAGCAGAACCTGATAATGAGAGAGGGGCACCAAGGCTCGATAAACCGATCAAAATGTAGATGTCCTCAATAGTCATGGGGATGGATTTTCCTCATATCTGGAACACCTGGTTGGTAGGATCCCATGCATCGAGGAAATATTGCAACAAGTTGATTTGTTGCCTCATGCTAGATATGCAAAATAACTTGAGCTAGCCACAGTTCTGCAATGTAGTTACCATACCGGATCATGTAAAGAAACCATGTCCTCTTCTTCATGCTCTCATTCACATCATGTAACAACCATTTTTTCTCCGATGAATCTCTGAAAAATAAACAAGAGAAGAATTACGATCCTGATTTTGCAAAATACAAAAAAAATTTCCACGAAAAAATAGTGCAAAAGTTTTCCTCCTTGCACCCATCACACCCTACCTATGTACCAGGTGAGATGAATACTAACTAGCCAGTGGACAGCCTAGGATGGATCACACATTTCAATGTATACTAGGTGCGTTGGGGGCAAAACGAAATGTTCAAACCCTAGGGGCCCAGAAAAGCAGGAAAACATGCTCAAAATTCAAAAAGGAAAGAATGCAATTGAAGAGATCAGGTTTAGCTCCTACCTTGTCCAGACAGCACCGAAAATCGCCCACAAAATCTCCCAGAATCCGCTGATGAAAATCAAGGGGGAAAACACCTCCAGAGATCCAACAATCAAAACTCCGAATGAAATGGTAAAAGCAGGGGTAAAAAACTATTTTTAAGTTACTTTTCACGTAATTTAAGTAGGGTATTAGTTTTTAAACTCATTTTTCAAGCATATGTCCTCATTTCTAATCAATTTTATGGAGCAATTGAACAGGTAGTACGACCATCGAAAGAAATTAGTGTTAACGGTGAATCGAATATCAATGACCATTATCATGAGCAATTTTACGCGAAATTCAAGCTCCTTAAAAAATAAACCTAACAATCAGCATATGTTCCACCGGAGTTTAAGCTCATTAAAAATGAACTAACCTTCAGTAAATAACCAATGAAATCATATTATTATCATCTTTTGAGCATTGGTCGTGTTCTTACCATCACCTCCACTATTTTTCAGCTGATCATACGCCTCCATTTGATTGTTTACCCCTTTTGACGAACAACTGTGATGAGTGATCCTATTATCCACCTTCTTTACACTGTCGTGATTGAAAGGTTCCAAAAATTACTTGGAACCAGCTACTATCTGAAACATCACTCGTTCCTCAAAAAATGAGTCTCCTTTAAGCTCTTTTCATCTGACTCGTAAAATATGAAAAGATTGCCGAGAAATTGGACTCTCCAGCTCGTTAAAGTGATTGGAAGTGCCATCCCTCTTCTAGATTTTAATCTCTTTGGACCCGAGGGATTATTACACAAAAATATCAAGCGTTTGTCTTGTTCGACTCATTAAAACTATCGAAAAGTCATCCCTTTCACATTGTTTTATACTTTTTCGGACTTAAGGGATTATATTACGAAAAATGAATGTTGGAGTTTCCTTTCTGTCTCTTTTCAGACTCTCTAAAATTGAAAAGAACTGAGTTATCCTTGTTGTTAAACTCCTTAAACAAATAGTGACAAACTTTTCCATTCAGACAAGAGTGAGTCCCACTATTGCTAGGCTCATTAAAACATAGTGATGGGTTTGCCCGAAGGGAAAATTATAGAACAATCATATGTTATCGTCCTCAAGCTTGACAAAAATAAAGAGGTACTGGTCAGAAATGACAGGGGAAAATTGGGAAGAAAACTTGAAGAAACTTTATTGGTAGCAGGTCACTCTTGAACATGACACTTTCACTCCATCACCATGATTGAGTCAGGTTGGGTTATTTCATTCACCAGTAATATGACCATTGGTCCACCGTACCACCCACTTTTGGGGTTAATGCTACCAATCCATTTCAGTGTTTCCCATATGTTCAAGAGAAGTCGCTCAGAGAATTCACCAACCCAGATTGTGTCTCATTCACTGCAATACCTTCACGCTTCATTCTTTCATGACCGCCACCTTGAAGTCATAGATGTGGGATTCATTAATGCCCTCCTACGACAGGTCACTTCTTGTCAACATCAGCTCATTACCTAAGAAGTCGACCAAGGAAGAACACTTTCAGTACTTTGAAGCTTGCATGCCTCAATAGCAATTTTCTCACTTCGGGCGATAAGTTTACATTAATGTCCTTCAACTGAAATATTTTGCGTGGTGTTCGACATCAAGTCATGTATTCACACCACGTGAATTGTACTATAGTACCTTGTGGGTCATCATCATCATCGGTGATTCCTCTCGCGCTTGTTAACAACTTAATCATTCGCTGGTAATCAGGGGATGTCTTTCCATGTTTGACCTCAAAACATCTTTTCACATGGACTGAATTGTACTTTTGGGCGAATATTGAATGAGTTTTGAAGACCTCGGATCTAGTTTCATCGATCCGGGCTACAATATATTCAGGAAAATAAAGACATCAAATGTACATCATTGCTGCAGAGATAATTGTCCAAACTAAGGGATGGTGGCTCTACCGGAATCATCAGTCTGTACACAGACAGTTGTCTGTCCTATATACATGAAAATGAATTTATAAAGCTGAGCATGGGAATTCCCGCTTCAGCTAGAACATGAAAATATTATGAAGATAATGTATTGTACTATATCTTATTACAGGTTACATTCGAGTTCGAAAAACCTTGGATCCTCATTATAAAGCATTTCACTCGACATCAAAAAGATTTACGACCTCATGCTTTATGGGGAAACTGTTATAGACATATTTGGGCACTGCAACCCCAATCATATATATCCATAAACCAAAGGATTCTAGGTCCCTAAAATTTTTGTTTCATACCCTAAAGGAGTAAGGTCATCTGATTACATCATCTCCCAAAAGTTCTCCATGAAAAAATAATTAGAACTCATTAAAGAAAGACCATAGAGACTGCTCAGTGCTAAGCGTGCGATGCATCTCACCTACCACATGAAAAAAGTGCGATGCATAGTGGAAAGCCCTTCTGTAGGGTGTGATGAGTGAGAGCAGACAAATGGAAAAAGAAGTTTGCTAGGTGGAGACCCTGAGAATCTTCTAGAATCTGCTCATTTGGCACTTGCCTCTCTGAATTCACCCAAGGATGAGTAACAGATCACTAAATCTCCAAGTGGAACCAAGAACTATTAGAGAGATCGCACTAACCAAAATCCCAGAAGCTGACTCACCCCCCTACAAACATCTATATATGGATCCCTCATCCCAGAGATCCAAAGGCTATAATTTTGTAATTTGCAAGGAAGTGTTGTTGGTTTCTCTTTGAAGACATTGTTTGGTGATCTTGCTTTGTATGAGGTGAAGAGGGCTTTCATGCTGGGAGGATGGCGTTGGGTTAGACCAAGTGGTTGTAATTCTCTCTTCTACTACTTCTATCGATAAAGCTATTTGAGTTTTCCTCCATATTCTTGTGTATCTCTGAATATTCTGTTGATATATGAATTTGTATGGTCAATATATATCTGATCCTATATTTTTTATAGTGATAGATCTCTATGCTTTGATGGTATTATGCTAGTTTGACTCCACAGGTGCTCTTTAAAGTGGGACAAGTAAGGAAGGAGTGGCGAGATTCTGTCAAAGGGGAAAGGAAACAAGCAAGGAGCCAAGCAAAATATTGAGGTTAGTACTCTCTACTTCGTTCTCATCTATCTCCTATAAAGGAAAACACAAGTGACTTTAGTTTGTTTGTTTCTAAGATAGCTACCCATCTTAGTGGGACTAGTAGCTCTGAATAGCCACTAGTTTTCCTGATAACAATGTTGTGCCCCTGCTTCTTGTTAATCTCTATTTTTGCATGAACGTTTTCTTTTATTTTGCATGGAAAGCATAGAAAACGGGACAAGTTATGAGATAAAAGATGGTGTACAATTCCTCCAAATAATGAGGAATGATGACGTGCCAACTCAATACTTGATATGTGATTTTTATCTGTATGGGTATCTAGTGTGGTTGGATAGAGATTTCAACCCGATTTCATATGTAGGGGACATTAATTTAAGGGCCCTCACCTCTTACGCTTTCAATCAGATCCATTGGCAGAAGGCTTTTAACACTTTTGAATCCAATCAAGTTACAAAGGCATTTATTGTAAGAGGAGAACATAAGACATCAATCACAATGTTCACTAAGCACAACAACATTTTGGGAATCAATGGGGAACAGAGATAGGATGCTGAGGACACAAAGATGGTGCCTTGATATTTGTGTCAAACATTTAACTACTTTTCAAAATGAGGCCCTTGATTAGTGTCAGAAAAGGTTGATGATGTAACCTACAGCTGTCTGGAACAAGGAACCTTTTGGGGCACCAAATTTTGCACGAATGCTCACCAGAGTACCCAGATATGTGGCATATGTCCAAACAGGTGGCATCTGGTGGATGGGATCCAGTTTTACTTTCATATTATTTGGTTTCCTGCAAAAATCTACACTCGAGCGTATGATGTCCCAACAGATTGGTGGAAGGATGTTCTCCTTTCGGATGGGTTTAAAGTTACAGCAACAGAGATGGCCTTCGAATATGATCTCGCCCAGCTTCATGAAACTTACAGTCTGTAGAATCCAGACCTGCAGAGGTGGTGGACTACATTAGGACATGCAGAAGACTAGTTGGGGGGAGATGTTGGGCACCGAATCTGGCTATCTTTCTGCCCATTTTTATCATCCCTTTTAACCCTTTTTGTACTTATTTACCCATGTTTCTATGCTAAAATTATAAGGTAAATACCCCTAACTTGTCTGATTGGAATATTTTAATTAAGGAAGTCAATTCATGGAGTCTTATCTATTGGTAGAATTGAATTGAATGTTTGACCGCAACTTGGAGAATAAGAACCCTCGCTTCAGCATTTCACAACAGATCTGGTAATAGCTAGCCCTAAGAAGGCCGCTCAGCTAGATTCATGATTCCCTAGAACTATTCTTGGGCCTTTTTGCTATCTCGGTTATTTGGTGTTGGTGCCATTCCAACTGATGTATATTTCTGCATATGCGGTTACCTTGTTCCAGGGAGACATGTTATACTCGTGTGCTATGTATAAAAGAGAGATTGTTCCTGTAAATAGGGGTTCTCGCATCGATATTGTAATCACCTATTACATATTAATAAAGTATCACTTGTTTTGTTGTTCCAATCTTCTCCATGACTAACGCACCCTGATCAGAGAGTTGGGCCCACTCTTCTATTGAGGTGTTGCATCTTTGTGTGTGTGTTATTTATTATTTTATGCTTGCTGTTATAGTTATTTACTATTTATGATTATTTTTGGAACTCTGTAGTTAATTTAATCTTACAACCATGCTTTCAATCTTAACCACGAACCCTTGGTCAGAACATATTGTGCTTTGCCCCTCCATATGCCTTGGATGTTTCCTTGAAAGGATACACACAAAAATTGATAAACTAATGTCAGAATAGGGTGAATAAATCGTTCATACCTAGACACCAACACAAACCACTGACTTTATATGCTTCCTATTGATCCTTTTGGTGACAACATCTTATGTCAATACCCATGTCACACATTTCTTGGCACACTATAATAGAATATGGCCTATTGGTCGTTGACTAAATCAATCTTGTGCATCAGAGTATGACATATTAGCCTATGGTATCTATTGTATGAGTGCCTTAGGTCTTATTCCCTTTTGTCATCTTAAGTTATAGACCCTCAATGTTGTGATGAGTGAGGCTTTACTACCTTAAAAATCAATGCAACGATGAATAGCCAACAACAACAGAATGATGAGAATAAGATACAACCTTATGGTTAAATAACTACGAAAAAAAGTAGCTAGTGCCTAGTGGTGTTGCTAACCAAACATATGCTTTTATATTAGAATATTGAGAATGATATCATAGCTTCAAGAGTTTCTGTCTCTTTAAAGTTTTTCTTGAGAATTAAAAATTAGACCTACACAACATTTCTTGTTCATTTAGAAAAAAAAAATATAAGCCTTCCACAGTTATATCCCAACAATTATATTTTCTTTAACACTTGGTAGAATGATCCAAAAATCATCTACAAATCAAACTCAATGATGCACGAGTAATTTCTATTTAATGCTCAACTAGGGTGGTTATGGAGAATGAACAATTTGACTAGATTCTATCTAGGGTGATTTTGGAAGATCATCAAAATCTAGTTTCCCTTGAAACCCTCAATCTCGTCTTAGAACTAATATACCATAAACCCTCAAGCTAGTAAGGAAAAAATGTCTGATACCATAGTAAGTTCATAAACATAAAAAAATTAATAGATCTAGCATGCTTTAGTGTTCTAATTAAAATGTTTGGAATAAGAAACACTAAAAACAAAAGAGATATGAAAATGCACCCTCTTAACTGTATTAATAACTATAAAATTGATACATGCCCATAAAAATAATATTGGAGCCCCTTCCAATGGCATCCATGACTACTCAACAAAATACTAATATAAGACACTGAAGAGGTTTTGCATAAGCAAATATTAGTCTTGATGAGCACAAAGAATAGTTATTCTTTTGTAGGTTGAGCTTAGAGCTGGAGCTAGTAGTTGTAATAGTTTATTTATTCAACTGATTAATTTAAAGAGGCTTGAAGGGTTTTTCCTCGCAAGTTTCCTCTAGAAATAATTTTGTACTTTTGGTTTTCTTATTGCATGTCTATGCCTGTTGTTTTAAATTGTGGATTCCATTCTATAAATGAGTAGAGTAGAATTGTGTCTCTTTTTTTTAGTTTCAAATCTTGTGTAGTTGCAATTTCTTTCAAATTTATAAACAATTATTTCTCATCTTTAGGTTTTTCACGAGGACATCTCAACCATTCCCTCTATTTTCTATGGGCTTTTTATTCCTTTCTACTAACTCATTCATACATCTACGCTGCTCCAAGAGGGGCATATCATGAAATGAAATAATAAAGGAAAGTTAAATTCATAATTATAGTTATTATTATTAGAAGTGTTTTATTAATAAAAAGAGTATTAAAGTGTTCCTTACTTGCTTCAGTACTGGAGGGAAAAAAATACTTTTAGATGTGGCCATATGTTCCTACTCTTCTTTCCCCTCATCTTGTACATGTTCTGGAGTAGTAACAAGAAAGATTGTAATTAATACACCATTTGCATCTATAATTTTTTAATTTTAATCCATACAACAAATTTATTTATAATACATGAAATACGTCGAGTACCGAAATAAACATCAGTCTCAAGAAGAACTCCACTTTCATTAGGCTCATCTATTATATGTACATTACTTGAGTGCTTTTTACAATCAATCACATTAATTTATGGCCAAAAATAATAATCAATAGATCGTACAAGTAATAATTTATAAAGTATCTTCATTGGTTTTATTTACTTGAATGTTAGGTTAGATGTCGAAAGATTGTGAAGATGCCAAGATTGTCCTACGCTGAACCATAACTTGATAGACATGCTTGAAAGCAAGATTTAGGTACTCCTTTGTGGGAGCCTCTCTCAATATTGACCCATACAATTTTGCATGAGAACATGTATTTATATTCTTTTGTGATATTAAATAATAATTTTTAAGAATTTATAATTTGGATGCAAACTATTTTTATATATACTTACAATTTTTGCACCAGTTTTGAGTAACCACCGAGGCCAAGATGATGTTTCCCATGTTTATATATATTCTAGATTTCGTCATTTTAGATGTATAATGGAGCCTATATTGAAAATATTAAAAAAATTAATTAGATGTTGCAATGATGATAAAGCATCATAATTACATTATTAAAACTCCCTCTTAACTTCTTTGTCCAAGTGGTGTATTCCCTTCTTTTCAAAATTCCACCTCATTTTCATCTACATAAACTAGCTATATGAAGGTGCTCGTATGACTTCATAATCCTTCCTTCGAGGTAACTCCAGTTTTGTTGAAGGTAACCTCACGGAACAGCCAACCTTCCAGTTCATAGTTCATCCTTCAACTTGGAACTTTGGAATTTCCAGTTTGTATGAATGATGGGCCCAAATATTTCCTAGGTTTAGTCATATAAACCCCTATGGAATACATCATATCCTAAAAAAAAATATTATAATTACTTTAAAATAATCACATACTATATGTTAATTTCAATTAGATTGTACTTAATATTTAAAACACTTCTTAAATTCATAGAATTTTCTCTAATTTCATGCGGACATGGTCCTCATCTACCAAAAACATAATTGGCAATGTTCTGATGCTAGTAACAAGGGAAGATAAGGAAAATCTCACTTCAAATTGTGCGACCAAATCATGCTCTACATCCACAACATCACGTGTAGATTCTAGCATATGTTGTTCAAGGGGTGCATATCTTGGTGTTTGTGGTTCAATAGGTGTACCAATATTAGTGACTAGTACATCACTCACAAGCAGTGCAATGACACTACTACCAACACTGACCCCCATAGTCATGGCATGAGTATCACACTCACTCAAAAACACTTATAAACTAAAGATATTTTTTTATAAAGGATGAGGTAATTAAAATCATAAATAATTAACACCGTCAATAAATCAATGGGATAATTAAATGAGTTACTGACCTCATAGTGATAAATTTGGTCCATCAAGGTTTTCATTTGGCCTCTTCTCAATCAAAATGGAAGAATTGAATTTCTTTTTTTCCTTCATTTGAATCTTCTTTGTTGTTTGGATCAAGTTGGTGGAGAAAATAATTACATCTTCACTACACTTTCTCAGGAGAACCTTAAACTTATCTAAGGCTGGTGCCTTCCCCTTGTCACCATGTTTATCAAAAAAGTGTAATTTGTAATTTTATTCCACCATCCTCCGTTATAAACTTTCAAAGACTTGAATTTCATGAAACATTTTAGATCAATAAAAAAATTCATTTTTTACATAAGAGGGGAAGTTTAGCTAGTTAAATACTTGCTCGTAAATATTATAATATCTTAAAATTTCATTATGACACATTAAAGAAACCAAAAAATTCATCCACAATTATTCATCATTATATAAATAACTATTAAAGAGAAGAAGGAAAAATAAATAAATAAATAAATAAAAAGAGAGGATATAAATAATAATTATAATAGTAAATTAATTAATTAAAAAAATAATAATAATAATAAATAAATAAAATTAAAAAAAAAATCATATAATTAATATCAAACTGTCTCTCAAATAAAATTTATTAAATAATTTAATTTAATTTTTATATATAATTAAAAAAAAAAAAATTATTTAATTAATAAGTGTAAATCAATGAGGCCGACATTATAAGCTAACAGATATCTTTCTATTCATCTATTAATAGCTTCATAATTTTCACAACTCTCTCTTCTCAAAATACAGATCTCATTGCCTTGATGATGGACTCACCTAGATAGTCCCAAACGTTGGTTTCATAAATTGCTCACAGGTTTTTCCATTATCATAAAAAATTCATGTTATATCTTGGGCACTTTTATGTTAAGTACAATTACATTGATGTATACCTATTGTAAGGTCAGTGTCCTTTGAACATGACACATTAAAATGTTTCTTTATCTTACAAGACACATGAAAATATATTATAGTAAATGAAAATAGTAACAGATGATAGACATTGCTTACAAGTTGGGTAAAATAGAATACATACCTCCCCCATAATATCAATGTGTGTACCTTTTCAATTCAAATTATAATCAATGAGAAACTCTTCCCCTATAGATATTGAGTTTATGACACATACGAATACCCAACTTCCTTTACACTCCTCGAATATGTAATTAGGTTGCTTATTTTCTGTCATAGGATGTGTATTATTTATAAACCCTATAATATTCCCTTATGCTTTTGACCTTCCACCAATATACATAGTCGTTCCTTTAATTTGATCATTGTATTTTAGTTATAGATAATTTGCTTCCACACCATATTTTCACATAATTTTGTTTTATTAGACTAGTTGTACCCAATAAGTGTAGACGTAATAGGGTTCGACATAGCCCACTAATTCAGTTAATATTCCATAACATACATTTACACCATCCATGGAAAATATCCTCAAATCATGTAGTGACGATGGGGCAATGCAGTATATCCTATCATTGACAGAAAAATTAGTGATAATTTGAGAAAGATCCTTCGGTACCCATTGTTTCACTAGATGTTTGTACCTCGACGGAACCTCCATGTCATGTACGCTCCCATTATCATAAGAACAATGGCCGCCCTTTGACGAGAAAAATTTCCATGCACCTATGGAATTTTATTCTACTCATTTCACCTATAGTTGATCTTTGGTTGCTAGATGATGTAGCAGATGTTGGTCAATTTATTTTATCCTACCTGAATTTTATAACTCGATGAAGATAGATCCTACAAATAAATGTTTCATTTAATATGCTATAACACTCCACCAAATGAGAAAAATTGTTATAGTGTCATAAGGGAATTTGAGAAATGTATTTTCGAAACAAAAAGAATATTATAATAGTACAAGTGAGTTAACAAGACGTTCCGATCAGTTACAAGTGACTTACAATGAAGTTCCAAGTGAGTTACATGGAAACGTGTGAAATGAGTGCAAAACTTACGGTAGAAAATGTTGTAACATACGTCTCAAGCATTCCGTAAATTGTGTGAAATGTTCACTAGAATCATCTCCCACAAAATCCATGAATTTACAATGGTTACCTATAAAGAAAATTTCTAAAAACCTACAAATATATGAAAATGGGGGCTTTGAAACTTGTAAAAATATCCTTTAGAGTGTAGGGTTGTGTTATATTCTTTCCACAACTAGCCCATGTAGTTAACCAGGGGTTTAGAGGGGCAGCGGAGCCCCCTTTCGTTGGACCGATTATGTAATGAGGGGACTCATAGGGGGTTTGAGGCATACCTGTAACCCAACTTTATGGGGTCTGAGGCAGTGCCCCAGAAAATTCTGGTTTTGGACTCTATGTTATGATGGGTGGACCCACCTATGGTTTTGTGAATGACTTTTGCACATTTTATTGACGCAATGGTTTTCAGTCCATGGTGTTGGACACGATGATTTTCAGTCCATGGTATTGGATGATTTGGCATGTAAAAATATGTATTTTAACATTGGAAGGAACATAATGAAAAATAAAGCTAGTAGTCCGGATTTTGGGATCCATGGGAAACTCTCTATGTATATGTGTTTTATGTGTTATGCTCTCGCATTGTTTATTTTCTATGTTTTAGAATTCGTATGCAGGTACTTTCTGTAGAAGGTTAAAACTTACATTTGGTATCAAAGTTGTTTTGGCATAAAGGGAATGCCTTTATTGCTGAGGGGTTTCGCTCAAGCCTATGGTAGACCCTATTCAGTGGGAGATCTACGATATCGATTCTTGTGGTAAAAGAAGATGGCGAGCAGTGGAAAGATAGAGATCGAAAAATTTAATGGTCAGAGTTTTGAGTTGTGGAAAATCAAGATGGGGGATCTGTTGGTGGACAAATATCATTGGATCATGGTAGATCTAGGTACTAAACCAATGGGAGTGTCCGATGAGGAATGGAAGAATTTGGATCAGAAGGAAAAAAGCAAAATACGATTATGTGTCTCAGATTCAGTATTGTTGAATGTATCAGGGGAAGCTACAACAAAGGCTTTGCGGGACAATTTAGGGACTTTGTACCAATCTAAGTCTCTGGTGAATAAATTCTCTTGCAAAAAAGGATGTATAACTTGAGGATGAAAGATGGAGACATGTTGACAGAGCATCTAAATGCATTTAACACTTTGGTAAGTCAGTTAGCATCTATTGATATTAAAATTTCATATGAAGATAAGTGCATTAGTTTGTTGTGTTCTCTACCAAATTCTTGGGATAGTCTGGTTATTGCAATAGGTAGCAATGCAACTACCTTGTAGTTTGAAAAAATAGTCTCAGCCTTGCTAATGGAAGAGATGAGATGGGAAAATATGGAGAGCTAGAATGGTGATGCCTTGTCTATATGAGGATGGTCCCAGAATAGAAACAAGCATAAGTCATCAAGTGGGAGATCTAAATCTCTAGGAAAACTTGTAAAGGTGGTGTGTTGGAAATGCAGAAAGGAAGGGAACTTCAAAAGGGACTCTAAATCTAAATCTCCTGAAAAAGGAAAGGGATCTTATGATTCTCCTTCCACAGAGGCAAAAAACAGCTCAGATGAAGGCGGGGATGTGTACTTGGCTTTTTCAAGTACACATGTAGATCATGAGGCCTCGTTGATTGAGTTAGGTGCATCCTTTCACTTCACTCCCCATAGAGAGTGGTTCGGTGAGTATGAGAAATATGATGGTGGTGATGTCTTCTTGGCGGATGAAAAGAAGGCTAGAATCATTGGTCATGGAAAATTAAAGTTAAAGCTGCAAGGTGGAAGGGTTAGAACACTTCGAGATGTTCTGCATATTCCTGCATTGGACAGAAATCTGATTTCTGCAAGCAAGTTGGATGATGCAGGTGTAAAAACAGTGTTCGAGAAGGACACCTGCAAAATGTTTTGGGGAGCACTGGTATTGATGTGGGGAGTTTGGATTGTAACTCTGTACAAGCTACAAGGTAGCATTGTTATTGACAGGTGCAACAGTTCTGTGGTTCCTGAAAGTGGAGCAGAAAATATAGTGGTCTCTACAGAGAAGACTATGTTGTGGCATCAAAGGCTTGGACATATCGGAGATAAGGGCCTTCAAATACTTCACGGTAAAGGTATGGTAGAAGTTATGAGTAATAGCTCTCTAGATTTTTATTTCTATGAAAATTGTGTATATGGGAAACAGAATCTGGTGAGTTTCCTCTCTAGTGGTAAGAGGATGAAATAGATATTAGAGCTTGTGCACAGTGATGTGTTTGGACCTGTGAAGGTTCCATCACTGGGTAATTCTGTGTACTATGTATCATTTATAGATGACTTCTCAAGGAATACATGGATATATTTCCTTAAGAAGAAATCTAAAGTCTTTCATAGGTTTAAATAATTTAAGGCTCTCATGGAAAATCAGACTGAGAAGAAGATAAAGGTGTTGAGTACAAATAATGGTGGAGAGTTTTGCAGCAAGGAATTTGAAAAATTCTCTAAGAAGTGCGGTATAGCACGACAAAAGACTACTCCATATAAACCTTAGAAAAATGGAGTTGCAAAAAGAATAAATAAGACATTGATGGAAAGGGAAAGAAGCATGCTCAGTGGTGCCAGGTTAGCATATGAATTCTGGGCAGAGGTGGTGGATACTGGATGTTACCTAGTCAATAGGTCAACTTCATCAGTGTTGGAGGGTAGGACTCCACAAGAGATATGGACTGGTAAGAAACCCTCTCTTTCACATCTGAGGGTATTTGGATGTGATGCATATGTACATATTCCAAAGGAGAAATGAACCAAGTTGGATAGTAAATTTGAAAAGTGCATCTTTATTGGGTATAAGGATGGTTTAAAGGGTTATAAGCTTTGGAAACCAGTAACAAGGAAGGTTGTGTACAACCGAGATGTGGTGTTCAGGGAGGTGAAAGACGTTATTAAACATGAAGTTCAACCAAAGGAACCTAAGAAGATAAAGTTTGAGCTAAAGGAGGAATAATCAGACTCCACAGTAGAGGAGGAATCAGAAGATGAAGAACCACAAACTCAAGCTGTGAGAAGATCAATTCGAAAAAGAAGGAAACTTGAAAGGTATAGTCCATCTGCTTTCTATTCAAACTTTTCTTTTTCTATTACTGATGATGATTCCAAAACTATCAAGGAAGCAGTGGATTTAGAGGATGGAAAACTCTGGAAGGAGGCCATGGTTGATGAAATGGGATATTTGCACAAAAATGAGGCTTGGGATCTAGTGGAGTTGTCAGTTGGAAGGAAACCCATTGGCAACAAATGGGTGTTCAAGAAGAAAACAAATGCAGAAGGGAAGGTGGATAAATAAAAATCTTGGTTGGTAGCAAAAGGTTATTCCCAGGTGTGGGGAATTGATTTTGGTGATATTTTTCTCCTGTTGCCAAGGTAAATTTTATTAGATTACTTTTATCTATTGTTGCTTCTTTTGATTCTGAGGTAGAATAAATGGATGTGAAGACAACATTTCTTCATGGGGATCTTTGAGAGGAAATCTACATGAAGCAACCTGAAGGCTTTGCAGTGAAGGGTGATAATGAACTAGTATGCAAGTTAATGAAGTCTTTGTATGGGTTAAAACAATCACCAAGGATGTGGTATCATAAATTTGATACATTTATACGGGGACTTGGCTTCACTAGAAGCAAAGTAGATCACTACGTGTATTTTAAATTAATTGGTGACTATGTTATTTATTTGGTCTTGTATGTGGATGATATGCTGCTAGTTGGAAATGACAAAGAAATTATCCAGGATTTGAAGACCCAATTATCCTCCAAATTCGACATGAAATATGTTGGTGCTACAAACTATATTTTGGGCATGGAAATTAAAAGAGATCGAGCAAAGAGGAAGCTCTAGTTAAACCAGAGGAAATATGTCGAGACAATACTGTAGAGGTTTAATATGCAGGATAGTAAACCGGTGAAGGTTCCTATTATTTTAAGTGTGAGGTTATCTGCTGAACAGTGTCCCAAGACAGAAGAAGAGGAAGAGGACATGTCAAGTGTTCCATATGCAAGTATAGTTGGTAGCTTGATGTATGCAATGTTCTGTATTAGACTAGACATTACACAAGCAATAGGAGTATTGAGCAAGTTTATGTCAAAACCAAGGAAGGGGTGCTGGACAATAGTGAAGCAGATTTTCAAGTATTTGCATGGCGCTAGTGATTATGGTTTGTGCTACCAAGGAAGACCAGGATTGGACAAAATGTTGGATATTCATGGCATTTTTGATGCAGACTCAGCTGGAGATCTGGATTAGAGATGATCTACAAGTGGGTATGTGTTTAACCTATTTGGAGCTACAATCAGTTGGATGGGTAAGAAACAATCTGTAGTGTCACTATCAACTACAGAGGCATAATACATGGTGGCCACTCATGCAAGAAAGCGAGCAGTTTGGTTGTAGAGATTGTGTTCAAGTACAGGGTTAGTACACGAAGCTATAAGGATAGATTGTCACAGCCAAAGTGCAATTTTCTTCGCAAAGAACCCTGCGTATCATTCAAAGACAAAACACATTGATGTTCAGTATCACTTTGTAAGGGATATGATACAAGACAAAATGGTGTTGCTAGTAAACTTGGACACTTTGAAGAATACTACAGATGCATTGACAAAATCTATTAGCTTTGAGAAGTTCTCTTGGTGTAGAGAGACAATGGGCGTTTCAAGGTTGGAAAAATGACTAAGCTCTCTTCTGGGCCCCTGTGGAAAGAAAACAACAAGTGGGCGAATGTTGGATTGTGTTATATTCTTTCCATGACTAGCCCATGTAGTTAACCAGGGGGTTAGAGGGGCACCGGAGCCTCCTTTCATTGTGCCAATTGTGTAGCGGGGGGGTTATAGGGGATTGAGGCGTACCCGTAACCCCACCTATAGTTTTGTGCATGATTTTCACACATGTTTTTTAGACGTGATGGTTTTTGGTGCATGGTATTGGATGCGATGGTTTTTGGTCCATGGTATTCGATGCTTCAACATATAAATGTGTATTGTAACATTGAAAGGAACATAATGAAAAATAAAGCTGGTAGCCAGGTTTTGGTATCCAAGGAAAATCTCTGTGTATATGTGTTTTATGTATTATGCTCTCGCATTGTTTATTTTCTATGTTTTAGAATTTGTATGCAGGTAACTTTTGTATGGGGTTAAAACCTACATAGAGATGCAGTTGTACCCTTTTATTTTCTCAAGCAATAAGGGTATATAAAAAATACTTTTTTTTTATTGTCAACGCCCCAAATGGGGATTTGATCATTAGTTATAATAACAAGTTAATGTGTGAGGAAATCATCAGTAGAAGAATTGAAACTTGAATATTAGCTCCAACCAAGCTCATATGTGAATATATCATTAGCAAAGCACAATATAGTAGGGTAAATCACAACAGAAAAAAAATTACTTTTGTATTCATTTTTAAGTTTTACTTACATACGAGATTAGATTGTTCATTACGAGTGTCTGGATCAATTATTTAATTATAAAAGGTGTTAACACATACAACTACTCTATAGCTAACCTTTTCCTTGTTTATAGTAAGATTTGGATCCTAAAATAAGATCATTCTCCTATTTTATGTTTGTCTTACCTTTTAATTTGGGAGCTTTCATTTTAACGATATAAGAAGTTGGTGTTGCCTTTTAATTTGGAAATGTTAATTTTAATGATATAAGATGTTGGAGATGTCTTTTATTTTGAAAACACTCATTTTAATGATATAATAAGAAGGCACTACCAAGTCAAAAGGAAACAAATGGTACCCCTAATGAAAACAAAAGTGCTACCAAATCAACAAACACTCCACAATACATATTGCTTCAATAGGTGGAATGACCAAAATAAAAGTCACATTTTTTAATCATTTTTAATGATTAATTAGGGTACATTATCACATTATTGATAAAACTAATGGGCCTTTGGGTTTTAATAATGATCAAGGAAAAATAACAACTACCTTGGGAATTTAATAAAGCTTCCTAGTTGAAGCATTTTGAAAGATGCATTAAAAGAATGTAATCTATGAAATATGAACTCTAAACTCAAAACAAGAACTTTAGCCAAAATTTCCAAAAAACATGAAAACCAACGAGAAGATGAGAAATGTTGATGGTGGAATAATGTTTTTTTTTTCAACATTTTTTTAAAATGGCAGTAAAAACCAATAAAAACTAATTTATTTTTTCTTGTGCAAAAAACACCGTGTAAACAAAAAGTGTTGATTTTGTAATAACGTCTATTTTTTTTGGAGGTAAATTTTCAATAACTTTTAGCAATGTCATTAAGTATAAAATATCATGACTTTGAAAAAACCTTAAAATTCCAATAATTTTCAAGCATGAAATTAAAGATAAAAGATGATGTCTCCGAAAACGCTTAAAATTTAAACAATTTTCATCCATGGTATTAAAGATATATTATTATGACTTAGAAAACCCTTAAACTTTTGACTATTTTTGAACCATGGAATTAAAACCGGGATCATGACTACATAAAACCTTAAGTTTTCAACATATTTCAACCATGGCATTATGAAAATTTTCTATGACAAACTTTTCGAACAATGAATACCTTAATGAAAGAGTCATTATACCAAGAGTAATATTTTTTTCAAATGCTAAAAGTGTTGGAAATACTGAGAGGGGGGTGAATCAATATTTCTTTTGTAACTGTTATTTTACCAATTTTAGATCACTTATAAAATAAGCAAAAAATTAACAATACAAAATAAATAATTCTATTAATCAACTATATCAAGGACTTCAATCCCCCTTTTACAATAAATTGAATACAATAATGTTTATGGCTCCAACCCTAGATAAAGGCACCAATCTCCAATCCACCAGGCTCCAACTTGTACTTTTCCAGGCATCGACTTGGACTTTAGTAGGCTGCAACCTCTAGGGCTCCAACTCTATCTTGCACAAGTCTCCAACCTTGTCTCAATGGGGTGCCAACCTCTAGGGCTCTAGCCCTCTCACTAGTACAAGCTCCAACCTGACCTTCTTAAGGACTCTTATCCTTTAGGGATCCAATCCTATTCTTCAATTCTTTAAGAAAGGGTAAATGGTTAATCAAGGCTTCTGATATCTTCTACAACAAGACCTGAGAATATCTTCAATGATGCTCTTAATCAATCTTTAGTAACCCCTCATTCATCAATGAAAGCTTTATGATTCTAAGTATGTGTCTCCACAACTCTTCATGATACCCAATAAAACTTCTCCAATTTTTACTCAATGAGGGCCACCAATAGTGCGTCATGAAGTTCTAAGGTAGCTTCAACAATATTTAAAGGTGCCTTCAATAGGCTTCTCTATGAGTGTCTTCAATATGTCTACACATCTATAGTTCCTCAACAAGGTTATTCAAATGCTACCACAAGAATGTATTCACAAGATTTAAAAGATCATACAAAAAGTGTTCTTTAAGGTATATCATTGGTTACCTCAAAAGATTCCCAATAGCTCACCTAAAATCTACTCCAACTGTAACATAAATATGTCAAGAACTATCAATTTTTTTTTTTAAATACTGACACTAGGAAATTTGATGAGGCTACTCCAATATCTGTCCCAAGATCAACTTAAGTCTTAGATATCGACAATAAGTCTACTCCAACATGATTATTCAAAGTTTGTCACAATATTTGCTATGTTTTCATATATGCTTCAAGTGATACACTAGAGGGTATGTTCGTTCAATGCCTCATATTCAAGATTTTCTTCAAACTTCTCCAATGATGATCTTAAAATAAATTCAAAATGTGCCCTTTCCAAAAATCCCTTTAAAAAAGTGTTTAATAAGAACGAAATTAAGGTTGAAAACTCTTGTTTCCATAGATAAATTCTACAGGATCCATGCTACAATAGATTCGAGCCTCCACATATCGATTCACCATAGGTCTGAGCCTCCATAAATTGAGTTACAATAGGTTCAAGCTTCACTGGGCTATTCTAAACTCCAAGAATTAATATATGGGGTTCTAACTAGTCTATATGAGCCTCCACAAGTGACTGGTTTGTGGTCATATGTTTGATGGCCTACAAGATTGGAAATATCCACAAGGCTATAACTTAAATCTTCCATAGGTAGACTACTCACGACTTGTCATAAGCCCGAGCTGCAATGGTGGTTGTAACTCCAACACTCGAGCCTCCACCTATCTATAGTTCTGACCCTTTAATAGGTTTATCTGAGCCACTAATCGGAACCTCCATAGGATTGTTCTCCAGACCCAAGGTCTACACCTATTCCATAGATCTGACATGTAAGCATTTGCCCAAAGAATAATGTTATTTTTTCTCCTTGGCATCCTTGGTTCTCAAGATATGGACCCTTTTAATTATTTTGTCTCACTTTTTATCTGAGATTCATTCCAAGAAAGTTATTTTCAACTTGATATTTATACACATTTTGACCTATAACCAAATGACATATCACATGTTGGATGAGTTGAATCTCCCATGAAGGCTCATGTCGGCTTGCATCAAAAGATATATTATTCCAACTTGTAAAATAACTTTCTCTCAGCGTATGAGGATTTAGAAGGCATTTCATAGCTCGTTGGAAATATTTCAATGTATTCTATAATCCTATGCCAATTCAAGAATTAAATAAGGGCATTTTATCATCAATAAAATTATATTTGTGAGGCGCCATCATTATTTTATCCACGACAATCTTTGTTTCATCATATTTTTTTTCATGGAAGACTTTAGGGTTTCATTGATGACAATATTCGATCACCTTTTGAAATTCTCTCCTCCTTTGACATCAATGGAAAATGGGGTGTCATGGTAATGTCTTTTTTGTAAATTTATCCCCCTATCAAGCTTCTTCAAGTCATGTTTCTCCCCTTGTTATTGTGATGGTCGTTCTTGTCTTTATTCTTGTTCTCTTTTTTTTTTTTTTTTTGTTGCTTAAGACAAATATCATTGTTATTTCTGTGGAAGACATCTTTACATTTATTTTGTCACATACTGTATACATTCTACCCCTAAGCTTTTTAGGCCACTAAAATATAAAGAGTATCATCTTTGAAGTAAATGATAATCAAGAGAATCCTACTACATGATCAAGACATACAACATTATTGATCCTAAGTGAATCAAATGAATCCTGATGGATGGAACATGAGAACCAAATTTGACCAAGGTATTTCAATTAGAGAAGCAAATCAATCAAATAGATTTCTCTGCAACATTACTGAGAGAGTCTCTTGCTGTGTGAAAATATCCATAGCCTACTTACAAATCCCAGCCTTATTGATTACATAACCATTTTGTCTTCCCTTCCTTATACAATATAGGATATTAATATTTGTATAGCCACTACCCTTTTCATAATTAGAATCAAATCTAAATCTAGCTCCTTCTTTTTTAATTAGGCTTCGTTAGTCACTTTTCCTCAAATTTTGAGACCATATGCTTCCTTGTAAATTCCCTCGTATTCGATAATATTATCAAATCATAAGTGATTTTTTTTTTATTTTCCAATACCAATTGGACCTAACATAATAAGATTTATAATTAATCTCTTGACATTTTTCAAACCAACTCATGCTTGATATTTCCTATGACATATTGATGAAGAGTTTCCTTCCTCTTCAAAAGTATGCCCAACTCATGAGTTGATACATTTACATCAGTTTTTCATGTTCATGAAATATGTTCAATGTCTTTTTTTGTCACTGTTGGGCCATCATAAACCATGTTTCATTGTTGCCACCATAAATATCAAAATCACCTTGACAATGCTAGTGATAGAAATGAAGAGGTGGAAAAATGTTCAAGTTCCTTCTTACTGAAGGATAGGTAATCTCATTTTCATTTATATGTAAGGAATTGCTATCTTCTTCAAATTCTGGGCATAGACCATTCTTTTGAGTAGAAAATTCGTCCTAGACCATTTCCATTTAATGGAATGTGTTGGGAAAATTTTATTTAAAGTTTCCAGCAGTTTCATATAAAAATATCAACAAATCCTTCAATCACTACTGAAATGTATTCTTCAACGAACTCTTTTATTCCCACATATGACATGTCTTGGGCCACAGACAATCAAAGTTTTATTTCTAAAGTTATTGTTGGAAATAATACTGAGATCGGGGTGAATTAGTACTATCAAATCTATAACTTTATTTCTCAAAGATATTTATATACGCTACTTTAGTGAAGTGAACTAGCATGTACACGTGACTATACTTAAAGGAACCAACATATATGCAGAGAACTTTTGATTTAGACCATTTATCATGTATTGAGCTTAAACCAGTATATCAAAAATTTATTAGACAATGTAGTAAAAGCAGAGTAAAGCATCACACATAAGAAACACACATGAACACAAAGATATAAGGTGGAAACCCAATGTGGGTAAAAACCACCTACTACTGTCGTCTCTGTCTTCTTTTTAATAATAAGAAAATCTATTTAGAATCTTAAATTCGTGCAGACTCATACCAGTACGCAGGCACCCACATGCAGAGGTCTACAACCTTCTCTCATTCTCCAGCTACTACTGGAAGGGAGCTACAACCCCTAGCTCTTCTAGTAGCCAATATGTTTACTAGTACATAGGTGCCAGCTTACAAAAAACTCCTCTCTTCCACCAGGGACCATGTTTCATGAATTTTGAG
Source organism: Pinus tabuliformis (assembly GCA_031772625.1). Lineage (NCBI taxonomy): Eukaryota > Viridiplantae > Streptophyta > Pinopsida > Pinales > Pinaceae > Pinus > Pinus tabuliformis. The sequence continues at coordinate 1,309,108,253 of CM062805.1, read as the reverse complement.
ATTGGATACTTCCAGAAAACAATAGGACAATTTGAAGGCCATGTTTTATCCAGTTTTCATACCGGACCCATCAACAACTTTGACACTCAAAAAATCATAACTGCAATACTACCATCAAACATATCTACAAACCAATCACTGAAACCCAATCATCACTTTCTGAATCAATCACAACTAAATAAATCAATCACTTGACAACCCATCATCACTGAAACAAATGACAATCAATCGGCTCATTCAAAACACTATCATTAGAATACATTCACCAGAACACCAAGCAGAGCCCATAACTCTACAACAGCAAATAGAAATAACTGAAACTTTAAACATTAGACTTAATAATGTATACATTACTTCCATGTGTTGAACTAGTGTGTATATTTACTCTCACCAAAAGGGAACCAGCGTACAGATCTACAAATTCAAATTTATGATCTATACAGTACTCTGATAGGATAAACCAGCATGTATATGCCCTTTTACTAAAGCAAACCTACCTACAGATCTGTAAGTGATAACTTAAACATAACAACTATTCCAGACTTCAATCATACCCAGATCATCACATTTACAGAATAAAGCATGCTTTAGTATTCAAATCTAGATTGCTCAAGATCAAACCACATAATCTTAATACTCTTAAGCCTTCATGATCTCGGTCCATCAAGCTTCATCAACCGTATAGGTGCTTCCTTAGATCAGATCAAGTAAACCATCAGAAGCTCATTAACCTACATATATGATTCAACACTTCATAATATATTCAGATCCTTGCACACTTGGACCTAATGATCTTCTCCTCTTTATATAGTATTAGGCCTTTCTCAATACCATGGACCAAAAGTACTTAGGACCAATACCTTGGACCAAATACCTCGGACCAATTACCTTGGGTCAAATACCTTGGACCAAAAACTTTGTTTCCCAAGATATACAAACTTTTCCTTCTATGAAAATGCGTGTGTACGTATATACTCCTTTTATTCAGTAAACGTGTGAGTATACACAACTTGGTCAAGGTGAACCTGCATATACTTATATTTTTTCATTCTTTGTAGTATGAACTATAATTGCTTGTTGTTGACACGTTGAACTGTGATCTTTCATTTGAGTTGTAGGTTTTAAACCCATACAGAAATTACCTGCATACAAATTCTAAAACACATAAAATAAACAATGCGAGAGCATAATATATAAAACACATATACACATAGATTTTCCCCTGGATCCCAAAACCGAGACTACCGGCTTCATTTTTCATGATGTTCCTTTCAATGTTATAATACATATTTATACATGCCAAAGCATCCAATACCATGGACCAAAAAACATCATGTCCAATACCATGGACTGAAAACCATCACGTCCAAAAACATGTGTGAAAACCATGCACAAAACCATAGGTTGTTCCACCCAACCTAACATAGGCTCCAAAACCAAAATTTTCTGGGGCGTTGCCCTAGACCACATAGAGTGGGGTTACCTGCACCCCTCAAACCCCTTATGACTCCCCCCTCTATGCAATCAATGCAACGAAAGGGGGGCTCCACCCCGCTTCTAACCCCCTGGTTAACTACGTGGGCTAGTCGTGGAAAGAATATAACACAACCCATCATTCTCCCACTTGTTGTTTTCTTTCCACAGGGGGCCATAAGAGAGCTTAGTCATTTATCCAACCCTGTAATGCCCATTGTTTCTCTTCACCAAGAGAACTTCTCAAAGCTCAAATATTTTGTCAATACATCTGCAGTATTCTTCAAAGTGTCCACCTTTACCAGCAAGACCTTCTTGTATTCTATCATATCCCTCACAAAGTGATACTAAACATAAATGTGATTTGTCTTTGAATTATATGTGGGGTTCTTTCCCAAGAAAAATTCACTTTGGTTGTCACAGTCTATCCTTATAGCTCCCTATACTAAGCCCATACTTGAATACAATCTTTGCAACCAAACTGCTTCCTTGCTTGCATGAGTGGCTGCCATGTATTCTGCCTTTGTAGTTGATAGTTCCACTGCATATTGTGTTATGAAACCAACTCAAGAAAAGATAGAAAAGATAGATCAACGCCTTAGAATTCAGCCTCTTCAAGGGGGCAACCTCCTTTACATTACATAAATGAACAATTCTTTGATGATACAAATGAAAAGACCTCCTTTCTATATATAGGAGTCTAAGGGGTTATAACATAATCAGAGCCGACATAACAATAATAATGTAATGGCATAATAATAACAATAGTGGGCTTCTATGGGGCACAATAGTAACAATATGGGCACTACATGGGTACATCAATATAATAAGTGGGTTATACTAATAACAATAAGGGGTTACACTAGTAGTATAGGGGCCTAACATGCCCCTCTCCTTCAAAAAGCGTTGTCCTCAACGCTTGAGTAGTTCTTGATGCTTCTATATAAAATTCTTGTCCTCCCATGTGGAATATTCAGCGGGTAAGTTCTTCCACTTGATGAGATACTCTGAAATTGATCGATTTCATAGCTGTCGGGTTCTTGTTTCTGTGACTACTCCAGGTTCCAATATGATTTTTACTTCCTCTTCAATTTCTGGCAATATTGCTTGAATTGGGATCTTTTGCAACTTTTGAATAAGTGGCCATACTTCTTCGCTCTTCTTCCATTCATCCGTTGCTTCGTTTATCCAATTTGGTTGGATAATATAAATAGCACAAAACAATGCTTCCACATCCTCATCCTTGAAGCGTCTTCCCATTCGGTAAGGTTGCCATTTTTTAAGTGCATGTAGTATTGCCAACATTTCCTTCTCATAAATATCTTGATTGAGATGTAGCAGTAAAAATACCCAATCACTTACATCAAAACATTTTTCACTACGATGTTGATCTACCTGTTGTTTCATTTGATTTTGCACCGAAGTGGCGTTATCCTTTAAAAGTTGGAGAACTTGCTGTTGATGCTCAATATGATCTTTCTCTGCTTGAACCTTTTTCTTCTTGATATGTCCTTCTATCTTTTGAGGAGTAGTAATTTCTTCCAGTCCTTTACAAGATATGGTCGTATTCATTTCTTGATGCTCGATGTGATATTTCACTTCTTGAACATTTTTCTTCTTGATGTGTCCTTCTATCTTGATAGTTTGAGGAGTGGTAATTTCATCCATTGAATTACAAGATATGGTTGGATTCATTTCTTCTTTCTCGATGTGATCTTTAACTTCTTGCACCTTTTTCTTCTTGATATGTCCTTCTATCTTGAGAGTTTGAGGAGTGGTAATTCTTGCCAATGCTTTACAAGATATGGTCTGATTCATTTCTTCTTTCTCTGGGGTGGTGTCCTGACGTATATCCTCTTCTTTTGATGTTTCTTGATCCTTTTCTTCCTCCTCTTCATATTCTATGTAAAATAATTTCTTCTCAGCACACCTATGACCTTTAGTGCATTTGCTATCACAATTGTAACAAAGCCCTTTTTCTCTTTTTTCTTCCAATTGTTGTGGTGTAACCCTTGTAGGTTGTGGAAGGCTGGGAGAAACACCACTTCCATCTTTATAGTTGTGAGGGGTATGCTTCCTGGTTTCCATAATTTTGCTTTCCATTATGTCACAAAGCCCTTTTATTCTTTTCAATTTTTGTGGTGTTGCTCTAAAGAAGGTGTTTCTCTTTGTATCCTTATAATGTGCTATCATTTCCTCTGTGAAAATTGACCATGTAACAAGTTTTTTACGAGAACAAAGCCCTTTGTACCATAAAAATTGATCTGGTTGTAAATATGAAGATGCAATACATACCTTTTGTAACAGTTGTACACCATGTATATCAAAATATTGCTCCATCTGAAGTATCCAATTTACCGGATCCTTGCCATCAAACTTCCTCATCTTTCTTTTTCTTGATTTTAGTAGCTCTACCTTGAAACGACTGTAACTCTGTACTTTCGAATCTTTAAGTTCTGAAATTGTGACCTGTAGTAGCCCTCTGTGTCCTCTTTCCAATGCCACGAGTCTGATACAAATTTTATTCTCCAAGAAAGAGTTATGCATAATCTCCCACAGTGACCTTCTTACGAAATTTCAATCCGATGCTCAGAAAGAAAGTTATGACGATTTTCCCCAGGTCACCTGTTTTGAGTGTAATTCAGGAGTCTGCAAAAAGGCCAACTTCCTCAGATCATATATCCGAAAATATCACGTAAAAATCTCTGAAATTCGGACCCAAGGTTCAGCGTCAATGCTTCTCAAATAGGTTTTTTTTGCAACTTCTGAAACGTCACAGAACAAAAGGTATAACGAAAATGCCACGATGACTTGTTTGGAGCAGCAAAACCCTAGAATCCAAAGCTCTGATACTAAATGTTATGAAACCAGCTCAAGAAAAGATAGAAAAGATAGATCAACGCCTTAGAATTCAGCCTCTTCGAGGGGGCAACCTCCTTTACATTACATAAATGAACAATTCTTTGATGATACAAATGAAAAGACCTCCTTTCTATATATAGGAGTCTAAGGGGTTATAACATAATCAGAGCTGACATAACAATAATAATGTAAGGGCATAATAATAACAATAGTGGGCTTCTATGGGGCACAATAGTAACAATATGGGCACTACATGGGTACATCAATATAATAAGTGGGTTATACTAATAACAATAAGGGGTTACACTAGTAGTATAGGGGCCTAACATATTGTTTCTTACTCATCCAACTGACTGCACCTCCAAATAGGTTAAACACATACCCACCTGTAGATCTTCTCTGATCCAAATCTCTAACCCAGACTGCATCAACAAAGACATGAATATCCAATACCTTGTCTAATCCTGGTCTTCCTTGGTAGCACAAACCATAATCACTAGTGCCACAAAAATACGTGAAAAGCTGCTTCACTACTGTCCAATGCTCCTTTCCTAGTTTTGACATAAACCTACTCAATACTCCCATTACATGTGCAATGTCGGGTCTAGTACAGACCATTGCATACATCAGGCTACTGACTGCACTTGCATATGGAACACGAGACATGTCCTTTTCCACTTCTTGTGTCTTGGGACACTAATCAGTAGATAACTTTACACCTATAGGAATAGGAAGCTTCACCAGTTTACTATCCTACATATTAAACCTCTGCAGTATTGTCTCGACATACCTCCTTTGCTTTAACCAAAGCTTCCTCTTTGCCTGGTTTCTTTTAATTTCCATGCCCAAAATATTGTTTGAAGCACCAAGATCTTTCATGTCCAATTTGGAGGACAATTGGGCCTTCAAATCCTGGATAATTTCTTTGCCATTTCCAACCAACAACATATCATCCACATACAAGACCAGATAAATAACATGGTAACCAATTAATTTAAAATGCAAACAAAGATTTGATTTTCTTCTGGTCAAGCCAAGTCCTTGTACAAATGTATCAAATCTTTGATACCCCATCCTTGGTGACTATTGTAACCCATACAAAGACTTCTTTAACTTGCATGTACCAGTTCTTTCTTGCCCTTCACCACAAAGCCTTTAGGTTTCTTCATGTAGATTTCCTCTTTGAGGTCCCTATGAAGAAATGTTGTCTCCATCTGTTCTACCTCAAGATCGAAAGCAGCAGCAACATATAAAAGTAATCTAATAGAAGTTACCTTGGCAAGAGGAGAAAAAATATCACCAAAACCACTTCTCAGCACTTGGGAATAACATTTTGCTACCATCCTAGCTTTGTATTTCTCCACCTTTCCTTCTGCATTTGTCTTCTTCTTGAGCACCCATTTGTTGCCAATGAGTTTCCTTCCAGCCGACAACTCCACCAAATCCCAAGCCTCATTTTTGTGTGAAGATGCCATTTCATCAATGATGGCCTCTTTCTAGAGTTTTCCATCCTCTAAATCTAATACTTCTGTCACAGTTCTGGGATCTTCATCAGTAATATATAAAGAAAAATTTCAATTCAAAGCAGATGGACTATACCTTTTTGGTTGCCTTCTTTTCGAACTGATCTTCTCACACCCGGAGTTTGTGGCTCTTCATCTTCTGATTCCTGCTTTGTTGTAGAGTTTAATTCTTCCTCCTTTAGCTCAAACTCTATCTTCTCAGACTCCTCTAGTTGGAATTGATGTTTAATAACATCTTTCACCTCTTTGAACACCACGTCTCGACCGTACGCAACCTTCCTTGTTACTGGGTTCCAAAGCTTATAAACCTTTAAACCATCCTTATACCCAATAAAGATGCACTTTTCAGATTTACTATCCAACTTGGTTCATTTCTCCTTTAGAACATGTACATGTGCACCACATCCAAATACCCTCAGATGTAAAAGAAATGGTTTCTTACTAGTCCATACCTCTTGTGGAGTTTTATCCTCCAACACTGATGAAGGTGATTTGTTGACCGGGTAACATGTTGTCTCTGTCGCCTTTGCTTAGAATTCTTGTCTTATCCCATCACCACTGAGCATGCTTCTTTCCCTTTCCATCAACGTCTTGTTCATTCTTTCTACAACTCCATTTTGCTGAGGTGTATGTGGAGTAGTCTTATGCTATGCTATACCATAATTCTTACAAAATTCTTCAAATTCCTTATTGAAAAACTCTCCACCATTATCTTTCCTCAACACCTTTATCTTCTTCTCTATTTGGTTTTCCACGAGAGCCTTGAATTCTTTAAACGTGTCAAAGACTTCAGATTTCTTCTTAATAAAATATATCAATGTATTCCCCAAAAATTCATCTATAAACGATACATAGTTCACAGACTTACCCAGTGATGGAACCTTCACAGGTCCAAACACATCACTATGCACAAGCTCTAATATATATTTCGCCCTCTTACCACCAGAGAGGAAGCTCACCCGATTCTGCTTCCCATATACATAATTTTCATAGAAATCAAAATTTAGAGAGCTATTACACATACCTTCTACAATACCTTTACCAAGAAGTATTCGAAGGCCCTTCTCTCTAATATGTCGAAGCCTTTGATGCCACAAAATGGTCTTCTCTCTAGAGACCACTAGATTTTCTGCTCCACTTTCAGGAACCATAGAACTGTTGCACCCATCAACAACCATGCTACCTTGTAGCTTTCACAGAGTTCCAATTCAAACTCCCTGCATCAATACTAGTGGCCCCTAAACCAGCTTGCAGATATCCTTCTCGAACACTATTTTTACACATGCATCATCCAACCTGCCTACAAAAATCATATTTTTGGCCAATGCAGGAATATACAGAACACCCGAAAGTGTTGTAACCCTTCCACCTTGCAACTTCAACTTTACTTTTCCATGACCAATGATTCTAGCCTTCCTATCATCCCCTAGGAAGACATCACCACCATCATATTTCTCATACTCACAAAACCACTCTCTATGGGGAGTGAAGTTAAAGGATGCACCTGAGTCAATCAACCATGCCTCATGATCTACATGTGTACTTGAAGAAGCCAAGTACACATCCCCACCTTCATCTAAGGAGGTTTTCACCTATACAAAAGGAGCATCATCAGATCCCTTTCCTTTACCAAGAGCTTTAGATTTACAGTTCCGTTTGTAGTTCCCTTCCTTTCCACATTTCTAGCACACCAACTTTACTAGTTTTCCTAGAGGTTTAGATCTCCCTCTAGATTTAGATCTCCTAATCGATGACTTATTTTTGCTTTTGTTCTATGGTCGCGCTCATATAGAAAATACATCACCATTCTGGCTCTCCATATTTTTCCATCTCATGTCCTCCATCAGAAAGGATGAGACTATTTCATCAAACTGAAAGGTAGTTGCATTGCTACCTATTCCAATAACCAGACTATCCCATGAATCTGATAGAGAACACAACAAAATAATGCACTTACCTTCATCTAAAATTTTAATATCAACAGATAGTAACTGACTTACCATAGTATTAAATGTTTTCAGATGCTCTATCACCGAGTCTCCATATTTCATCCTCAAGTTATACAGCTTTCTCCGTAGGAACAGTTTATTTGCCAGAGACTTAGATTGGTAAAAATTCCCTAACTTGTCCCACAAATCCTTCGTTGTAGCTTCCCCCAATACATTTAGCAATACTAAATCTAAGACACACAATCATATTGTGCTCTTTGCCTTCCAATCCAACTTCTTCCATTCTTCATCGAACACTCTCATTGGTTTAGTACCCACATATACCACAATCCACTAACCTTTATCCACCAACAGATCCTCCATCTTGAGTTTCCATAACTCAAAAATGTAACCATTAAATTTCTTGATCTCTATCTTTCCACTGCTTGCCATCTTCTTTAACCACCAAAATCGATCGAGCAGATCTCCCACTAAATAGGGTCTATCACAGGCCTGAGAGAAACCCCTCAGCAACAAATGCCTCCCCTTGAAGGAAAAACAACTTTGATACCAAATGTAGGTTTTAACCCCATACAGAAATTACCTGCATATGAATTATAAAACACATAAAATAAACAATGTGAGAGCATAACACATAAAACACATATACATAGAGATTTTCCCCTAGATCCCAAAACGGAGACTACCAACTTGATTTTTCATTATGTTCCTTTCAATGTTAACATATTTATACATGCTGAAGCATCCAATACCATGGACCGAAAACCATCGCGTCCAATACCATGAACCGAAAACCATTGCGTCCAAAAACATGTGCGAAAATCATGCACAAAAGCATAGGTTGTTCTGCCCAACCTAACATAGGTTCCAAAACCAAAACTTTTCGGGGCGCTGCCCCAGACCCCATAGAGTGGGGTTACCTGCACCCATCAAACACCATATGAATCCCCCCACTACGCAATCGGCGCAACGAAAGGGGGGCTCCACCCCCTTCTAACCCCCCTGTTAACTACATGGGCTAGTCATGGAAAGAATGTAACACAACCCAACATGAGTGAGTTGATCAAGGAAAACACCTTTATCATAATGCCAGCAATCTCCCCCTTTGGATTTGATGGAAACAACAACACCATGTCACTCTCTTCCTTTGACATCAAGGGCAAAGGGTGGACCAAGGTATTTTCTCCCTTTGACATACATTATGTCGTTCTTGCTCCCGCTGAGTACATGATGAAATCTCTGATTGAGCTCCCCTTTTGTACATGCTAAGATGCACTGAAACCATCCATGATCTCCTCGAGCACAAGTAGAGTATGTAGAAAGATATTTTCTTAAACAATGACTCTATAACTCAACTATGTGAGGATGACCTTCCCATCACCAATGACTCATACATAGATCCATTTCCCAACCAAGTGGGGATATACCAATTGTTTATACATGACAGAAACAATAAATATTACATCATCCAACCCATTTAAAGTGGGGATACAAATTACATAATTTTTCTAAGAGGACTCATTCAAATGTATGAGAAGACATATCACACCCTAGAATTTTACATGACTTAAGCAAAAAATGGTATAAATATATGAAGCCATAGCTAGACTCAACAACCATAATGCCAACAATGCAGGATGTGTGAGAAGGATAATCCTCCCCTTCAACCTGTGCTACCCATGCATTGTTAACAAGTCATTAATTAAGGCATCTTTGTCATTCTAATACAAATTAATGAAGAAAACACATCGTTAGATTGAAAAAACAGGATTTAACAGTAGGATGATGCAAAAATTACTCCTAGATTTTTTCTAAGATATTCAAATGTTTCTCTAGGTAGTGGTTTATTTAATATATCAGGAACATATTCTTTGGAGGTGTCATACTCCAATTGAGCCTTTTGTTCAAGCACTTGTCCTCATAGAAAATGGTACTTAATGAGAATGTGCTTGGTCTTGGAGTGCATGACTGGATTCTTTGAAATACTGAGGGCACTTGTATTATCACATAGAATGAAGATGGGTGGAGTACATGTGATTTGAATATCTTGAAAAGTTTGCATCATCCAATGTAGTTATGTGCAGTAAGATGTAGCTCCCACATATTCTTCTTCAACTATAGATAAAGCAATTGAACCTTTTTTCTTGCTGAACCAAGACAATAATCTGGAACCCATATAGAATGCACCACCACTAGTACTTTTTCTGTCATCAACACTTCTTGCCCAATCTACATCTGTCTATGCATGAAGAGTAACATCTGTATCTCTAGGATACCATAAACCAAAGTTCTGAGTTCCTTGAAGATATTCAAAAATTCTCTTGACTGCCAGAAGGCGTGATTCCTTTGGATTTGCTTGGACTTTTCTAGCTACTCCTACTGCATGCATGATGTTAGGTTGGGTACCTGCTAGAGAAAGTAGACTGTCAATCATGGATCTGTAAGTTGGTTGATGTACTGTTGTTGATCCATCATTTGATTTGAGACTACATCTTGTTACCATTGGGGTACATATTGGTTGAGAATCTTCCATGTCATACCTTTTGAAGATCTATTCGAGATATTTGATTTGTGAAAGAAAAATACCATCTTTATTTTGTTGAACTTGTAGACCAAGAAAATAGGTAAGTTCAGCAAGCAAGAACATTTCAAATTCTTGCTACATTACTAAAACAAAATTCTGACTCATGGATTCTTCATTGCTACCAAAAATGATATCATCAACATAAACAACAATAATGATCAAATTACCACTTTCAATCTTTGTATATAGGTTCCTATCTTCTGAACATTTTTCAAAACCTTGTTCGAGTAGATATTTGTCAAGGTGGTAATACCAAGCCCTTGGAGCCTGTTTCAGACCATAGAGAGCCTTTTTGAGTCAGCATAGAAGTTTTGCATCATTTCCAAGAATGAATCCTTCTGGTTGTTCAATATAAACTTTTCCTTCTAAATATCCATTAAGGAAATCATATTTTACATCCATTTGGTATACTTTGAATTTTTGCAAGCTAGAAAGAGAAAGAAACATCCTTATGGCTTCAAGTCCAACAACAGGTGAAAGAGTTTCTTCAAAATCTATACCTTCTTGTTGAGCATACCATTTTCAAACAGGTCTAGCCTTGTTTCTAATGACTTCTCCATTTTCATTCAACTTGTTTTTGAATATCCATTTACTTCCTATAATATTTTTATCATGAGGTCTAGGAACTAATTCCGAAGTATTATTCTTTTCAATTTTCTCAAGTTCTTCATTCATGACCTTGACCTAGCATTCATCTTTGCATGATTCATTTAAATTTTGAGGTTTGGTGGAGGATGGTAAGGCTAGATAGCTTGAAGTTTCTATATTAGTTCTTCTTGTCTATACACCTGCCTCATTTTCCCCTAAAATTTGAGTTTCTCAATGGTTTTTCTCAACATACCTAGACATAGTGTTTCCTTCACTACTATCTCTTCTTCTGGTGTTTCATTGGTTTCTTCTTCAAAATCATTGTTATTTGATATGGTAAAATAATACCCATATTCTTTGTCGTTATAATCTTATGTTTTTATTTGTTTTGGATTTTTGCGTCCTTCATCAACCGCAACATCAATACTTTCAACAATTTTCCAAAGTCTTTTATTATAACATTTATACCCCTTACTTCAGGAAGAGTAACCAAAAAGAATACCTTCATCTGCTCTAGGCTCAAACTTACCATGTTTTTCATCAGTCCTTTTGATATAAAATTTGCTTCCAAAAACTTTAAAGTATTTTATAGTAGGAGTCTTACCATACCAAAGTTCATGTGGAGTTTGAGTGCTATTTACCCGAACATTTGCTTGGTTGAGAATAGTTACGGCGACGAATGCAACTTCACCCCAGAAGTTTTCAGGAGTTCCAGATTCATCTAGCATAGCTCGAGCCATTTGTTGAATAATTCTATTCATTATTTGTACCACTCCATTTTGCTGAGGAGTCCTTGCCATGGAGAATTGCCTTTTTATTCCATGTTGTTCAAAAAAGTCAAAGAATTCATCCGACATAGATTCCCCTCCTTGATCAGATCTAAGGCATTTGATTTTTCGATCAGATTCATTTTCAGCCAAAGCTTTGAAGGCTTTGAAATTTTCAAATGCTTCATATTTATGCTTTAGAAGATCTATCCAACACATTCTAGAAAAATCATCAATGAAAATAAAGTATTCTTCTCCACGAGGTGACTTTTTCCTTGATGATCCACATAAACTAGTATGGACAAGTTCAAGAGGCTTACTAGCTGGCCCTTCCTTTTCAGTGAAGTGATGTCATGTTTTCTCACCGATTTGATGTGATTTGAACATTGTATTTTCAGGGATGCTGACATCTAGAAGATCACGAAAAACATTGAACCTGCTTGTTTTTCTTATTTGGGAAAAGCTTATATGTCTCAATCTTCTATGCCACAGCCAGTTTTCAACATTTTTGCTTAGAAAGAATTGTTTTTGTCCTCCCTTGAGCATGTATAGGTTGTTTGGCATTCTTGTACTTTTGATCACGTTCTCTCCTATATTGATCTCACAAACAACACACCCGTTTGATAGAAACACCAATTCATTTCCTTGATCACACTTTTGTCTGACACTCAACAGGTTATGCTTTAGACCGTCTACATACATAACATCTCCAGCTTTAACCTTTTCTTTCAAGAAAATAGAGCCTTTACTGAGACATTCTTTTCCTTTTCTAAGGCATTATATCAGTGAATTTTTTCTTTGTCACCTGTCATGTGTTTTGAGTATCCACTGTTGATGTACCACTAATTTTCTTGTCCTTCTGCATCCAAGGCTATACCACATATTTATGTTTTAGATTCATTCCTTCTCCATATCTTCGCATTTAATGGAGTTTGCTCATTTCGATATGTTTTCTGAAATTTGCTCCTGCATTCATATTATTCATGACCAAAGTTGTTACAAATTGAGCATTCTATTTCATTTTCAAGAAGAGAAAAGTTATTATAGGAAATTTTCTTGATCCGTCACATTCCTTTGATTTCGTGCTTCTCTAGTCATGATGGTTTTGTAAGAAACACATTGAGAAGCTTTGTGTCCAAAATTATGACATGAAAAGCATTGCCCATTAAAGAAGTTCCTGCGACTATCGAATCTATTGACCTGTTGATTGTAGTTTCTATTGATATTCATCTTTGGAGCAAACTAATTATGATTTACCTAAGTTTGGTTGTGGCATCTATTCATCCTTGGAGTAAATTGAGTCTAATTTACCTGGTGATCCGCTATATGCCTTTGTTGACGATTGCCATATTGTCCATTGTTCTTTGTTGTATCAAGATAGATTTTAGTGGATGTTGATGGCTTCTATGATTGAGATGCTTCTTCAGTATATGCAAGACTTGTTTTTATTAGAGGATAACGCTACAGATTGATAATTTCATTTAATGTTTTTGATCCTTTAGAAATATAATATTGAGATATTTCGTTTTCTCAAGATCCTTTCTTAGACCCACAATTTCAAATTCTAGTTTTTCATTGTGTTTTTCTTTTCAGCAAGTTGGTATGTCAAGGTATCTATAATCATATTATTTTCTTCTTAACATATTTTGTGTTTAGATATTTATTTATGAAGGTCATGCTCTTCTAAAGCATCCAAAAAATTATCATCTTCATAATCCATTAGAAGTCTATAATCATTACTGTTTTCATCTTCATTACTATTTGATAAACCATCACTATCTTCATGAGTATAGTAACTCCTATTATTTACAATCTGTTTTCTATTCCATTTTGCATATTCCTTTCCTTTTTCATATGTACCTTTATGAGGACATCTGGCAGCATAATGATCGACTCTGCCACAGGCAAAGCATTTGGAGGGCAGCTTACCTCTAAATCTTCCTGAACGTTGTTGAAGCTTCTTGACAGATTTTACCTCATCTTCCTCTTCTGAAATATGTCCTAATTCATTGTGTTCTTCCTTTCCTTTTGTTGAAGCTTTAAACGCGGTTTCCCTCATATCTGATGGTCCTCCTTTTCTCATCTGAATGGCAGTTAAGATTCTGTGAAGCTGTGTCATAGTGATAGTTTACATATCCTATTTTTCTTCTATGGTAGACACTTTTGATTCAAATTTAGTTGACAAGGATCTCAAAACCTTCTTAGCTAAGGTAACTTCCTTTATTTATTCATCTAGATTCTTCATACAATTAGCAACCTCATCTATACGTAAGATGTAACTAGCTATACTTTCATCACTGTGCATCTTAAGAGTTACATACTGAATTATGAGAGTTTGAAGCCTAACACATTTTACCTGAGATTCTTCTTCATAGCTCAGAACGATTTTGTCCCATATTTCTTTGGCTGATTTGATCTACATGACTTTGAAAAATTTTGATTATGACAAACTTCCCAATAAAGTATTGACTACTCTGACATTGGTCTCATATTTCTTTTTACCTGCCATATCTGTAGGAATCACTATTGGAAATGTATATCCTCCTTCCACAATTTCCCACACATCTGTTCCAACTGATGGTAGATAGGACGTGCTTCCTATTTTCCAATAAACAAAACTGCTCCCATTAAAGATTGGCGGTCTTATGGATCCCACACTTTCTTGATTTCTCATGATGATGGATCCCCCTTCAAGTGATCAAGCTTCTTCTGAAGGACCCACTCTGATATCAATTGTTGGAAATAATACTAAGAAGGGGGTGAATTAGTATTATCAGATCTATAATTTTATTTTCCAAAAATATTTATATACACTACTTCAGTGAAGTGAACTAGCATGTACATGTGACTGTTCTTAAAGAAACCAACGTATATGCAAAAAAATTTTGATTTAGACAATTTATCATGTATTGATATTAAATCAGTATATCAAAAATTTATTAGACAGTGTAGTAAAAGAAGAATAAATCATCACACATGAACACCATGATATAAGGTGAAACCCAATGTGGGTACAAACCACCAGCTGCTGTCATCTCTATCTTTTTTTAATAATAAGAAAATCTGTTTACAATATTGTACTGGTGCAAACTCATACTGGTACGCAGGCACCCAGCTGCAGAAGGCTACAACTCATTCTCCAACTACTACTACAAGGGAGCTACAACCCCCTAGCTCTTGTACTAGCCAATATGTTTATTGGTGCATAGGTGCCATCCTAGAATAAACTCCACTCTTTCATGAGGGACCACATTTCATGAATTTTCAGACTGGATACTCCTGGAATACAACACCACAATCTGAAGGCCATGTTTCACCCAATTTTCATACTAGACCCATCAACAACATTGAAACTCAGAAAATCATAACTGCAATATTACCATCAAGTACATCTACATCAACCAATCACTGAAACCAAATCATCACTTTTTGAATCAATCATAACTAAATCAATCTATCACTTGACAACCCATCATCACTGAAACAAATCACAATCAATCGGATCATTCAAAACACTGTCATTAGAATACAGTCACCAGAACACCAAGTAGAGCCAATAGCTCTGGAACAACAAACAGAAACAACTAAAATTTTAAACATCAGACTTCATAAGGTATATGCTACTTACACATGTCTAACCAATGTGTATACACATTTTTACCAAAGGGAACCAATGTACAAATCTGCAAATTCAAATTTATGATGTATACCTACTTTGATATGTTGAACTAGCGTGTATACGCCCTTTTAGTAAGGCAAGCCTACGCACAGATCTGTAAATTATAACTTAAACATTAAAACTATTCCAGACTTCAATCATACCCAAATCATCACATTTACAGAATAAAACATGCGTCAGTATTCAAATCTAGATTGTTCAAGACCAAACCACATAAGGATAATACTCTTAAGCCTTCATGATCCTAGTCGACAACCTTCATCAGCTTTATAGGTGCATCCTTAGATCACATCAAGCAAACCATCAGAAGCTCATTAATCCGCATATATGATTCAACACTTCATAAGCTATTCAGATCCCTACACACTTTAGCCTAATGATCTTCTCCTCTTTATATATTTTTAGGCCTTTCTCAATACCATGGACCAAAACTACTTAGGACCAATACCTTGGACCAGTAACCCTGGGTCAAATGCCTTGGAGAAAAAGTTCTTTTCCCAGGATAGACATGCTTTTCCTCCTGTGAAAGTGTGTGTGTACGTATATGCTCATTTTTTTCATTTAACCTCCGTGTATATGCAGCTTGGTCAAGGTGAACCTTCGTATACCTCTCTTTCTTCATTCTTTGTAGTTTGAACTGTAATTATTTGTTGTTGACATGTTGCACTGTGATCTTTCATTTGAGTGAGTTGCCATCAAGGACAACACCTGTATCATAATTCCAACAGTTATTACATGTAAGAAAATAACATCAACACTTCTAGAGCATATGATGTTTGAATGTTAAAGTAGAAAAAGTTGACTTTAAATATTGTGCAGACTCTAACTCCTTTGCAATACGAGTTATTAAATCCTTTCTCTACCTCAAAAACCATCAGTTCTTCCAAGTCATCATTTCCTAGAAAGCTTGAAATTGAAATTCATTATATAACATTGTAACCATTTACCAATGCTTCATTTGACAATATGTTTCTTTCCTTCCTTTTAATAGGCAGAATTTTTCTTGGTCTCTACTTGTGATGATTATATTTGTTCAAAAACAAAAATCAGTGCCTTGATTTCAAGGCATACTCAGGATCTTCCTTTCCTTGTTCAACACATTTCTTCATCCAAACTTTTATGACTCTTCTTCCGTGCTAAGCTAAAGGTTTTTCAGATTGTCTAAATTCCCAATTTAGCTTATAATTACAAGACATATGTCCAATGTTATGAAACATGAACAATTCGGTTTTCAACATGAAAGAAGGGACATAATTCCTTCTTGAAAATATTTTTCTAGAGAATTGATAGATGTCTTTATATACTCTGCAGCCCTTTGTCATGTGTCAAAATTTTGTGCAAGAATAGGAATAACCATAAAAAAATTTTGATATCAGGGAATGATGATTGTATTGGTGTTCTCCTGAAGTTGTTCTAACTAGAGGTTCCTTGATAGAATTTATTGCTATTTGTAGCACAATGTCTTCTTGTAATATAGTTCCTTTCAGTGTAAGAAGCAATTTGTTTTTGGTTATGTTGGAGTTATGGGTATCTATGTAGCTTTCAGGCTACTTCTTATTCTAATTCTTTGATGCTTCATGGGATGCATTATCTTGGATAGAAGGCTCATCCTTATATCCAAGACCTGATCTATCCAATGGTGATCTTTGACGGCTGAGCTTGTGATCCAAGGCTTGAGAACTCTTCAAGTTTTTCTTCATATCTTTATTTCTATTGACATGTCATAATTTTCTTCTTTCTTTAT
The DNA here is from genome assembly GCA_031772625.1 of Pinus tabuliformis. NCBI lineage: Eukaryota > Viridiplantae > Streptophyta > Pinopsida > Pinales > Pinaceae > Pinus > Pinus tabuliformis. The sequence continues at coordinate 1,309,091,084 of CM062805.1, read as the reverse complement.
ATTTTATCAACTTGTCCTTTAAGGAGGATCAATTATTCCTTATAAGTCCTCAACTTGAGATCCTTGAATGGGTTTATTCGCATCTTATAGCTAAGCTATTAGAGAGGTGCCTTTTTCTTTGTATTGGGAAATTTCTTCTTCAACTTGCCTCAATTTTTAAGAACTTTGTTTAAGATGACTTGTCAAACTATCTTCATTCCTTTTGGCTTTGTCTAATTTATTTCTCATAGATATGAATTCTTCATGATGTATCATCTCGTTCTGCTACAATTCTTCATTAAAAATTTTAAATTCCCCATCCCTTTTGATGTATTTGGTGCTTCAAATAAATAGCTTCTTATTTGTCTTTTCAAGATCTTATATCTTCTCCTTAAGTTCCTCATTTTCTTTATTTGATATTCTTAGGGCAGTTGCAAGTTTTGTTTTACGATCTGTTTCGAATTCAACTTCAAAAATTTCTTCATCATCATCTTCCATTATGGAATTTCTCCCTTCATATTTTCTTTCACATGTTTTCTTTCGTTCATCTTGATGCTATTTTCCATTATCTTCTATATGAAAGGTTATGATCAGTAATCCTTTAGTGTGAAGATATTGAATATTTCTATAAATATATTTTGTTGATGAAAATTTCTCCATTTTCACCTTTATAGACTTTGGTAGCCCACTCACGGATGCCTTCATGGCTATAGCATTATGTTATTTGGATCCTTACTCTTCTATTTTGAATCCTAAAATTAGTGAATCCCAAAATTCAAAACCTTAAGCCATTGAAAAATTCTTCATTCTTACCTTCAATATTTTGAAAGCATTTTCCATTAAATATGGGATATTTTCACAACTAATTTTCTTATGATTTCTTGAATAAGGAAGAAACATTTTGAGAATTTTTTGAGCCTTTATTCTTCTTATTTTCCATTTTTTTCCAAGGATATATGTTCTAGATGTTAGGCTGAGACTGAAAGTACTTGCTCTAATACCAATTGTCGAAAATACTAAGAGAGGGGGTGAATCAATATTTCTTTTACAATTGTTATTTTTCTAGTTTCAGATCACTTATAAACTGAACACAAAATGAACAATAAAAAATAAATAACTCTATTAATTAGATATATCAATCATGCTTTTACAATAAATCGAGTGCAATAATGTTTAGGGCTCTAGCCCCAGATTAAGACACCGATATCCAATCCACTATCCTCCAACCTTCACTTTTCCAAGTGATGACTTGGAAGTCATAAGGATCCAACATTTAGGGCTACAACCTTGTCTCTATGAGGCACAACTATCTAAGGCTCTAACCCTCTCACTCGTATAAGATCCAACATGATCTTTGTAGAGTTTGAAGATTGTCCTACTGTGACATCATTTTTCCCATTAATCCGCTCTTTTTCATATATATTTATCACTTAATAAAGTTGTATCTACAACGTTTTGATGAAGGTATGCATTAGTATGTTTTCTTGCTCATATTTAGTTGTATACCCTATTGTTTTAATTAAAGTTGTAATTAGCTACCGAATCATCCTGTTTCCGTAGCTAGTCCAGGAATCCGTAGCTGCCTTCATTGATCACGAGGTTCTAGAGTTCCAGTTCAGCAACAAAAGGTGCAGATGGATAGAAGATGACTCCATCATGGATACCTTCCTACCAACTTCAAACTATTTTCTACAATAGGCATAGGATATCATGGTTAAACTCCAAATCAACCACTGGATTAACACAAAACAGAGCATCGAGATTAGCTGAAGCCTTATCGTTTTGCTTTCGAAATAGAAAAAGGAAAGTTTCATGATATAAGTTTAGATAGGGTTAAGAGATATTGGGCTTAGGATTCTCATAAAGTTATGCATGAAACGTACTATAAAGTTAATGCCCACACTGTTATTTGGCCGCATGTCGAATAACATGTTTCTAAAAATTTTGTGACTTTCATGTCAATGAATTTGGTTTCTGTGTGTAAGAATTATACTAATTTGAATCTCTGAACTACTATGTGGAGGGCCCCTACAAACAGTGGCAAGTTTTAATCAAATACAATCTGATTTCAAATTTTCAATTGTTCTGATTGGCGTGATCATGTTGTATAATGATTTCAAATTGTTATCCGCATAAGAACTATACTTTACTTTATACATATATTAGGTTGTTGTTTACTTTTCTTTATACCTAGTACTGCACAGTTATTTCCTTTGCTTATTATCCAGCATAATTAAAGTTTGTTCAATTCATAGATGTTTCTTGGATTACATTGTTTGAGTAGAAATTGAACAAGCGAGAAGACTTCTCCTAAAACAATTAAGTTCAACATTATTCCTTCATAGTTGCTAGAGTAAGATTCCATTTTGCACTTAGAGAATTAGGAGTTGCAACAAAGATATTTAAAATCAAATCCCAATGATCTAAAATAAGTAAAATCACCCTCACATCATCCACAAACTAATTGAATAGTGATTAATTCCTAGGAAAATTAACCAACATGCTCAAGAATTACAACAATAATACAACTAACAAAAATCACCTCCATCCTAGGACTAAACCTTGACAAATACATAATGACCTACTAAAAAAACTTCTAAGCACATATTATGCACCTATACCTCATCATTCTACGCACCCTGGTTAACAATTTATGATTGCCAATTCAAGGACATTGAATTGACCAAACATTTTGGCGTCATTTTCAGGGAATTATAATTAGAAGTCACAAACAAAACAACAAACATAACCATCATTAATTTAAAAACATTACATATGTATGGATAGAGGCTGTAGGGGTAGATTTGTAGGATGAGGAAGAAGTTTCATTGCCACAAATCCACTCACTCCACCATGATTTCAAGATTCAACACCAACTACTCAAACCCAAATTCCATTTAGGGGTCGACAAAAACATCTTGAAGTCTCAAGATCAGAAATTCAATCCAAAACATCACCTACTTCCTCTATTGAAGTTATAATTGAAGAAAATCCTACATCCCCAACCACAGGTTTAATCTTTCTATCCCCCACTAGTGAAAAAGTCATGGGAGAAGAGTTAGAAATTCCTAGTGAAGTGGAGGGATTGGAAACTTATTCTAAGCAACCATTGATTGAGGAACCAAAAAGATGAGAAGAACACTATCTTATCTCTGAAGAATCTATCATGGTTGAAGAGGAAGGAGAAGTACATAATGTCCATGGTGAAGAGGATATGATTGGAGGCAGAGGAAGTGGAAGAGGTAGAGGTAGAGGAGTGGGGAGAGGCAGGGGGAATCAAGACCATTCAGGATTCCCTATTCTTGAAGAAGATACAACCCTCACAATGGAAAATATATCACAGTCAATTATTCCTAATTTCCGTGGGAAAAGAAATAGAGATCCGGAGACATTCCTATTCAAATTTGAAGTATTATGTAGATCCTATGATGATCTGCATGATACTCAAAAGTTGAAATTATTTCCTGCCACATTAAAAGATTCAACATTAAAATGGTTCATGAATCTAGGAGTGAATTCCATAACAACATGGACACATATGAAGGAGGCTATATTGGGCAAGTACAAAGACTATTGTATGCCTAGTAACCTTAAATATGAAGTCTTAAAAATGACACAGAAAGAAGGTGAGAATCTTGAATACTTGGTAGAAGGATTTGTTTATAATGTTGAAAGAGAAAAAATGGATAATTTGGATGAAGAAACCTTAAAAGCTCTTTTACTCAGAATCGTTAAAGTTGAATGGATCAATTTACTTAACCTAATAGGAAAAGGAGATATCGCCCAACTCCCATTTGTAGATATTTGTGATTTGTGTGCATATCTCAAGGGGCAAAGCAAGAGTTTGAAAGAATCCTAAAGACCCTCTCTTATCAAGAATAAAAAAGTCTACAACTGGAATAGTTAGTAGGGCATAAATAGGAAATCTACTTGACACCTTTAAAACATATATTTTAGGGAGCTTAAGTGAAGAAATATACACCCTCAAAATATAAAACAAGCAAAATTGCGAAAATGCTGCATTATCTATCTTCTGCCCCAAATGTCAAAAGAAGCATGCTCTGAGAGAATTTCCCTTAGACTCAAAAGACATAGAAACCTATATCATATGTGCAGATAACAATGATATAAAGCAATGTCCATCCTTACCAGGTCTCAAGGTTGTATTCAATGATGAAGGAATCTCCGAATCAGCAGACCCTCTCTACTTTTTAGCTAAAAGGCCATGGAAAAACCCCCAAACAAATAAACCACAAGGATTTAGACCACAATTATTTGCCCAATATTCATGAAGTAATTGGACTCTAGCATCGTAGTGTTGGCCTCTACCATAATCGCAACCTTGGAATCAAGGATGGAAAAATCCTTATGGATCCTATGCTCAATATCAACAATACTCGCCATCCTATAATCCACCACAATTCTTAGCCCCGTCCAATCAAATTCCTCAAACCAATCAATCACCACAACTCCTAGTATAGATTCAAAACCCACAACTTTCCCTAGAATTTCCACAAAAATCAAATCAACTACTTGCTCAACCACTTCCAATTCCTAATAATAAATTACGACAACAACTATTATGCAACATGGAGGATCAGAATCTTCAAACTTATGTAATAACCCCACTAGACCTAAACAATGTTAAATTAATGTCTGGAAGGGTATTACCAAAAAAAACCTCCTGTTGTCATTCAAAAAACAAAATCAGATCTTTAAAAACATAAGGATTAGTTAGAAGAAGGAGAGACCTATCCCCCTCAAAAAGAAACTAGACAAACAAAAGAAATTCCAATAAATGCTCCTATCATAGGACAACCTTCAATATCAGTTAAACCACCTTTCCCAAAAAGATTAAAAATTAGTGAACAAGTAGAGAAACAAATTATCTTTCTTGATTATAATACGATGGATGAAATGAGAAATGTTTGTATTAAGATTCCTTTATTGCAAGCCATAAAAGAAATACCAATTTTTGCAAAAACAATTAAGGAATTATGTACACAACGATCAGGAAGAAAATGAAAATATATAAAGAGAATTCTATTAATAGAAAAAATTGCAGACATTGTGATGGGGAAGATGACAATCCAAAAATATCTAGACCCAGGAAGCCCCATTGTAAAAATTCACATCAATGGAATTGAAATACCAAACACATTGATTGACCTAGGGGCAACCATAAACATAATGAGAAAACAAGTTATGGTCAAAATTAGGCTTCCTAACCTTCAATGCACACCAACTTTGCTACAATTAGTAGATAGATATGTTATGAAACCAGATGTTTTGTTAGAGGATGTTTGTGTATCCTTAGATTCTTGAGAAAATCATATTGACTTCATGGTCCTAACACCCAAGAAAAACCTAGGAGGACATCCCCTAATTCTAAGAAGACCTCGGTTGGCTACAATAGATGCTTTCATTGGCTGTAGGTCACGTGATATGTTTATCTCAAATAGAAATTGTACAAATAAATTTACATTATACCCCCTCTGCATGAACAACAATAGATACAGAAAATGAAGAATCGACACAAGATGGAGAAGACATACAATCTATTTTTGTCAATGAACAAGTAAAGGAGGAAGACAAAATTTTAAATCTGCTAGAAAATAATGAATCTTCCTCACATTATGAGCATAGTCTAAATGAATATCTCTCCTCTAAACAACTACCATCATTTTCCATGGAAAAATTTGGGAATTCCTCGATAGAAATATTTCCAGGAAAAACCTTAAATATGAATGAAAAC